>CM062819.1:1458319454-1458899861 GCA_031772625.1 Pinus tabuliformis
TGATTCTTCTGAACGTATCTGGATGGAGTCTTTTCTTCTATCCTTATCTGTTCTTCTGGTGTCTCATGGGCTTCTTCTTCGTCATGAATCCGATTTGATGTTGACGGATAGTCTTCACCATCTTTGAAATCTTCAGATTTTACTTGCCTAGGAGTGTTTCCTTCTTCATCAACCACTACATCAATACTTTCAACAATTTTACCAAGTCTTTTATTGTAACATTTGCTTCCAATAGACGAAGTTGCTCCCATCAAAAATCAGTGACCTGATAGATGCTTCCTTTTCGTAGTTGCTCATGATGATAGATCTTCCTTCAAGCGATCAAGCTTTTCCTGAAGGACCTGCTCTGATACCAATTGTTGGAAATAATACTGAGAGGGGGGGTGAATCAGTATTATCAAATTCTTTTTCAATTTATACAAAGATTTGCATATCTGACTAATGAAACTTGCGTATACCTCCCAGACTTATAATTTAATTTATTCTTCAGATGTTGATCATTAATCTGTGTGTCAGAATCATATAACAGTAAGCAGGAACAGAAAAGTAGAGCAGACAATCACACAAAAGAACACAAGATATAAGGTGGAAACCCAATGTGGGTGAAAACCACCTGCTGCAATATGTCTCTATCTTCTTTCAATTAGAAACTTCTTTTTACAATGATTATGTACTGGTGCAGTCTTATACCAGTACGCATGCTTCAACCTGCAGAAGGCTACAACCTTCTCTCGTTCTCCAGATTCTTCTAGAAGGGAGCTACAACCCCCTTAGCTCTTGTACTAGCTGAGGTACTAGTACGTAGGTGCTGACCTACAGAAGACTTCTCTTTTCTTCCAGGGACCACGTTTCATAAATTTTCAAACTGGATCCATGAATATCAATCAAACATCAAATAGATCTACAATCAACCAACTTCCTTGTACAAATACTGAATCAATAACTTCTCAGAACATAGTACCAATAACCAGACACCAATTCAGAACCCTGAACACTGCAGTAATAGACAAAAGCAACTAAAACATATTTCAAGAAAAAGTCCGCAACTTCACCAATAGAAACCTGCGTACGTCCACAGTATTCACTTCTTTAACCTGCGGGTATCCGCACCTCCGTTGTGTCGAACCTGCGGGTATCCGCACCTGCGCTTCGTTGAGCCTGTGGGTATCCGCACCTGCACTTTTTTGAGCATGCGGGTATCCACACCTGCACTATGTCGAGCCTGCGGGTATCCGTGCCTATGCTCTGTCAAGCCTGCGGGTATCCGCGCCTGCACTGTGTCGAGCCTGCAGGTATCCGCGCCTGCACTGTGTCAAGCCTGCGGGTATCCGCGCCTGCGCTGTGTCGAGCCTGCGGGTATCTGCGCCTGTGCTGTGTCAAACCTACGGGTATAGATAATTTATCAAACTTCAATTATACCCCAGATTATCAGATTTACAGATCTGATCATGTGCCAAAGAGATCTCGACCCATCAATAGATCCGTCTTGTAATGCTCAGGTTTCTCCTTGATTCAGGTCCAACTATAACTCACCAACCGATCACCAGTATTTCAGATCTTGCTCATCTCAAGATATTCAACACATTAGTTGCCCCAGCCAAATGATCTCCTTTCCTTTTTATAGTCTAGGCCTTACTCAAACCATGGTCCAAAACCATAGAGATCCAATACTAGGGACCCAAAACCTGGGTTCAATACTTTAGATGCAAAACCACGGACCAAAACCATAGGATCAAAAATGTCGGACTAAATACCATGGACCAACCATAATATTTCCCATGTGTGCACTTTTCTCTGCATGAAAGTACGTGTACTTTACGTCCGCACCTGCGTACATGTCCACAGCTTTTGTTCGGCGCACCTGTGTATGTCTGCGGCTTTGTGAACAGGAACCTGCGGGTATCTCATTTTCTACTATTTTGAGAGCCTGAACTTGTGATCTGCTATTTGAGTGAGTTGCCATCAAGGACAACACTTATGTCATCGAGCCAAACCTGTGTCATAATGCCAACAATTAGAGTACCCCATAGTCGACCAGGTGTCCAATGCCCCTATGAAGGCTATTCCTCTGCAAAGCATCCCAACCTTCCATGGGATGATCACAGAGGATCCTGATGCTTTCCTGTTTGAGTTTGATGTCCTCTGTAGAGGGTATGACTATACCATCGACCCCCAAAAGCTAAAACTATTCCATTCCACTTTGAAAGGGGCAGCTCTAAGATGGTTTATGGGTCTAGGTGGGCGAACTATCAATTCTTGGGACAAAATGAAAACCTCCTTCCTCAAAAGATACCAGGACTTTTGTAAAACTAGGGAACTGAAAGATGAGATTTTCAAGATGGCTGCAAAAGATAATGAAACACTAGAAGAATATGTAGAATGATTTAATTATAATTTGTAGAGGTCCCCACACATTGTCTACCAAAAGAAGTCCTACGAGCTATCTTAATTAAAGGAATGAAAGAGGAATGGGTAGAAACTCTAAAATTAATGGGAAAAGGAGATATTTCTCAAGAAGATTATGATGAAATTATTCGTTTTTGTATCAGGTGTTCACGGGGAAGCACACACACAGGAGTAGCTAGCCGAGATCCCATGAGCAGAGGAAGCAAACCACATAGTGGAGGTGTAACACGGATGGAGATCGGTAACCTCCTGGAAGATTTTAAGATGGACATCCTGGGCACTCTTACAACACAGTTGGATGTCCTACAAGTTAAACAAAAATAGGCTTTAGCAGAACAAAATTTGGCCATCTTCTGCCCACATTGTCGAAAGAAGCACAGCCAACGGGAATTCCCATTAGACATGGTTCAGACGTGCACCATCTATACTAAAGATCACGACACTGAACAATGTCCATCATTACCCGGGCTGAAAGTAGTATTCAAAGAAGTAGAGGAAGAAACAGAACCAATATATCTGATGAACCAACGTCGACAATGGCAAGCTAAACCTACAGGTATGTCACAAGACGCACCCCAATTCTTTCCTTCCTCACAGTTTAATCAACAGCAGAACCTTGGGGCAGCCTAGCAAGGCCAATCACCCTACCCAAATTGGCAGAGCTCGCCATTCCCTATGACATCTTGGCCAACACAATCTTTTCCAAGAAATGGCTGGTTGAATTCTCCTTTTACTCCTGTTTGGCAAGGCAATCCCTATCAATCCTAATGGCCTTTTTCCACCTATCAAAATCTAAATTCGTCTACAAATTGGCAGCGACCTATGGGGATATCCAATGTACCTATGGGGACGGGCCCTCAGTCTCAACCTGCACTGTCAACGCCTTATACATTACAGCAGAATTCTCAACCTCTTCTGCAGCCACAGTTACTAGCTTAGCCGAACCTGAATCCTAATAATAGACCAGTCTAGCTAGTACAGATTATTGAAAACCCAGAGTATGATATTGAGCAGAAAGAATGTAATGAGCTCAAATTGAGGTCAGGACGTGTCATCATCCCTGAAGAAAATAGGGACCAGGTTTCAATTGAAAATGTAACTCCACCTATACATATTCCATCACCTGTATATATTCCACCGCCTGTAAATAATGTTGAACCAAAGCAAGGGGAAGAAACAAATCAGCATGATGACCCTGAAAAAATTATAGTCACTTCTCCTCCGTTCTCCGAAAGACTAAAAATACCTAAACCAATCACCTACCCTAATTTCGATCTTGTAGGGGAACTACAAATATTGTGTATTAAGATCCCTCTCCTCCAAGCCATTCAAGACATTCCCATCTATGCCAAAACAATCAAATAATTGTGTGTAAAGAAGCTTGTGAGGAAGGTAAAAACCTCACCCACTATCCATGTTGTAGGAACCTTGCCTGATTTACTCTTGGGAGAGGAAAATCCAATAAAGTATGAAGATCCTCGAAACCCCATAGTAACAGTTTAGCTATATGGCCGCTCTTTTCCAAATACACTAGTTGATCTAGGAGCCACCATTAACATATTAACAACATAAACGTGTCAAGCACTTGGTATTACAACCTTGGAACCAACCACCACTTTATTAGAACTTGTTGACCGATCGATGGTAAGACCAGAAGGGACTTTACAAGACATCACAGTTTCTATTGACTCATGGGAATATCTAGTAGATTTCCTAGTTATAAACCCAAGGAGTAGGTTGGATGGGCATCCTTTGATTCCGGGCCGACCTTGACTGGCAACAATTGATGCATATATTGGCTATCGAGAAGGCAACATAAATATTACAAAGGGGGATGCTATAAAAAATTTAGTGTTTTATCCTCCTGCCAGGCCAAGTTTTCCCACTGTAAAAATATGTAAGCAGCCACCAGCATACCTAGAAGAGAAAATTCGTTCACCACTCACAGTAGCGGAGGCATTGGAATTTAAAGGTCAAATTGAAGACGACGTTATCAACAATTTTATAAATCAGCCAACTAATGTGAGTAATGTACAATGTCAGATGTTGAAATCAATCATTGATAACGAAGCCATGGAAGATCCCCTGAAGGATATAGACGACCAGCATATTCAGACGATTGTTGTTCATAACAGCAAACCAGTGGAGTTCGAGCCAGACAAAGTTCTAAATATCAATGATAATATGGATAGCGAACAGTAGAAAAATCTTATCCAGGTATTACAGAAAAATAAAGGGGCATTTTCCTGGGATTATCCTGATATGAAAGGTATAGACCCATAGCTATCTGTTAGTTCCAGTCTTCACATCCTGTCACCAGGGATCAAAATGGGCTCTTACTATGTCTAGTTTTCAAAGATGTTTTGCACATGAGTTTCAGTGCAAATCATATCCTAAGAACATTCATCAGAAGCATCTTGGAAATATCTTTCCAATGGTATATTGCACGCCCGAAACCGGTTCTTGGATCAGAAGCTATGATCGAAATGAATGATTAGTTCTTGGTTATTTATGTTTTGAGGTCATTTCCTACACATAGGGAAAAGTTTACTACAAAATCAGTTTCTAAAGTAATGGACATGAATTTTACAAAAGTGAAAGATTTTTTTGTCAATCACATACCAAATAACAAAAAACTCCTTTAGTTTATGCACAGGTGTTACTATGTCGAAGATATGTAGTGATATTTGAAGCCTACATTAAAACAAAACAAAATTTTCATTTGTTTTACTATTTTAGTCATTGTAGTGCGGCGCCATTTTACAATAGATGGAAAGTAATTTTGAGAAACCCAAGGAGTTTTTTGTCAACCATGAGCCATATAACAAAAACCTCTTTCAGTTTATTCACAGGTGTCGTGAATTGGAATATTTGACTAGATATTTATAGCCTATTTTTACAGATTTAAATATTTAATGATTTCTTGTTTTAGAGATTATTTTGTGGCACAGATTCCGAGCAACTGGAAACGAATTTCCAAAATTTGAGAGAGGTTTTTCTAAAAAATGACCTTATCTACAAAAAACTCTTTCAGTTTTGTAATAGGTGTTATGGTTCAAGAGATACGAGTTCATCTTTGACCCCTATTTTCATAAATTCGGTCCAAATTTAATGTAACTATTTCTATCTTTAGGGAGATGGTTGAGCTCAACTCCCTTAGTATAGGGATGAGCTAATTGTATATATTTTATGAATTTCAGAGTGTAAAAGGTTCAATTTTTGCAGCAGAGTGAGGCTTCCTTGGACTGTGCAAAGTTTCTTCTGAATATTATTTTTAATGGAGCAGTTTTTGTCTTTTAGATTTGGGATCCATCACGGTGTTTAATGTCCAGCATGTGTTTGTTTTTCTCGTAAATTCACTTACATACTTTATTTTTTCTACTAATTATTGTTACAACATTATCTAAGGGAAGTGTTAGGAATCCATCCACGCACGATGCTCCTTTCGCAATGATTTTGTTGTTAAATGTAGTGGTTATCTTTGCAGAATCCATCCTCTGTTAGATGCTTTGTTGAGTAACCCAGTGTTTCTTTTTCTTCTAACGTTGCCACTGTAGATCCATCCCTTGATTGATGCCTGTAGTGCAACGAGCTTTCTCCTCTTTCCTTCTCTCATTTACATATTTTATCTGGCTAAACATTGCACTTACTTTGCCCCAAGTTTGCTAGCAGAAACTAGCCTCGATTCCATAGCCCAATGGTCCCTTCTCTTGTTGTTTTCGACCCTCAACTTTCAATCAAATCCCCGTACTTAATAGCTAGCCTAAGATTCGCTTATTGCAGCTACGTTTTGTTGGAAAATAGAGAACCCTCTCTGGTCTGGCAAGGCTAGATGCCATATCGAAAGCTTGGTCTGTGGTTACCTCGGAATTGCCTCTTCTCAGCCTTGAGGTTCATTCTAAGTGCTAACACTATGTACACCCCACATTTATACAGAGAAGGATGCTCAACCCATCCACCAGCCTCAATGGAGGTTGAACCCATACCTCAAGGATATCGTGAAAGAGGAATTGCAGAAGCTATTGGATGTAAATTTTATTTATCCTATATCGGACAGTAAATAGGTCTCTCCATTGGTGGTCGTCCCCAAGAAAAATGGGAAGTGGCGTATTTGTGTAAACTATCAAGAGCTGAACAAGGCAACATAGAAAGATCACTTCCCCCTCCCATTCATTGATCAGGTCCTCGATACATTGGCAGGGAAGCAATTATTCTCCTTTTTGGACGGCTTCAGTGGTTACAATCAAATTCAGATTGCCCGGAAGACCAGGATAAAACAACCTTCACCTGTCCCTAGGGCACATTCACATACAGGGTATTGCCATTTGGATTATGTAATGCCCAGCCACGTTCTATAAAGCTATACTCAACATCTTTTCTGATCTAATAAATGAAGGACTGGAGGTATATATGGATGACTTTACTCCATATGAGGATGAATTTGATCAAGCATTACAAACGCTAGAAAAGGTCTTAGAACGATGCATCGCTACCAGATTATGTTTAAGCAATGTCAAGTGTCACATGATGATGACCGAGGGCGTTGGTGGGCTCCAGTATTGCAGCAATAATGTTGCAACTCCTGGGACTCCCTTCTTTACTTTTATCAACCTGGTAGTTTGTAACAAACTTGGAAGCAACGGTGCTGTATGCACAAGTACTAGCTCTTGCTGCAGCTGTCACTTGGTCAGCTGGCACAAGTCCGCTAGGGGATTAAGCCAAATTCTATGAGCTCTTAGAAGAAGCTTTTTAACTTATGGATGAAAGCTAACTCAAAGGAAGCTAATCTACTTGCGAAAAGAAACTGAAAGCCAAAAAGTAACGCAAACCCTAGCAAACCCTAATTCTACCAGCTAGTCCTACTGATGCAAAGGAGAGAATGAAAACTACTGGAAGGGATGCCATTACTTCTATGAAGGTAAAATACATGTGTCTAGACTACCTCTACCTGAAGAAAACATCTTTTTGTATTTTTGAATAAGTTATTAGAATTATCATGCATGTGCTTTTAACTGGCTTTTTACTATGCAGGGGTGGATCAAGGAGGAGAAATGCTTGGAAAAGGTTGGGAAGGTTCAGAGAGGGTCTAAGGAGTCCCTAACACCCTTCTGGAGAGTTTCACAAAGTTTGGCTATCAAAAAACCTCATTTGTGAGCTTCTACAGGAAGTCTGCAGGGGTTCTATAGGATGTTCAAAGATTTCTACAGGATGTTCAGAAATTTCTACATGATGTTTAAAAAGTGGATTTTAGAGGATGGGTGAGTGAGGGAAGATGCATGAATGGATATGGAGGTAGGATAGGGGCCTGGAGTGACCCAGGGACTGGTGGATGGAGTGGTGAGAGGGTGTAGAAGGCTGAATTGGCTTAAAGAAGGCTAAGACAATGATGGAGCAAGAAGGTAGGCTTACGTGGGCAAAAGGACAGGTGTGAGACGAGGAACCTAGCTAGGAGATGGAACAACTGGCTCTGATGAAGCTTAGTCGGATGAGAGAGTGGTAGAGATGCCCTGCACGGTGTACATTTAACCGAATCAACAAATTCTTACAAATAATCAAAGTCCTAGCTAATCTAATTTAACTGTCAATAAAACGAATGAAAAACAACTTTATTTGGAAAGAAAACCATGTACATCAATCATGCAAAGAAACATTTCAGAGATCTGAACCCATAACTAACTTCTGCAAATGAAAACAGTACACTAAGGATTGCATGGTCAAGAAAACTAGTGTTTTTGTTGGGGCAGCACTGTTTCTTCAATTCCAGCCCCTGATCCAATAAGGATGAGGTGAAACTGAGAGTGTTTTTGACCCTTTTCTTGGAGATTTTTTCCTGTTATTATCCTACCAATCTATTTTAAACATCTGAAGCAATTCTATTCATAAACAGTGACCTATTTAACCAACACAACTAAATCTGCCCAATAGAAATATGTTTCAAATGCATAAAAGGAAAACAACGATGCATAAGGGAAAGGTAACATTACAAAAAGGAAGCCCTCGGCTCTCAGGTTGGGCCCAACCCTAGGAGCTATGTCTCCTATAGAAAACTCAGAGTTGATATAAAATCGAACTGCTTCACATTATCAAAAAATAGTCATACGTCAAGAGTTATGCCAAAATGGCTACAAGAGAACAAAGTAAAGCTAACAGCACTGTAGTGCAAAATATGCAATGGTTTCCAAAGCCCCTTATGAAAGTTGAGGCCTTAACATTTATACACCACGAGGGCCCTAGCTGGCCTCCTAAATCTATGGGACTTGGCTGTCCAAACTGTGAGTAGACAGCCCCTTCCAAAATCTGCTTGGCTGCCTTCTAGATCCGGTTTTGGTGGCCTTTGGAGCTCGGAGTTGGGGGTGAAGATCCCGAGGAAGGGCTATTTAATGCCATAGACAACCCCCCTATGAATCCTCACCTCAAGCTTGGCTGTCTTCTAGCCCATGATTGCTCGGTTTTGCTCCAACATGTGTCAAAAAACCTGAAATGAGCACGTGTTAGCCACCTAGGAAGAGTGACTACCCTTATTCGTACAAATGACATAAACATACTGAAAAATAATGCATAAGCTATGAAAAATGAAGGATTGAACAAGGACTGAACAAGGATAATTAGGCCAAATGAGCCCAACAAGTTACCAAATTTGGGGCTCATCATCACCCCCCTGCTAAAAGGGTTGCTCATCCTCTGAGCAACTAGTCCAGCTCCTCGTCTTTCATTGCTTTAATCGCCACCCTCACATCCCAGGCTTCTGAAGTAGTATCCTCCTCACTGTCATGGAATCCGGCCTTCCTTTCCACCTCTTCCCATTGCTTATGCTCTTCTTCTTCTGTGCCTCCTTCTAACAATCCCAAAAGCAAAGGTGGACTTAGCTTGAGGCCTATCCAACTGGCCTGGAGGTTCTGCATAGACTTCTTGTAGAGAGGCACTTGTGCCAAGGCCTCCCTCATTCTAGTTGGAGTGTGATATTCCCTGATTTTGAGGTTGTGGGACAATGTGTTCCACCTACGGTTGCAAGCATGAACACAGTTATCCCCTAATAATCGCTCCATATCCTCGAAGTGTGGTATGGCCTGAGCCTGCCGATCCATGTACTCTAATAAAGCCTGAGAGTTGGTTGCTAGGTGATGGTGAGTGGATATCAATGTTGTGGGGTGCCCTGGCTCTGCTTTAATCAGCAGTGGTTCATGTAGTTCTTGGTCCATGACATTTCTAACCTTTGCCACTCTCTTTTCTTCATGGTTTAACCATGAGGTCATTACCATCAGCTGCATGTCCCCTACTGCTGTGTTGGGGTCCCACGAGGTCATGTTTGGAAGGGCCAAATTATGAAGGTAAAACTCTGAAAGCTTAGCCTTATCTTCCGATGAACTGCTGTTACATAAATTCATGAACTGCCGGGGGTTTTGGATTTGGGAGATACCCCTTTGTGCTAATGTGTTGATTTGGAATTGCAGCCACTGATCCCTTAGGTATAGGCCATAGGATTTGGTCGGCTGCCTACATCGCAGAGCTTCCATTTTCCAATTGGCCATGCAAGCCAGTTGTGCCTCCTTTTCTTGCATCTGCTGTTTTAGAGATTGTATCTCTATGCCTACCTGCAATTCCCTTTCCTGTAGTTTCCATTTTAGTTCCTCAAGATCAGCTTGCATTCCTTCTTTTTCTTGAGGTTCTATTGTGGTGTCCTTGGCTGTTGTGTCCTCTTCTTTCCTCTGTCTCTGTAGTTGTAGCTGCTATCTAAGCAGCTCATTTTCTTCTCTTAACTTGGCTTGTTGGGAGCTTTCCACATGCCGTACTCTTGCCAACTCCCTTTGTGTTTCCTTGAGCCTTTCCTCTAGAGGCCCTATATCTGCTACCCCCTTGGATTTAGCGATCCTCATCCAATTGTGGGTTCGTACTCTTTCTTCCTCTAGTGCTAGAAACAGTGGCACTCTGATTCGTGAATTTTTGAGGAATAATTTTGCCGGCCTCCAAAAAGTTATAATAAGAGCCCAGGCTGGGCTGGGGACTTGGTTCCATGATGACATCGGTCTTCTCCTCCTTATCCCAGGGTACCCCCATCGGTAGATCAGTTACTCTGCTAATGAGCTGTGGGGTGAGTCTGAGGGTCAATCCTCTGAAGTTGAGAAAAGCCAATGTCTTTGACTTCGGCTTCAAGGACCTTAGGAATTCTTCTGTAATTTCGTCATCGTGACCTTGAAGCTTGTCACGGAATGACATCCAGTGTGCACGGGAAAACAAGTCCACCACCTCAGGGGTTTGCTGTAATTTCTTGGAGTCCTAAGGTTCTTTTCTAATGAACCCTCCCGACATGGTAAAAAACTTTGTTTTTGTTGTTCTGAACTTGCCTGCTCGTGTACAGAAGGAGGACTTCGAGATTTCTCTACACAGAGCGCAGAGCTACGTCTCCGTTATGCACACAGTCATATAAAGTTCACAATATTTCACCGGTGAGCCTTGACAGTGTCTCAATTTTTCTACAGGAGGGAATTTAATTCAAGACCCTGGAGAAAATCTTGCATGCAGACTACGAAGACAATTTCATGCAACGATAAAAAAACAGCTTTTGAATTCATAGACAGACTTGCATTCACATTTTCCCTACCCCCTCAACATGTCGAATTCACCACCTTTTGAATTATTTGCATGGGAAAGTTATGTTCAGGCCTACCTCACTGAGAATTGCCACCCTTGACGTGAACAGTCCAAGCTTCTTCATAATGCTGGGCTCCCTGTAGCGCAGCTTCCTGTAGAAATCGTGCACGGCTTCTGGAGGACGTTACGGTGGTTCTGGACAAGTCTGAGCAGTAGAAGGACGTTGGAACAGACCGAGAACTCGGGCTAACAACTTGCAGAGGAGGAGGACGCGTACTCGGCTGCAAAATGGTTGTGAGTGTAAATGACTGTAGTGTATCATAAGTTATTCAACCGGCCGATTTTGAATTGCTGCGGAATTCATGGCACGGGGGTGAGCTGTCCCAGTCGATCCGTTGGCCGACGTCACAGCCATCATTCCTTGGCATGTCCCTGACCGTCGAATTCTTCCCTCTGCATTCACTGCCACCATTCCTGTCATACTACCGCTTCTCCCCGACTGGACACTTCCCACGTGTCAATTGCCCGTCTTTTCGGCATAACCAAGCCCATTCGGATCCTACGAGGCCGTCTGACTAGTTGTGGTGGCCAGTTGAATGGCTACCAGACTTGTTCAATCCGTCCATTCTCACAATCATGCACATTTAGAGTATAGCTTATGTAATTTGACGAAATAAGGTTAGGAACTTACCTGTGCGGCCGTGGACGTGGTTTTTTTAGGTTTCGAGACGAGGAATGCTGGATCTGCTTGCTTCTGCTTCATGCACAGGTGCTAGAGCTCCTTTTCATTGGCTACTGCTGGCTACGAGACCTTGAGACCCAATTTCCTGGTGGTGAATGCTGCATGCACCGGCTTCATGAGCTGCTAGTGTCTCCATGGTATGTGCTCCAGCCGGATCAGCTGCTACAAGATTCCTGTAGGACATCCTGTAGATGTTTTTCCTCCTGGGGTGCATCTTGAAATAAATGAGTCGCATTCACAAGTGCAGGGTCCTGAGGTCGCCTTGACAGGTAAAGTGTGCGAGCCTCTGCATGCTTTATTTCCCACTTAAAAAAAAAATTATCTGAGAAAACATGGTTCTAGTATGACTGTGCAGGTATATTCGACCAGATGGTAGTAATGGTGGTGAAAGGAGGTGAAACAAGTGGAGGATGGAAGAAAAGAGTGGTTGCATGCCTCCTCAACGGACTTCAAGCTTCAAATCCTTCTCCATAATCGATCCTGGCCCGCCCAAAGGCTCTACAGGATGTTTCCTGTAGAAATACAGAACTTCCTGTAGAAAGTCTTGTAGCTTCCTGTAGAAGGCTAAACCATGACCAGATTGTGTCCAAACCTTGGAAAAAATGAGTGTTCATGGAGGGAGTGTATGTGAGGTTTCCTGGTAGCTTGGTAGGGACCCTTGTCCTTGAGTTGAGAGGCCTCCTTTTTGCATTGTGTTCCTGCAACCTGCAACAATTTCCAGAGATTAAACTTGTTTTTTTCTGTTTCTTCCTTCTTCTTCTTTTTTCTTTTTCTTTCTTTTTTTTTTTTTTTTTTTAAGAGACAGCAGGGGCGCCTCAATGAGGTTTTCACCCCTACTATCTGCCTTGGGTGCCTTAGAGAGGTTTTCACCCAAGGATCTTTTTATTCCAATTCTTTTTTCAGAGAGACAACAGGGGCGCCTCAATGAGGTTTTCACCCCTACCATCTGCCTTGGGCGCCTCAGAAAGGTTTTCACCCAAGGATCTTTTTTATTGCATTTATATATATATATATAATGATGCTCAGGGTGTGCCCAAAATAGAGGCATAACCCTTCTCTATGACCAGCACTAATTTTTCCATAGTTTTGATGAACTCTTGCCTCGAAAGAGGTTTCTTGTAGATCTTTAGTCGATGCCCATTGACGAGCATGGGGATGGCTTCTTCATCAATGGTCTGGATAAGGACAGAACCATTGTCATTACACTTCTCCACTGCATATGGTCCTAGCCATCTTGTCCTCAGCTTCCCCTTAAAATCCTTATGTCTGGAATCATACAGCAGCGCCCAATCTCCCGGCTAGAATTGTTTGTCATTGAGGTGTCGGTCATGCCATATCTTCCTCTGAAGTTGAACCACTTCTGAGTGGAGGAGGGCCTGCATTTGGTGTTCATCTAACCCATTCAGCTGCAATAACCTTTCTTGTTGAGCATGGCTGAGATCTAGGTCCAGCTGAGCTGCCATCCTCAATGTGTTGTACTCAAACTCGATTGACAGCAAAGCTCTCTTCCCATAGACTAGCTCATAAGGTGTGAAACTGGTTGTGGTCTTCCAAGTGGTGTTGTAGGCCCAAGTGGCCTCAACTAGGTGATCTGCCCAATCCTTTCTACTGCTGCTCACCACCTTAGTCAAAATCCCTTCTAATGATCTATTGGTGACTTCCACCTGCCCATTTGCTTGAGGATGATATGGGGTGGAAGTCATATGCTTGATCTTGTGATGAGTGAGCAAGTCTTCAATTAAGTTGGAGGTGAACTGGCTTCCTTGATCGGTGACTAACTCTCTTGGGTAGCCAAATTTATAGAAGATGTTTTCTCTTAAAAACTCAGCCACCTTTTCTTCTATTGCTGCTTTGATTTCCTTGGTTTCCGCCCACTTTGTCAGATAGTCTGTGCACACAATGATGTAAGACCTTTTCCTTGAAGGAGGGTTGATAGGACCCACAAAATCCATACCCCACTTCTCAAATGGCTCAAGAGTCACTTGAGGTTGGAGAGGCATTTTGTCCCTTGGAGTCGGTTTCCCCATCCTTTGGCATCAGTCACATTGGCTGATATATCTTCTGACATCTTGATGAAGAGTGGGCCAATAGTAGCCTGCCTGTAGAATTTTGAAGGCAGTCCTCTTGGCTGCAAAATGTCCTCCACAAGGCCCATCGTGACAGGTTAGGAGGATGTCAAAGACTTCCTCCTCCCTTACACAACGCCTTAAGATCTGATCGGGGCCAAGTTTGAATAGGTTGCCCCCGATCCAAGTGAATGAGGCACTCTTCCTCACGATTCTGCTCTTCTCCTTTGAGGATAGATGCGGAGGGAACTGTGCTGAGACCAGATAGTTTGCTATATCAGCAAACCACGGAGAGAGTACTGAGATAGAAAACAGATGTTCATCTGGCATCTGGTCATCCACTGTTCCTTCTTCACCTGCAAGCAAATCCAATCTAGACAAGAAGTCAGCAACAACATTTTCTTTACCTGGTTTGTCAACGATAGTCAAATCAAATTGCTGCAACAAAAGTAACCATCTAATAATACGAGCATTCACATCAGGCTTATTCATTAAATATCTAATTGCAGCATGGTCAGTATGTACAAATGTTTGATAGCCAGTGATGTAGTGTCGGAACTTGTTCAGGGAATGGACCACGGCTAGGAACTCTTTCTCAGTTACAATATAATTCATTTCTGCCTTGGATAAGTTTTTGCTGAAAAAGTATATGGCATATGGAAGTTTTTCTTCAACTTGTCCTAAGGCTGCCCCTATGTCTTTGTTCGAGGCATCAGTGTGGATGTGGAAAGGTAGGGCCCAGTTTTGGCCTCTCAAAATTGGGGCGGACACCAACTTATCCTTTAATTCATTCAGAGCCCTCTGACAGTCGTCCATCCATTTAAACTCAACATCTTTTGCTAAGAGGCCAAACAATGGCGAGGCTAGCTTACTGAAGTCTTTAATGAATCTTCTATAATATCTTGCTAAGCCTAAGAAACTCTGAACATCTCTTACCTTCTGAGGAGGTGGAACCTTTTTGATGATAGCAATTTTATTAGGATCCACCTGTAATCCTTGGCGAGAAATGGTATGACCTAACACAGTCCCTTCAGTCATCAGGAATTCACATTTTTCAGGGCTGAGGGATAGGTTCATCTCAATGCACTTGCTTAAAACTTTTCCCAGGTTGGACAAGGCTTCTTGGAAGCTAGACCCGTAAGGAGTAAAGTCATCCATATAGATTTCCACCGAATCATGAACCAACTCGGCAAAGATGCTCAATACAGCTCTCTGGAAAGTGGCAGGGGCATTTCATAGCCCAAAGGGAAGGACTCGGTAAGCAAAGGTACCCCATGGACAAGTGAAGGCGGTCTTATCTTGGTCCTCTGGGCTGATTTGGATCTGATTATACCCGCTGAACCCATCTAGGAAAGTGAAAAACTTCTTTCCTGCTAGTCCATCCAACACTTGATCTATGAAAGGCAGAGGGAAGTGGTCTATCTTGGTGGCTTTGTTCAGTTCTCTGTAGTCCACATAGATTCTCCACTTCCCATTTTTCTTGGGTACCAACGCCAGAGGGGAAACCCATTCGCTGTCCGATATGGGGTAGATGAATCCTACATCCAACCATTTTTGCACTTCTTCTTTAACAATGTCCTTAAGGGCTGGATTCATTCTCCTCTGAGGTTGCCTTACTAGTTTGTAGTCCTCCTTAATGTAAATATGATGGGTACAGACCGAGGGATGGATTCCATTCATTTCCTTGTAGCTCCAGGCAAAATCCTCCAAATGGTGGGTCAAGAGGCTACATAGCTCCTTTTCCTGAGAGGGAGAGAGAGAGGAGCTGATCTTTAAAGTTCTTTCAGGGCCAAACTCCACATTCTTAACTCTAGGAGTGGTCGGATTAGTCGCACATAGGTCCACTAAAGCATTGGCTGGGGTATCTTCCACCAAATCTTCCAAGGATAGTGCACCAGGGGGAGGATTTTGGATTAAGTTCTCAATAAAATCATCCTCGGTTTGAGGACCTCCCCTGGTGGCCTCTACTATGCATAATGGTGCAGAGTAGTCCTCATCCTCTTCTCCTTCTTCCAACCACAGGGGTAAGTCATGTTCTAGCAGAGGTTGGGCAGGAGGGTATAGGACAAACTGTTTGGACATAGGCCCATTTTTGATGGTCATGCTTCCTGCTCAACAGCTTATGTAAGCATCCGCAGTAGCCAGCCAAGGCCTTCCCAAAATGAGGGGATATCCCGTGAGTTTTGCCTTTGGCTGAAGGACCAAAAAGTCCGCAGGGTACTCCCAAGAGTCAACAGAGACCAAGACATCTTCCACAATCCCTTCGGGAGTCACGGTGGAGCGGTCTACCAATTGTAGCACTGTCGAGGTCTTCCTTAAGGAACTCTGAAGGTTGAGCTTAAGCATGGTGTCCCTGGTCATCACATTAATGGCGGCCCCTAGATCAATCAAGGTGTGGGGTATGATGGTGCCATTGATGTGGACATCAACTACAGGACTCCCAGGGTCCAAATACTTTGGACAGATTACTTGCCCCAACATGAGATCAAACAGTTGTCATATGATATTGATGGTTGAGGCATCTCTCTTTCGCCTGCCTGGGTGCCTGAAACACTTCTCCTTAATCAATTTGTTGTATATCGGTACATCTTTTATGGCCTGGAGAAGTGGTATTTTCACACACAACTGCTTGAGTTCTCCCAAAAGCTCATTCTCTTCTAGGTTGGGTTGTGTGGTTACTGTGAGTCGCTCAGGAAAGGGTGGAATGGCTTGGGGTTCACTTTCCTGTTTCTCTTCCTCCTCCTCTAGGGGAGGAGGTTGGCGCTCTGGAAGGACCTTCCCAAATCGCAGGTTGATCTCCTGGATCTCCACAGCATAGGCAGGGCATGTTGTCTCCCTAGTATATACCTGTTGGGCCTCTCTGTTGTTGTGGTTCGGGTTCGGTTAAGCAGGCATCTGGGGTTGTCTTCGAGGAGTAGGAGGTAATGGTTGTGATTGAGCCGGTGGTGGAGGCAAAATGGCGGGAGGAGTGTTGTACTGGGGCCTCCACCCCGGTTGAGGTGCATTCCACTGAGGTTGTGGCTGGGCATGTGAGTGAAACGAATGAGAAGGAGGTTGAGTATGGTATGGAGATGCATAAGACCACAGAGGAGGTGTGGACCATGAAGGATGAGCAGGGGGGCCCCAAGAAGGTATATGAGCGGATTGGTTGGGGTTATAATAAGCTTGGGATGTCCCTTGCATCCCCTGCTGGTAAGGTCTGGGTCCATGTGGCCTCCTCTGGTTGAGGAAGTAGAGAGGTTCAGTAGCCACCTCAGCCCCTAGATACATGGCTTTAAATCCAGGCAAGGTAGGGCATTGGTTGGTGGGGTGGTCTTCCTCACAAACGAAACATACCTCTACTGAGTGCAACGGGCACTCATTCTTTGGATGCTTCCTTGTGCATCTAGGAAAAAAAATGGCCAAAGCCCTCTCAGCTTCTTCTTTCTTTTGCTGAATTCGGAAGGTATCAAGTTGCATGGCAATAGTCTGTCTCATCTCACTCTTGAGGTCTTCCATCTGGTTAGAAAACTCATGCTTGGAGAAGGTGGTACTAGCTGAAAGATGATTCCCCTACCTCTCTTCCGGGCCACCCTAGAATGGTTTCTAAACACAGTCTTTATGTACTCATAAGGTAGTTGGTAGATGTATCCTCCAGTTAGCATGTTAAAGGTGTCCAGAAGGTCTTCAGGGACTCCTTGGAGCAGAACCAGCTTCAAAGATTCTAGGTCAAGTGTGCACCTGGCCCGTTTATAACTGAGTTGGAACCTTTCCTCGTAGTCTTCTAAAGATTCATCGCTTCCCATGGTCATCCGGAAGATTTCTCCCTTATTTTCCTTGGATCTACAGTAGTCCCGATATTTGGTATTGAAAGCTTGCTGCATCTGAGCCCAAGTGGTGATACTGTTTCCAGGTAACCCCATGAACTAGCATAATGTTGCGTCCTTGAGGGTAGAGGGAAAGAGTTTCAACTTTTTCTCATCCTCAGCATAGTCATAAGTTCGACAAAGGATAGCAAACTCAAACAAGAAGGTATCACGGTCTTCAGTAGTCAATCCATGGAAGTGAGGTAAAGCAGAGGGGCTTATGTTTTTCATTTTCATGTCTCCATTGGTCTCTCAGATGGAGAAGGCACCTTCTATTCTCTCATCTTCTCTTCTACCGTTTCGGTTTTCAGCCATGGCTTCAGATGGAGTGTTCTCTAACTCTTCTTCTGTTATAGGATCTTTGTATATCTCAGGAAGTTCACCTATAGGTTCTTCTGGCTCACTGTCACCAGAGAAGAGAGAAGGTTGACTCAGTGATGTGGTGGGGGTGTTGGGTAAGAATTTGCTGGTTTTATCTCTGTTCCTACGAGGCATGAAATGGAAAGACTTTTGATTGCTTTTGTTTTTTTTTCTTCTAGTACCTACAAAACTAAAATAGATTGAACTGCAACTAACTATCTTGCTGAAATGAAAATGCGGAATTGAAATGAAAGCACGAAAGGACTAATCTATTTTGCTCAAATGAAATTGCAGGAATTAAATGCTAGTCTACGCTTGCTGAATTGAAACGCTAATCTACGCTTGCAGAATTGAAATTGCGGAATTGAAATGCTAATCTATGAAAGCAGGAAATATCTACTCTACTTTTGCGGAAATGAAATGAAATAAACTACTTAGCAGAAGGTTGTAGGAGAAAATAGAAGAAAAGCAACAATCACCAATACTCTGACGCTTCCCCGGCAACGGCGCCAAAAAGATGGTGGGCTCCAGTATTGCAGCAATAATGCTGCAACTCCTGGGACTCTCTTCTTTACTTTTATCAACCGGTAGTTCGTAACAAACTTGGAAGCGACGATGTTGTATGCACAAGTACTAGCTCTTGCCGCAGCTGTCACTTGGTCAGCTGGCACAAGTCCACTAGGGGCTTAAGCCAAATTCTATGAGCTCTTAGAAGAAGCTTTTTAACTGATGGATGAAAGCTAACTCAAAGGAAGCTAATCTACTTGCGGAAAGAAACTGAAAGCCAAAAAGTAACGCAAACCCTAGCAAAACCTAATTCTACCAGCTAGTCCTACTGATGCAAAGGAGAGAATGCAAACTACTGGAAGGGATGCCATTACTTCTATGAAGGTAAAATACATGTGTCTAGACTACCTCTACCTGAAGAAAAAATCTTTTTGTATTTTTGAATAAGTTATTAGAATTATCATGCATGTGCTTTTAACTGGATTTTTACTGTGCAGGGGTGGATCAAGGAGGAGAAATGCTTGGAAAAGGCTGGGAAGGTTCAGAGAGGGTCTAAGGAGTCCCTAACACCCTTCCGGAGAGTTTCACAAAGTTTGGCTATCAAGAAACCTCATTTGTGAGCTTCTACATGAAGTCTGCAGGGGTTCTACAAGATGTTCAGAGATTTCTACAGGATGTTCAGAAATTTCTACAGGATGTTTAAAAAGTGGATTTTAGAGGATGGGTGAGTGATGGAAGATGCATGAATGGATAGGGAGGTAGGATAGGGGCATAGAGTGACCCAGGGACTGGTGGATGGAGTGGTGAGAGGGTGTAGAATGCTGACTTGGCTTAAAGAAGGCTAAGACAATGATGGAGCAAGAAGGTAGGCTTATGTGGGCAAAAGGACAGGTGTGAGACGAGGAACCTAGCTAGGAGATGGAACAACTGGCTCTGATGAAGCTTAGGCAGATGAGAGAGTGGTAGAGATGCCCTGCACGTTGTACATTTAACCGAATCAACAAAGTCTTACAAATAATCAAAGTCCTAGCTAATCTAATCTAACTGTCAATAAAACGAATGAACAACAGCTTTATTTGGAAATAAAACCATGTACTTCAATCATGCAAAGAAACATTTCAGAGATCTGAACCCATAACTAACTTCTGCAAATGAAAACAATACACTAAGGATTACATGGTCAAGCAAACTAGTGTTTTTGTTGGGGCAGCATTGTTTCTTCAATTCCAGCCCCTGATCCAATAAGGATGAGGTGAAATTGAGAGTGTTGTTGACCCTTTTCTTGGAGCTTTTTTCCTGTTATTATCCTACCAATCTATTTTAAACATCCGAAGCAATTCTATTCATAAACAGTGACCTATTTAACCAACACAACTAAATCTGCCCAACAGAAATACGTTTCAAATGCATAAAAGGAAAACAACAATGCATAAGGGAAAGGTAACAGTACAAAAAGGAAGCCCTAGGCTCTCAGGTTGGGCCCAACCCTGAGAGCTATGGCTCCTATAGAAAACTCAGAGTTGATATAAAATCAGACTGCTTCTCATTATCAAAAAATAGTCATAAGTCAAGAGTTATGCCAAAATGGCTACAAGAGAACAAAGTAAAGCTAACAGCATTGTAGTGAAAAATATGCAATGGTTTCCAAAAGTCCCTTACGAAGGCTGAGGCCTTAACATTTATACACCACGAGGGCCCTAGCTGGCCTCCTAAATCTATGGGACTTGGCTGTCCAAACTGTGAGTAGACAGCCCCTTCCAAAATCTGCTTGGCTGCCTTCTAGATCCAGTTTTGGTGGCCTTTGGAGCTCGGAGTTGGGGGTGAAGATCCCGAGGAAGGGCTATTTAATGCCATAGACAACCCCCCTACGAATCCTCACCTCAATCTTGGCTGTCTTCTAGTCCATGATTGCTCGGTTTTGCTCCAACATGTGTCAAAAAACCTGAAATGAGCACGTGTTAGCCACCTAGGAAGAGTGACTACCCTTATTCGTACAAATGACATAAACATACTGAAAAATAATGCATAAGCTATGAAAAATGAAGGATTGAGCAAGGACTGAACAAGGATAATTAGTCCAAATGAGCCCAACAAGTTACCAAATTTGGGGCTCATCAGGCGTGATCTTGGGACATTACATCTCCGCAACAGGAATACAGGTAGATCGAGCAAAAATACAGGTAATTATTTTACTTCCTACCCCCTGCACTCAAACAGATGTATGTAGCTTCCTAGGATATGTAGGTTATTATCATAGGTTTATCAAGAATTTTTCATAGATTGTGGCACCCTTATATGCTCTAACTGGAAATGTTGATTTCAGTTGGTCTGACAAGTGTGACACAACTTTTGCAGGTTTAAAGAAACTAGTCTCAACAGCACCGGTATTACATGGACCAAACTGGGAGCTGCCTTTCCACATCTCCACGGATGCATCAGATGTAGCTATAGGTGCTGTCCTTGGCCAGGAGGAGGACAAGAAACCTTATGCTATATATTATATTAGAAAAAATCTCACTTTTGCAGAACTTAATTATACAGTGACAGAAAAAGAATTCTTAGCTGTTATTTATGCAATAAACAAATTTAGACACTATATAACCGTCTACCAAGTCTTTTTGTACATTGATCACTCTGTCATTTGGTATCTAGCTAATAAACCAATCACAAATGGTCGAGTAACACGATGGTTATTTCTTTTGCAGGAGTTCGACATTACCATTAAAGATCATCCGGGGAAGGAAAATCCAGTTGCTGATTTTCTATCTCGAATCCCAAAGGTTAATGATCCACTAGCGGTAGATGATCAATTTCTGGATGAACACTTGTTTTTCGTGGCAGTTAAGACATCATGGTACGTAGATGTGGAAAATTATCTGGTAGTAGGGAAGCTACCTAAACAATTAACGACAAGAGAAAGAAAATTGATTGTTCAGCGTAGTGCCTGGTTCTCTTAGATAGGCAGATATCTTTTTCATATAAGGGCTGACATGTGTATACACAAATGTATCCGTGAGGATGATATCCATGACATTCTGAGGCCTTTCCATGATGAATCCTGTGGGGGACATTTCGCAAACCGAAGGACAGGACATAAGGCATCACAAATGGGCTATTATTGGCCCACTATTTTTAAGGATGCTAAAAAATATGCCGAAGCCCACAATAGTTGCCAAAGGATGGGCCGGTTTGGCCAATCTGATGAAATGCCTTTGCAACCCCAATTAGTCATAGAACCCTTCGAGCGTTGGGCATTGGACTTCGTAGGTCCATCTGCCATCCAATCAGAAGGCCTACATATTGGTAGCCACAGATTATGTGACAAAATGGGTGGAAACAGTAGATATACGAAGAACCATAGAAGAAGTAGTGATTAACTTTCTTTTTTGGATATTTGTGTGGTATGGATTACCACGAGAAATGATCACAGATGGGAGAAAGCAATTCACAGGGCACAAGATTACTGCCACTCTCAGAAACCATCATATTACGCACAAGATCACTTCTCTTTATCACCCGTAGGCGAACGGGCAGGTCAAAAGCACCAATAAGGTTATAGAAGCGATTCTCACCAAGATAGTCTCAACACACTAGCGAGATTGGGCTGCTAGACTGCTAGATGCCTTGTGGGCCTATCGTACGACTTGGAGGAATATTATTGGATACTCTCCATACCATCTTGTGTTCGGATACTCTCCAGACCCAAGAAGTGGGTCTGGATTTAACAGAAGCCCAAACCAAGCGTCTTCAGAAGATTAACAAACTATATGAGGCTCGATTGCTTGCTTTGCAAGAAACTGCAATAATCCAACAGCAAAGGGAAAAATGGCATGACAGCCTTATCAAGAAGAAAACTTTTCAAAAAGGGGATTGGGCACTTCTGTACGATTCCATATTCTAGGACTTCCTGGGCAAGTTGCAAACAAGATGGCTTAGCCCTTATGAGATTCAAGAAGTACATAATAATGGTACTCTTACCTTGACTACCATAGACGGATCCGGCCATTCTTTTAAGGTAAATGGGCATCGAGTGCGCCTCTATCATCAACCGCTTACCAAGGAGTCTTTCTGCGAGTAGGTATGCAAGGACCCCTCCATGCAAATTCTAGCTGCAGGGAATGATAACCCAGCAGCTTTTCCTTTAAAAATTTGAAATTTCTTGAGAAATTGTAAATAATGTACATACCTTTGTAGGCATCACCATGTAAATATGAATTTTTTTAGGAAGTTTCATTTTCCTCTTTTTGTTTTTTGTTGTTCAAACAATTGAACGTTTGTCGTTCAATTGATTGAACAACACATTTTCATTTTTTTTGTATTTCGATGTTCAAACAATTGAATGTTTGTCGTTCAATTGATTGAACATCACATTTTGTTTTTTGTTTTTGCTATCCAAACAATTGAACGCCTGTCGTTCAATTGATTGAACAACACATTTTCTTTTTTGTTTTTGTTGTTCAAACAATTGAACGCATGTCATTCAATTGATTGAACAACACATTTTCTTCTTTGTTTTCTCTGTTCAAACAATTGAACGTCTACCGTTCAATGGATTGAACAACACATTTTGTTCTTTTTGTATTTCGTTGTTCAAACAATTGAACATTTGCTGTTCAAACAATTGAACGTTTGTCATTCAATTGATTAAACAACACATTTCCTTTTTTGTATTTCGTTGTTCAAACAATTGAACGTTTGTCGTTCAATTGATTGAACATCACATTTTCCTTTTTTGTATTTTGTTGTTCAAACAATTGAACATTTGTCGTTCAATTGATTGAACAACACATTTTCCTTTTTTGTATTTCGTTGTTCAAACAATTGAACGTTTGTCGTTCAATTGATTGAACAGCACATTTTCCTCTTTTTGTTTTCGCTACCCAAACAATTGAACGATTGTCGTTCAATTGATTGAACAACATACTTTCCTTTTTGTTTTTCATCGTTCAAACAATTGAACGTCTGCCATTCAATTGATTGAACAACACAAATTGTTTTCATTTGTTTTTCATCGTTCAAACAATTGAACATTTGTCGTTCAATTGATTGAACAACAAAATTTGTTTTCATTTGTTTTCATTGTTCAAACAATTGAATGACTACCATTCAATTGATTGAACAACACATTTCATTTTTATTTTGATTTTGCCATTCGAACAATTGAACGACTGTCATTCAATTGATTGAACAACACTTTTTGTTTTTGATTTATTTCGCTGTGCAAACGATTCAACGATTACCGTTCAATCAATTGAACAACACTTTTCATTTTCTATCTTGATTTTTCCGTTCAAACAATTGAACGATTGTCGTTCAATCGATTGAACAAGCACCTTTTAAGAAGCTAAATTGTGAATTTTTCTCATTTTTTTCTTAATCATTATGCCATTTTCTCTTCTTCTTTTGTATTGCAAATAAGCACCATTTGAATCGATTTGTGCCTCTTCTAAATAAAAACGGTAATAATAATATCATTATGACTTCTAAAAGCCTTTTGATGGTTATCTTTATCCATAAGCTAATACGGTGTATCTTTACAATGATTGCCTGAACATCTTTTCTTTTGGACATATCATGAAATGATTCATTATCCTTAATCCATGTTGGCTTATGTTTATACTCCCAAATGGATAAAACTCATTGATATAATGATAAGGGGATAAGAGTATAACACTTTCATTGGCATCTTTTTACTTCTTACACCATCCCTGACTCTTAAGGAGAAAATGAGCCTCCCTTTTTCTACAATAAGAATTCCAAAAGAAAAATAAAATATCAAAATTCTTAAAACATTGTCTAAAGAGGATAGGGGGTCTCATCACGAGCCAACCTACCATGATCATAAGGATGTAACAGGTGACATTCCAATTTGGCTACCAAACCAAGGCAATGACCTTCTTAATAATTAATATGTCAGAAGAACAGGGGGTCTCATCACAAGCCAGCCTGATCACTTTGTTACACCCTGGTGAGTGGCACTATGGTTATCTGGTCACCATGCCAGCATAGTGGTCTCTTTATGACAAAGAAAAGAAGAATTAATTGTAAGAAGGACTCTAGCTCATTTGGGGGGGTTAAAAAGCAACCCTACTGAGGTTATGAATGCCTGCTGGCAGCAGTGGCTCTACTTGTGGTATTGGAGTATCATCTTATATTGCCATATGCCATCTAGCTCTTACCACCTATGGATTTATTTCTAATAAGAATTTCCATTTAAGTAGCACTTTTACAAGCCAAATAACATGGTGACTTTAATATATATTCATTATATTCCATACATCTGATCATTAAATGACAATCATTAAACACATACCTCTAATTATGCTATGTGATTAATTCCGCTCGCGGTGAAGATCTTTGACATAATGCCTTATAATTGTTGTTTTTATTTGATTTGGCCAATTCACGTCCAATGACAAGTATTGCTTAAATGCTTTACTGATTTGTGTGCTGTGTTTTTTAGATTGGTTGCCAACATTTATTTCGCATTAGTATATTTGCTTGCTTTTCGCATGTTGAAAGGACATGGACGCCCTTTTTTCATCAGAGGGGGCATGGCCTGCATGTGCACGACACGTATCAAAATTATGGATAACTGTGTGACAATCATTCGGATTACCTTCGGAGTACAAACTGCATGATGAGTATGAATGTGTAATAATTAGCAAGAAATTCCGATTGGACGAAGAAAGGCAACCATTATGGCAGGCATGCAAACTTACGATTCTGCGTTAAATGTGGCTGACAAGACGAATTACTTAACTAAAAATGATAATAATTGTCCAAACAACGTCATTTCCTTGTTAATTGTTGTAACATGCATTTCTAATTTTTTGCATTACAGGGGTAAAACACAATTGTATACAGGAGATCCAGCCTCAGTACAGCAGCCATGTGTCGAAGAGCTATCCGGAGTGAACCTCCATTGCTGATGGTGTCAGATCAAGCTCGTGAAATCCTTGAATGCGCTAGCTGGCTGTAGTATTTAAACAAATTGTAGGGATTTCATGAGGAGCTAACACTAGAATTTCTGCAAAATCTACAGAATGGTAGTACAGTGGTAAAAGGTATAAGCATGATGGTTTCTAAAGAAGTCCTAGCCGAAGTCACCAGACTTTCGGTAGAAGGTGCAAAATGGGCAGATAAACACGTCCTTTTATACTGTTGGGTGTGGAGCCTGATTATCTTCTATATTCAAAGGTATCGCCACATTGGACCCCAGTTCGAAATGGGCCGCCCGTAAAATATTCGCTACAGGAGGGGTCCAGGGGGGGGTGGCTGCGACCTTTGGGACCCCCCCCCTGGTGGGGGGTTTTGGGGGCAGCGCCCCCGAAGCTAAAAACAGCTGTAAAATTGCCTTGTAAAAGTATAGTAATTTCTAGTCAATCTGGGTCGTTCATTAGGCGAATGATCTGACGGTAGAACTTATGTTTAGTTTAGGGTTTTTTGCCCTAGAAGGCAACCCCTCTCTTTGTATGAGGGTATTGTATTTGAGGCTGTGTGATAGATGTGTATTCTGTGAGCGAGAAATAGAGAGGTGAGACTGTGAGAGAAAATAGAGGATATTACAGCGGATCTGCTGTAGGTTATGTCTCTTCATTTTGCTGGATAATAGAAAGGAAGGACTGGTCGTTCAGGGTGGACATAGCCCAAACTAGGTGAACCATGTATATTTGTGTCTCTCTTGTTTTATGCGTTTTCTGTGTTTATATTTCTGCAATATTTTATGTGTTCCATTGCTCCATAATATATAATTTCTAACATATATAGCGCAATTCAAGTATTCCAAGACCCGGGTGAGCGGCTAGTACGAATAGGGAAAGGAATTCATCCTTCGACGTTACAACAACTGTGGCAAGAACTGGCAGTCATCGTCCAAAGATACATCACCTGCGACGACTGACACGATGTGGTAAAGCCCCGACAACTAAAACTTCTAGCCATTTTAAAGCAAAGAATTTCAATTAATTTACCATTTTATCTAAATTCCCTGTTACATGATGTCGCCCGACGGGTAAGGACAACCAAGGACCCACATAGTGTAGTCAGCCATCATGGGTTAATTAAATTAATTATCACAAATAGATTGGCCCAGCAACAATTAACATGGGACAGTATCATAAATCCTACCTTGGATCCACCCCTAGAAAATGTGGAAACAGAGCAGCAAGGGCCAAGAACCCCAGGCCCAAAGAGAACACTAAAGAGAAAGAATCCCTCTACACCCTTAGAATCAGCAAAGCATAGGCGCTCTGTGCGAGTGAAAGCCCAGCGGCACATCCCAATCCAAGTAGAGGAAGCCGGACCATCCCGCACACCTCCTCTTAGTCCGCAAGACCCTCCTTTGCAAGACTATGAGGAGGAAGTGGCCAGGGTATTGGGAAGCATGGGAGTGTTTACCGAAGGTAGAGAACAACCAGGGTGCATTGAAAAACAAAATTGTACCCCTGACCGGTCGGTCCCTGTTGGTAGTCCCGATCGTGAGCAAACCCAACCATGCACTGATGCCATGGAGGAACAGAGGGAGTCACTTCCTTTTATGGAAACACCCCTCAAAGCTGAGGTACATGAAGGAGAAGCCAACAGAAAAGAAACTCAAACAGTAGGCATTGGTCCAGTGGACCCCCCAGCAGAAGGAAACCCTGAAGATGAAAACTTGAGAGATGTCAATCAACCAAGTGATACTCCCTTTTCAAAGTCCCCTGCGGACGAGGCCTACCAAGGAGAAGACCCCAAGAATGATAATTGTTCAGGAGATACCATTGCATTGGGATCTCTTGAAAACGAAATACATAATAACAACAAGTTAGAAGGAGAAATTCCACTAGAAGACACAGTTCCAATTGGGAACATCCCTGATGATGACATAGTATAGCCTGTACAGGAAACAAAGGATAACACAGCTAACCCACTGTCAGACGAAGGCCCTAGAGTAGAGAAGTCCTACAGAGCTAGGCTTAGAAAGATGCTCAGAAAGTACAAAAAATAGAAGCAAGTAATCAGGCAGCTGAAACATTGGTTAAAAGAGGCAACCAGAACCAGGAAATTGAAAGTGGAAATGGAAACTACAGGAACGCAAACAGAACAATGTTCTGGGAAGGATGTTGAGACTCAGATAGAGTTTCTTGTGGTCTGTCCAAAAGAAACCCAGACTGAGCCATCTATGATAGAAGACATTGCCATGCAAACTGAGGACCCCTGTATCTTTTCACAGGGAACTCAAACGGACCACCCCACTGTGGATACTGTTGTCCAAACAGATGTTGAAGAAGATGTTCAAGTTGATTGTATAATTCAAGAAGCAGCTGAAGTTGTTGTGTAGACTGACCCTATGGAGACCCAGGATGGAGAAGCCCAAATAGATGAAACACCCCTTGGTAAGAGAGGTCGTCATCAGAAAATTACAAAACGAGCTATTGATAGTTCAACAGGAACTGGCTCAACACAAGGAAAAGGTGGTCCCTCTGCATGAACATCAAGGGTTAAGGAAGAAGTTTGAAGCACTTACCAGGACTGAAGATGAGACCTTTTCTCAGTATAAGGCTGAGCAAAAGAAGGTTGAAAGATTAAAGGGTCAATTGCAAAAAGCTAGAGAGCAAATGGAGACTGTCTGCTCTCTTTATTCAGACACCCTATCTTGCCGAGCTCCCGCCACAAATTATGCTTTATTTCTCATGGAAAGATACCTCCTGTTAAAAGTTAAGGCTGCTAAGGCTGGTAAACCGGTAGAGATCAAAACCACTCCCAACTTTATCAAATGCTTCAAAGAGCACGATGAGAAGTTTTAGCGCCTCCTTTGTGAATTCTATATGAATAATTTTGTTTTAGAAGATGACAAGGACAACCACCCTGGCCCTTTTATAGGAGACATCCAATTTCAAGCGTTCCTCTCGTTTGTTGCCAACCAGCTAAAATGGGCCAAGGCTCACAACACTTTCAAAAGACATGAGTATGACATTGACCTATGGGTTAGAGGGGAGCCTACATAGCCATTACTCCTATCTGTCAGGCATAAACAGTTTATGAAGTGAGACGGTGTTGTAGGAAAATTGGGGCCACTCCATACTGATATTATTTAGGGCGGAAAGGAATACTTCCAGGACATTAAGGAAGAAGCCTTGTCTGCATCAAGGCAGAGGTGGGAAGTCTCTAGTAACACTGTGAGGGGTCGAGAGCCATTTGGATATCGAAACTTCCAAGTTGCCTCTTCTCGTTTTTATAAATATAGCAATATGATTTTAACAATGGGGCCAGATTGGATAGGATGTCGTTACAGAACCCCAATCATATGGTATCCTCCTGATCAATACCGCAGTGACTATAACTTGAAGGATCATGAGGTAACCCAGGCTTTCACTGTCCTTAAGAAAAAGAATGGTTTTAGGAATTACAAGGAGGAAGTATATCCTGCTTATTCCCTAACTCAGTTGCATCTAAACTATTCGCTTGCACGAGGACATGCAACAAGGTAAGCTGGGGAGTATGTTGGGACAGGAAAAAGGTATGATTTCTCTTCGTAAAATGCTTCATTTATCATTCATCCTTATATGATTATCTCCATTTATAGATTAAAATGAGGAAAATATCGGCTAAAGTTGGATGAAACTATTTGGTGATAGAATAGGAAATTCTAGTACAAGAAACTTATTCTTTGTTATCTTTGTCGGCAAAGATGCGGACTAGGAAAAAGTCTTTCAGTTGAAAGAATGGCACAAGGCCATAAAAGGGAAAAGCTACAGCGTCTTGGGCAGACAAGGAAGCGGGAGATCAGCTCGAACAATGCTATTTTATCACATGATCAGATTATATATTGTGAAATCCTCAGGATCCCCTGATCCTGAGGATTCGCTTTTATCCAATTACTCTTTTATGTTATATATAGGGCTGAAAGGAAATTAGATACAGTTCAGACTTCGATAATCTGTAATTATTCTTTTTGAAAACATATATGTTGTTATATCAATGACTCTGTCAGCTGTTACTTGCAATTAATGAAAGGAGGTTGTGTTTTATACATCTTCATATTCTAAGTTCTACTGCTCCTTTGTGTTATAGTTTTTATATTTAGACTTTGCTATTGATTTAATGTTCAGTTACTTCATTTATCATAAAGGTTTGTGATATTGATTCATACATCTGTTCAATTAGATTCAGAGTGAAGTCGTGTGACATACTTAAGTGATTGGAATGAGTGAATTAGTGTTGATAGCAAATTGATGTTCATTTGAATAGATGTTATCATAGATACTGGAGATAAGACTGATTAACTTCTACCGATTGCAATATAGATCATTTTCTATTTGGGAATCATTTCTCGCTATTTGTTGTTCAATTACCGATTTTGTTTAATTACCGATTGTTGTTCAGTTACCGATTGTTGTTTAATTAGTGTTGTTGTTCAATTGGGAATTGCAAGTTATTTTGGGTTGTTGTATATTAACAGTGGTGTTCAATAGTTATAGTTTCTTTACTTGATTGAGTACAATTAGCCTTAAGTTTATTTGGACAATTCCAAGTGTAATTCTTATTTGCATTCATTTTCAAATGATTTCGGAACAAGTTGCATAGAATTGCAGAGTGTGTTAAGAGCATTTATTCCATAGATAGTTCTTTCCAGAATTGTGTGAATTGAATTGAAGAATTAGCCATTAGTGATTGCAACGATTCATCATTAGATAACCTCTAGATTCACTGCATATATTGTGCTGGCACTCTTGAGATAAAAATACTTACCTCGGGTTGACAACTAATGTAGGGATTAAGATTGCCCGTAAAAAGACATCTTAGTGAACCAACAACACTAGAAATAGCTTTACATTCCACTGTCATTAATCATACTCCCTTTAGTTTAGTAGAGAATGGTCTCGAACCCTAATGGTCAAGTGCCCCATTTGAGAAGTGACATGAGTAGAATGATGCATATGTTGTGTATATAGCACTATCACCTCCAAGTTTGTATGAAACCCCGAGTTGATAAAGTAAAGTTGGTAGCCCTATGAGTTGTAGCAGTCTCGCTGCAATATTGAGGCTCATCACTTTTTTGCATCGTTTTCGGGGAGGTGTCTAGGTAGATGTAATTTATGCTTTTTCTTTCTATTGTGCATTTGCTAGATAGATGTTACTCTTGCTTTCCTTTATGTCTTGCATTTGGTTTTGAAAAAACTCATATATATATATATATATATATATATATATATATATATATATATATATATATATATATATATATATATATATATATTTATTCATGCCTCGTGGGAGTAGCGACGCTTTAGGGAATTTTTTGCCAAATACCCCCACACCATCAAACCGTCTACCTTCCCTCTCTGACTTCGGGAGAGTTAGATGACCCCTTAGGTGAACAACCTAAAATATTTGAAGAGCTTATTGGGGAAGAAGAAGAAGAGACCATTCCACACACTTACACCATGGTTGAAAATAGAAATGAGGGTGCTTTTCCCATTAGAGAGACTAATGAAGATACTAGGATGAAAAATATAAGTCCCTCTACCCTTCCTCAGTTCCATGGCTTAACCTCAGAGGACCCCGATACCTTCTTGTTTGAGTTTACTGTCATATGCAGAACTTATGATTATAGCTCTGATGCAGAATTTGGATTTGTTCCCATCCACCCTTAAGGATGCAGCCTTGCGTTGGTTCATGGGTCTACCTGGGGATAACATCACTACCTGGGCTCAAATGCAGCAATCATTTAACAACAAGTACAAGGACTATTGTAGGTCCAAACACACCAAAGAGGAAATCTTTAGAATGACCCTAGGACCTGATGAATCCATGGAGGATTATGAGGAAAGGTTTCAACTCAGTTATAAAAGGGACAGATGCACCCTTGATCTTGAATCACTCAAGTTAGTCCTTCTTAGAGGAATCAGGGAGGACATACTAGAAACCCTAAACATGTTTTCTGGAGGGGACATTTATTAGCTACCCTATAATGATATCAAGACAGTGTTCAAAAACCATTCTAGGGCTTCTAGAAAGAAGGGTAGGGCTAGTCAAGCTTTGGCTAGTTCCTCTTCCTCCAACACATCTATGAAGAGTGAAATTGGAAACATGTTGGAGGACTTTAAAAGTGAAATGATGCACACCTTTGCTCTACAAATGGACACTATGCATATCAAGAGGAAGCAGTGAGATCCTTAGCTATATTTTGTCGTAAATGCACTAGGAGGCACCCCAGAAATGAATGTCCACTAAATGTTATAAAGGTTTGATAAGTGCCCTTCTCTACATGGATTAAAGGTTGTATACCAAAGGGCTAAAGGTGGGGATGAATAAATATGTTAAATCAATCAAAGGAGGCCTCAAGGACCTCGGCCATACCAGCAGGGCATGTAAGGTGCATCTTATTCCTATTACAATCCCAATCAGAATGTAGCCTTGCCCCCTTCGTGTTCTCCTGCTCACCCTTCATGGTCCACACCTTCTCCTTGGTCTTATGTACCTCAGTATCCTCCCCAACCCGCCAATCAACCATTTCAGCCATATGCTTCTCCACATCCTCAATGGAATACCCCATCACAAGGTTGGAGGCCTCAATTCAACCAACCTCTTGCTTTACTGCCTCCACCTCCATCTCAACCACAACTAATTCATCTTGCTCCACCCAAGCAACCCCAGATGCCTACTCAACCAAATTTGAACCCGAACAACAAACAGGCACAATAGGTCTATAGTGGAGAGACATCTTACCCTGCCTATGTTGTGGAAATTCAAGAAATCAACCTCAAGTCTGGAAGAGTGCTCCCAGATAACCAACCTCCATCTCCACCTGAGGAGCTTGAAGAGGAAAAGGAAGAGAGTGTTCCTAAATCCAATCCACCTCCTTTTCCTGAAATATTGATCCATCCCAGTCAACACACCCCAAAAGAGACTGAACTTCTAGGAGAACTGAAAAACTTGTGTGTTAAAATCCCACTCCTCCAAGCCATCAAGGATGTCCCCATCTACAACAAGCTAATCAAGGAGAAATGCTTCAAACATCCTGGGAGGAGAAAGAAAGACACCCCTACCATTAATTTCATTAGTCAGTTGTCTAACCTAATGTTGGGGAGAGTGATTTGCCCAAAGTATCTAGACCTTGTAAGTATTGTGGTAGATATGCACATTGATGGAATCATTGTTCCTCATGCATTGATTGGTCATGGGGTTGCCATCAATGTGATGACTAAGGATACCATGCTCAAACTAAATCTCCAAGGATCCTTAAGAAAGGCCACAACAATATTGCAACTTGTAGACAGATCCACAGTAGCTCCTGAGGGAGTTGTTGAGGATGTAATGGTATCTATTGACTACAAGGAGTATCTTGATGACTTCTTAGTTCTCCAGGCTAAGACAAAATTCAATGGTTATCCTCTCATCGTTGGAAGACCATGGCTAGCCACTGATGATGCTTACATAAGTTGAAAAGTTGGGAACATGACCATTAAGAATGGGCATTTTTCCAAACAATTGGTCTTGTTCCCCCCTGCTTAGCCATCTCTAGAGCATGACTTACCCTTATGGTTGGAAGAGGAGGAGGAAGATGAAGTATATCATACCACATCCTATCCAATATGTACCCTAGATGCTATTATAGGAGGGAGGCAACCGGATGAAGATGACCTCATTGATCAAACCTTCTAGAACTAGCCCCCCAACATGAGCTGGTGGAGGAATCTGAAGATAACCCTTGGACTGAATTATGCCTAGTGGATCCAAGTGTTGCACATGTCAAAATAATAAAATTTGGTCCATCTAAGACTTTGAAGATCAACCCCTCTCTCTCAGCCAACCAAGAAGAGAATTTATGTAACATGTTGAGATAACACTTAAATGCCTTTGCCTGGAGCTATAAGTAAAATGAAGGGAGTTCATCCTTCGGTGTGTACTCACTAAATCTACATCAAGGAAGGTTGCAAACTAGTGTGGCAACCTCAGAGGAGAATGAACTGAGCCCTCAAAGACATAGTTAAAGAATAATTGAAGAAGTTGTTGGATGCAAGGTTCATTTACCCCATCTCAGATAGTGAGTGGGTGTCCCCTCTGGTTTTGATCCCAAAGAATGGAGAGTGGAGGATTTGTGTGGATTACAGAGAGCTGAACAAAGCCACTAAAAAAGACTATTTTCCTCTATCTTTCATTGATAAAGTCTTGGATGGCCTTGCAGGGAAGAATTTCTTCTCTTTCCTAGATGGATTTAGTGGTTATAATCAGATCCAGATCAGCCCATAGGACCAAGATAAAACCACCTTCACTTGTCCTTGGGTTACCTTTGCTTATAGGGTCCTTCCTTTTGGATTATGTAATTCCCTTACCACTTTTCAAAGGGCGGTTATGAGCATATTTTTCAAGCTAGTTCATGACTCTGTAGAAATCTATATGGATGATTTCACTCCCTATGGGTGTGACTTCCTAGAGGATCTCTCTAACTTGGGGAAAGTACTAAATAAGTGCATTGAAATGAACCTATCACTTAGTTCTGAGAAGTGTGAATTATTGATGAATGCAGGGATTGTTTTGGGTCATTCAATATCCTAGGAAGAAATACAAGTGGACCCAAATAAAATTTCCATCATAAAAAGGGTCCCTACTCCTTAAAAGTAGAGGGATGTCAGGAGTTTCTTGGGCTTAGCTGGATATTATAGGAGGTTTATCAAGGACTTTAGCAAAGTAGTCTCACCATTGTTTGGACTACTGGCCAAGGAATTTAAATTTTGTTTATCATATAGTTGCCAAGAGGCCCGAGAAATCTTGAAGGAAAAGTTGACCACTTCACCCATACTTAAAGGCCCAAATTGTGCTCTTCCTTTCCACATCCATGTTGATGCATATAAAAAAGTTATAGGAGAAGCTCTAGGCTAGATAGATGACAAGTTGCCTTATGCCATTTACTTCATTAGCAAAAATTTGTCTAAGGTTGAACTGAATTACACTATGACTGAGAAGGAACTCCTAGCTGTTGTCCATTCCTTGAATAAATTCAGACACTACATCACTGGTTATCAAACCTTTGTGCATACTGACCATGATGCTATCAAGTAATTAATGAACAAGCTTGATGTGAATGCTAGAATTATTAGATGGTTGCTTTTATTGTAGCAGTTTGATTTAACTATCATTGATAAGCCAGGTAAAGAAAATGTAGTTGCATATTTTTTTTCTAGACTTGCTTTGCCTGCAGGTGAGGAAGGGATGGTTGATGATCAACTGCCAGATGAGAATTTATTTTTTATTTCAGTTCTCTCTCCATGGTTTGTTGACATAGAAAACTACCTAGTTACTACAAAGTTCCCTCCAAATATGTCATCCAGGGAGAAGAGCAGGATTGTAAGGAAGAGCACCCCATTCACTTGGATTAGGGGAAATATCTTCAAATTGGGCCCAGATCAAATCTTGAGAAGGTGTGTCAAGGAAGAGGAAGTCTTTGACATCCTCTTAGCCTGTCATGATGGGCCTTATGGAGGTCACTTTTCTACCAAGAGGACAACTTTCAAGGTACTACAAGCTGGCTACTACTGGACCATATCCACCAAGATGCAAGAAGTTACACCACTTGATGTGATCAGTGTGAGAGGATGGGGAAACCTACTCCCAAGGATGAAATTCCCTTGAAACCGCAGGTGGCTTTAGAGCCATTTGACAAGTGGGACATGGATTTCATTGGGCCAATTGATCCACTATCAGGGCAAAAGAGGTACATAATTGTATGCACTGATTATTTGACAAAGTGGGTTGAGACCAAGGTTGTCAAAGTAGAAATATTGGAAAAGTGGTTGAGTTCTTAAGGGAGAATGTATTCTACAAATTTGGGTACCCTAGAGAACTATTCACTGATCAGGGAGCTCAATTCACATCACATCTGATCAAAAATTTGTTAAGGAAACATGGGATAAAGCACATAAAATCTATTGCCTACCATCCTCAGGCCAATGGATAAGTAGAGGTCACCAACAGAGCATTAGAAGGCATCCTCACCAAGGTTGTGAGAAGTAGTGGAATAGATTGGGCTGATAGACTAGTGGAGGCCACTTGGGCCTATAATACAACCTAGAAGACAACCACTAGTTTCACCCCTTATGACTTGGTCAATGGAAATAAGGCTCTACTCTCCATTGATTTTGAGTAAAACACCTTGAGAATGGAAGCACAATTGGACTTGGATGCTATAACGGCACAACAGGAAATAATTCTCCAACTGAATGGTCTGGATGACTTCAGGGTGTAGGCCCCCCTACACACTGAAGTTATCCAAGTACAAAGGAAGGTTTGGCATGACAAGAATATCAAGGAAAAGGTTTTTCAAGAAGGGGATTGGGCTCTGCGATATGACTCCAGGTTCAAGGACTTCAACAGAAAATTGATGACAAGGTGTTTAGGCCCATACCTTAGAGAGAAGTGCCATGATAATGGAGTTGTTCAAATCAGGACTATTGATGAGGAAGGTATTCCCTTGCTTATCAATGGATACATATTGAAGGCTTACAAAAGACCTATGTCCAGGGAAGAGTTCATTAGCACCATTAGCAAGGAGGTAAATGTGATTGGAAGTGTCCTAGCTTCCAAGTCACAACATTCTTGAAAGAAAAAAATATTTGTGAAAAAAGAAAAAAGAAAAAAACAATAAGAGGCCTGGATGAAAACCTCCATGAGGCATCTGAGGCCAACTCTTGGGTTGAAAACCTCCTTGAGGCAGCCTAGGAGTGAAAAAGGAGAAAAAATAAAAATAAAAGATCCCTAGGTGAAAACCTCCCTTGAGGCGCCTAGGGCAGGTAGGCAGGTTGAAAACCTCTCTTGAGGCAGCTTGTGTGTCCCTCAAAAAAGAAGAAGAAAAAAAAAATCCATGACAGGGAACTCCAACTTGTCCATTAATAAATTCTGTCATTTTGCATGTTTTTTAAGATAGTGGCAAATGCAGAGCTACAAGGACAACATGCTCAAGTTTCATTCCATTTCTCCCTCCATCCACTCCATCTCATCTAGGTCAACCATGTCCCTACCACTCATATCCATTGTCAGGCCTCAAAAATCAGTTTTTTTAGCATTTTCTGGTTTGCTACAGGATGTCCTGTAGCTGCTACAGGAAAATCCTATAGCACTACAGGATGTCCTAAAATGCTATAGGAAAGGGGATTCGATGAAAAAATCATCATGAATGATTTTTCTAGGTTGATCAGGCCTATTCTTCATCAAACCACTCACCCATCATCCATGCATCCCTTATTCGAATCACCATACCCATGCCTAGCGCTGTCTCACTCAAAAAATATAGGAAAATTAAAAAATAAAAACAGAGGACATGTCCTCCATTGCCACATCCCTTCACTACTCCATCAAGGCTCTATTATCATCATCCAACCTTGTACTACTCCCCAACATCCCTCTGAAGAAAAAAACCCTCAAAAGGGATAAAAAGGGGTTGCTACACAATCTCTTGTAGCAGCATTTCCCACTACTGCAACCAGCTTGAAACTCAGTTTGTCTGCCCAACCAGAGTGAGGAGGAGTGCCATCATCCATGGATACCTTGTTCTTCCTAGAAATATGCCACAACAGTAGCATATGCATAGAGATATCAAGAACCTGCACACATGAACAGAACAAACAGTTAGCCATATAGGAGCAAAAAGAAATACACAGAAAAAGAGCAAGGAGGCACTTCCCTGAGCAGCAACACAAAAGTCAAATACTCCAACATGCATCAATAAGCAAAACGTAGGCACAGGTATAGTAACTTAATCAGCTCTTCCCTAGGTACGATATGATGAAAAATGTATAAATGTTGAAGAAAGGTCTTTTTTATAAGCTAGAGGTGGCCAGTTAACTTGGCCACCCTCAGCTCATGATCAAAAAGTGATCTTTCAATCAGCATGCCACGTAAGGATGTCACATCAGTGAGAATCAGTTAAAAGGGTGGTCGAATCAGTTAAGAGGGAGTGGGTGATGATTATGAGGATTAAGTGAATGATCACCAACGATGGGCCAATGGTCCAAATTAGGAAAACGCGTACCCCTGACAGTCAGCACAACGCTCTGAGCCTTGACCTTAAATAACATAAAACCCCAAACTTTCATGCATTTTTCGCTCATTTCGAAATCAATGAGATAGGGAGTATCTTGGGAAGCCATCGCAAAAGTTGAACCCTACTCTGGAAATCCAATAGGAGGCAGCTACAGGAAATAACTACAAGAAGTTACAAGAAACACTGAAATTCCACAGGAAGTCTACAAGGGTGTGCCTAGGGTCAACTCAGTCCTCAATTTTCATAATCCCAGGCATTACATTGAGAAGTAAGTGGTTTATCTCTCTTTTGTCCATGGTTGGCATCAATGATACACTCTGAACTATTTTAATAATTACAGTCAGCATGTGAATCAAAAATTGTTTGGGATATAAAAGCTAGAAAAAAGAAATAATTGCTATAAGGAGTTGTAGTAATTGCAGTAATCACTAAAAGTTTAGCTCTCAACTACCCTAAAATTCATACTGAAGCTATCCTTAAAAAACTCCCGCACTAAGCTGAAACTAGAGAAGAAAATGGGAGGGGGGTTCAATAGGAGAGAGCCCACATATACATCAAGAATTCACTTTCATCCCCCTATGGTAGGCATTTTCAGGAGGCATCGTTGGTTAGGCTTCTTTGAGTCGCTCAAGGGATATGATGATGATATAACTTATGAGTTTTCCATGGCACTAAACCTCAAGAAAGAACAAGTGATACCACTATGGTGAGAGGGTTTTCCATCAACATCAATCCTCAGGTGATCAATAAAGTGACAACTTTTCCTCTAGGGGTCCAATGGAGAAAGGAAGAAAAGGCTAGCAATACCCTTGCTAAGAAAAATTTCTTCACCAATGATGAGAGACCAATTGAAGAAAAAAATGGAGTCAGAAGGGAGAGTCTTCCCTATCCCTGGGATGAGGTAGCCTACCACATCCTTAAATTAATTTCTTGTGAAGGGAGACTGAGTGTAGTCTATGGCTACCAGTTCAAGTTTCTCCATGAATTGAGATTTCGAACCAGGTTGCCCATATCCCAAAGACTAAGTGTGTCCTATTTTCTCCTACAATGAATCATAGACATGAGACAAAAGGTGAAAGAGGGAAAGCAACAACAGTTAGCACACCATGGTCTCATCAAGCTAATAGTAGAGGATTCTTTGAGTAGATCAAGAGCCCCTATCCTCTGGTTCACATTCAGAGATATGGATAGAGAAGGCTTCCTTGAGACCCAAGTCCTTGCACTTTGTGAGAACCTAGCCTCAAGTGCTGAAGAAGAAGAAGAAGGAGAACAAGAGGAAGGAGAAGAAAAGAAAGAAGAAGAGGAGGAGTAGCAGAAAGAGACCAACCTTGAGAAGACCACTACACTTGAAGGGGAGGAGATACCTCCATATCAAGGAAGGTTGTCTCTTGAACCCACGGAAAGGAGGCAGTTTCTGCCTTGGCTGCCTTGAGCACACCCATCCAATCCATGAAGAAAAGGAAAATACAAACTCCCCTCTATTTCAAAACAAGAATAAGTAATAGGATTAAGCAGGGGAAGCCACAAACCCCCACAAAAACCCCTATTATAATTGAGGAATCACCAAATAAATAGGAGATAAAATCCATGGGAATGAAGGTTGAGAAAGTCACATCACCAGGAGAAACCCCAAAGGCTACCATTACCTATGTCAAAAATCCTGTCACCAGTTCAACCTCATCTAAATAGCCCAAGGCACCTGTAACACTCCAACAGAAAGGGAAAGGCTTGTTTCAGGATCCCCAAACAGTGCTACAGGAAAGGCAAAAAGTGTTATAGGAAGAGCAGCAGGGGCAAAAAGGAAGCCAAGAAGCAACACCACAAGTATAGGATGGGGAAACTTCTACAAAGATAGTTGAGGGAGATTCTACAGAGCTACAAGATCCTAGCCCACAACCCAACTTGAGCTCCTACTACAAGTTCATTGAAGGAGGTAGAGTGATCCCACAGAAATTTGCAATCCCTCTCTTCTTTGAACTTGAAAAAGAAAGAGGACAGGCACATCGATAGATGCAGATTGATAACTTGAAGAAAGTAGAAGGTGTGGGCCTTATGGAAGAAAAAATCCTAGAGATGGGCAAGGAGTTGAGTGAATTGAGAGATAGAGAATAAAATATGAGAACATAGCTACAGGCCGAAAACACATGGCTGAGGAGGAAATTACAAGAAAAGGAGACCCAATTGGCCACCATGGCAAGCCTCTCCATGGAGGCACTTCAATGAAGACTGACATCCAAATCCTATGCACTTTACCTCAAGGACCAATGGATACAGTTCCAAATTAATACATTGGCACAACATGGTACCATGCCATTCCAGGATTATAGACAATTCATTGATTTGTGTGACAAAAGTACCCTTGAAGACAAGGCCAAATTATCTAAATTCTACCTGCACAACCTTGCCTTAACAAACCTGAATGTTTGGGACCCCAATGCAAAGTTGGGAGACTTGCAACTAATGGCCCTTGCATCATGGATGAGTCATGAGGAGACTAGGGCTAAGGAGGTGAAGAGAATAGTAGAAAAAGAGGAAAAAGAACCCCTCTACATCATGGCAGAGAAAATAAATTTAGTGGTTGTAATCAATAACCATGGCATCATTTACAATGATGCTCATCTTGCACAAAGATTCCTAGCTACCCAAGAACAAGGCATCTCCCATTTTGAAATATACCAAGACTATTAGGGACTGAGAGCCAACAAGCATTCTAGAGAAGATGGAATAACCTACCACATATTCTCCGGATAAGGGAGTATCACTCTCCTGAGAGCCAACAAGCATTCTAGAGAACATGGAATAACCTACCACATAGTCTCCGGATCAGGGAGTATCACTCTCCTGAGAGATTGAGGAATGCATTGGAGAGAACACCCATGTATAAACAAGCCATGCAAAGACTGAAGATCAATTAGATTGGACTTCAACTCAGTCCACCTTTATTGTTGGGTTTTATAGAAGGAAGAAGAGAAAAGAAAGCAGTGGCAAGAGATAGAGAAAACTGCAGGGTTCTATCCTCAGGAAGAGACACCATCCACAGAAGCTTGGGATGTTAGAGAGGCCACCAGGGCTATGAAGGATATGGATATAGATGACTAGGTTTCTCAAAGGATGAGCAATAGTTTCAGTAGGGAGGTGATGATAAGGCTCATTAATAGGTAAACTATATGGGTCACAATGCCACTCTCCAGCTTATTAAATTGTCTTTTCTCACATTTATTTACAGATTTTATTATATTTTTCTTAGTGAGAAGAGTAAAAGTAAGTTACTATGTCCTATGGCCTAATGTGTGTTAAATGTAGGAAATTGGAGCAATTTTGAGTTGACTTGAGTGCAGGGACTTGGAGTAGGCAAGCAAGAGAGATTCTAGGAAGTGGTCTCCCTCCTTAAATCCTCAAATTAGTCAAAGATTCTCCCCCTTTATCTCATCATCTCGGTCTCATTGGCAGCCAAGCCAACCGAGTTCATTGGCAGCCAAGCTGGTGCCAGTCAAGGAAAAGTTATTCTCAAGTTAGGCAGCCAAGCATCCCTATTTTCTAGGGAGCTGTTGGTAGCTCCAGTTTTGTATAAATAAGAAATCTAAGGGACTCATTAGGATTCAAAGTTTTATTGTAGCCAAGAGGCCATTAAGCTGAAGCACATTTGACTGTTATTGTTATGATGTATTTTACATTTTTATGATAATGATAAAAAAAATTGATCCAACATTGAGTTGACTCAAAGGGTTGAATCTCTTGGGTTAGGGCCCAACCCTAGCAGCAAAAGTTCCTCTCTTTTGTATATGTATTCTTAGCTTAGAATGTTGATTAACTATTGAAGTTATTTATGTTTTTGTTTAGCTTAGAAGGTTGATTAAGTTGTTGCTTATCCATGCTTTCGTTAGCTTAAAGAGTAGATTAGTGTTGTAGTCCAGTGAAGGAAAATATACCAAGAAATATTTTGATAGTGACCTCTATCTCATCTCCCTTATGGGATCATGATTAGGGGACCCCACTGTCACAACCCAAAAAGAGAGTTTTCCTTTTGTTCATTTCCTAGATAAAGTCTCGTTCTTAGCTAGATAATTGTTTATGATTCCTTGAAAATATTTGTAGTTGTTATTCTGCTTCTTAAGGTTGTTTTAGCTTAGAAGGTAGTTCATTTCACAAATCTAGTCCTTAACAATAGTTAGATCATATTTCCTAAATTCAAATCATATTTTCCATGTTGACATGCAATAAGTTATAAATGCAAAGAGAGACAAGTTTTATTGCAGGGATTGTTGATCTGCACGAAGGGACTCTTCCAACCAACTCCACTAGGTCTTCTCCACCTTCTGTTGATGCATACCAACCCATATTCTGAACCTCTATTTTCTAGACACAGTGAGCAAGTTGTCTTAGGAAAATCTGGCCTTCTTGGAGTGTTGGTCTTGGCCTTGGGTGATGTTCACCTTCCCCACAAATATCATGCACCTTTCCAACACTTCATCCCACCATTCTTGTCCTCCAAAACCTCTTAGCCAACTTCTGGTAGCAGTTCACAACATCCTCTATTAGTTTCTTGTAGCAAGCCTATAGGAGCCTGTTTTGACCTTGTTTTGACCTGCAATGATAGCCTAGCTCAGTTTAGGAGTAGTTTAACCCTGCAGCTTGGACTCCATGACCAGAACTGCCACATAGACTAGTCCCTTCACTCCTTTCCTTCGTGCAAGATCAGATATCATTAGCTCTTTCATTTCTAATTTTAGCAATTAGAACTCCATATATTCTACAAGTGTGAATGAGATAGCTAATGCATGGATGTTTGACTTATGAAACGATAGAGTAAGCTTACATTTTCAAGCAACACTAATAAATAGGTGATCAAGTACAAGATTAGCATAGTTTCCTTTCTGCAGGTGATTTGTGTCATTTCATAGCATTTACAAGTTGGTAGCTTTCATTTCCTAGTTTTACAAGCATTTACCTTCTCTGCATTAGAAAGTGATTAGAAATAGCTTTACATTCCACTGTCAGTAGTCATAATCCCTTTAATTCAGTAGAGGAATGGTTTGGAACCCTAATGGTCAAGTGCCCAAATTGAGAAGTGACATGAGTAGAATGATGCATCCACTGTGTATATAGCACTGTCACCTCCAAGTTTGTACGAAACCCCGGGTTGATAAAGTAAAGTTGGTAGCCTTAGGAGTTTCAGCAATATTGTTGCAATACTGAGGCTCATCAACAACTCCTCTCATAAAGTGCCTCAAACAAACTCATCCTTAGTGACTCCTAATACCCATTGTTGTAAGTAAACTCAACCAGGGGTAGATACTCTTCCCACTTTTTCTGTTAAGGCATCACATACATCCTCAACATGTCCTCTAGTATTTTGTTGACTCTCTCTATCTGTCCATCTATATGCGGATGATAAGTTGTACTAAAGGTTAACTTTGTACCCAAACCTACAAAATAACTCTTTATAGAACCTCGAAGTGAACTTAGCATCTTTGTCCAGCACAATCTTCTTCGAAACACCATGCAACCTCACTATCTCCCTGATGAATACTTGTGCTACATCACTAGTTGAATAAGTAGATTTCACCAGAATGAAGTGTGCTACCTTGGTCAACTTGTCCACCACAACCATGATGGAATAATTTTGTCTAGATTTCCTCGACAAACCTATAATGAAGTCCATGGAAATGACCTCCCATTTCCACTCTGGAATCAGAATCAACTGTAGTAAACTACCTGGATGCTTACACTTTGGTTTTACCTGTTGAAAATCCAAGCATCTCGCCACAAACTCTTCCACTTCCTTCTTCATATTTTCCAATAATAGAACTTCCTCACCGTTTTCGTTGTCCTATGATATCCTGGGTGACCTGAATGTGGTTTAACATGAAATTCCCTCAAGATAAGCTTCTTAAGCTCACTGTTGTCCGACACATAGATCATGTCCCTAAATCTTATCAAACCATCTGTTGTAAGACAATAGTCCACATATTGATCACCTGTACCCTGTTGTAACATGTGTCTAAGCTCCATGTACCTGTCATCATATTGTCCTTCCTATAAGATCTAATCCTATATACATGTCTCGTATGAAATCACAGTTGCAATGTGATTTACCTGTAGTCTTCTGCTAAGATCATCTGCAACCCTATTCTCTTTACCTTTAATGTACCTGATCTCAAAATCAAACTCACCGATCGTGGACAACCATATATATTTCCTGAAATTTAGATTTGGTTGGTCAAACAAGTATCTCATTCCACTATGATCTCTCATTAGTACAAACCTCCTACCAAGAAGGTAGTGCCTCCACATCTTCAAAGCATGGATGGTTGCTGCCAGCTCAAGATAATGTGTAACATAATTCTCTCATTCTCATTCAATTTCCTTGATTCATAACATACCACCTGCCCCTCCTGCATCAAGGCTCCACCAATTCCTCTCTTACATGTATATGTACACACCATAAACTCTTTATCGGAATCTGCAATCTTGAGAACTAGAGCATTTGTCAATAATTATTTCAACTGCTCAAAACTTGTTGCACATTCCTCTATCCATTCAAACTTCTTACCTTTTCTTTGCAATAATGTAATAGGATATGCAATGCATGATAAGTTCTTGATGAACCTCCTATAGTAACCTACTAACCCCATGAATGACCTTACCTCATCCACATTCCTAGGAGCTGCCCATTCCACAATAACTCTTATCTTTTATGAATCCACTGCTATGCCTTCCTTGGAAACAACATGTCAAAAGTAATGTACCTTTATCTGAAAGAAACTGCACTTTATAAGCTTAGCATACAACTGATGCTCTCTTAGCAATCTCAACACTGCTGCTAAGTGTTAAAAATGCTCTTCCTCATTCTTAGAATATTTCAATATATCATTAATGAACACAATAACAAACTTGTCCAGATAAGGATGCAACACACTATTCACCAAGAACATAAAAGTAGCTAGAGCATTAGTTAGACCAAAAGGAACTACAACAAACACATAATGTCCATACCTGGTCCTAAAAGTAGTCTTGTAGATGTCCTCTTCTTTGATGTGTACCTGATGATATCCTAATCTCAAATCAATCTTTGAGAACACTATTTCTCCCTTCAATTGATCAAACAAGTCGTCAATCCTCGACAACGGATACCTATTCTTGATGCTTACCTTGTACAACTTATTGTAATCAATGCATAATCTGAGAGCGCCATCATTTTTCTTCACAAACGCATATGGTGCACCCCAAGGTGATACACTTGGCCTAATGTATCTCTTGTCAAGCATTTCCTTCAACTGCAACTTCATCCTGTATGGTGCCTTTGATGTTGGTGTTTCCCTTGGTACCAACTCAATGGAAAAGTCCACTTCTCTATGAGGCAGAAACTCTAAAATATCTACAGGGAATACATCCTGAAATTGTTGTAAAACTGGGTACCTGTTCAAGACCTTTGCATCCTTGACATCCTTACTTTCTTCACTGGAAATATGTACTGCAAATAACACACACCCTTTCCTATGACTGCGCTTTTCTTGCATAGTTGTAACCATTCTAACTGATGTAGCCTTCTTCTTACCCTGCAAGATTATCGTGTCTCCATTGTCATCCAAGTATTCAATGGCCTTGTCATAACAATCCACCTTGGTCCTATGAAGATACAACCAATCCATACCCAAAATCATATTAAACGATCCCAATGGAAGCACATTCAAATGCATTGATGTAGGCACACCATTCAACTTAAATGCAGAAGATTTTACCCAATGATGAACTCTTTTGTTCGTACTTGTAGCCAACTGCACTAACCAAGATTCTGCATGCACTTCTTTATTCAAACCACACTTATCCACTAGGTCGGGATTAACATAACTATAATTAGATCCAGGGTCAATCAAAATAGAAACAACTTGATCACAAAGCTTACCGTCCATCTCGATAATAGATGCCTAGTGATCCACCTGCAATTTATCCAATGTTGCATAGATTCAAGGAATGCTCTACACAACATCCCCAACTATCTGCGCTTCCTGTGCACTGTAAATAAGAGGCCTACCACCATGATATTGTGGGAAATCTCTCTTGAGATTCTCCTTGCCACATGTCCAACACTGCAACTGTCCCTTACCATCACCTTTATTCTGCTACCCTCCAGGTTGTGACCCATGTCCTTGTCCAACTACATTAAATTTCTTGTAAGGAATAACACTCTTGTTCACCTGCATCCCGGGGTCTTGTTTACTTCACCTGCCATTTACCTTTAGTCTTGTCTTTCCCTTTCCAACCTTGTTGAGATTTTGTCTTACGCTTTGATTACTCATACCAATGCTTCAAATTCCCTATGAATTATTCAAGTGATCAAGTATCATCATACTCAATATGATCTTTAAATGCTAATGGTAATCCACAAGAAAATATCTGAATTTTGGCTTTCTCATCTTTAAGATATAGTACATAACTCAACAACTCTAGAAACTTGTCATATATGCCTCATCTATCATTGATCCCATCTTTAACTCATAGAACTCCTTAGATTTATTGTCCCAGTACCTCTCTAACAAATATTTCTTCCTGAAAAATTTCTGGAATTCATGCCAACTCAACTCTTTTGTCCTGATGTCTCTAACCCACTTCACATCTTCCCACCAAATGTCTGCTTTCCCTTTGAGGCTGAAGATAGCTATTATGGCCTTTATATTCTCTGTGTAATCATGCAACTCAAATAACTTCTTCATTCTGAGTAACCATGCCTCTGAATCTCCCTACTTCTTCAAATCCCCATCAAAGGTAGGTGGCTTGGCTTTCTTGAAATCATCTATAAAATATCCCTTATCACTCCTCCTATAAGGATGATAACAATGATGACCATGGTACCTATCGGAACAAGAAATAGAATAGAATCTATGTCCATCACCTCTCCTATCAGGTGTATCTAAGAACCTTCCATCTCTAATCATGTCATCCTTATCCGACCTGTGTCCACCATGAGACCTATTTCCATATGCCTCATTAATCTTATACTCCTACCCATGGTTGATCCTAAGCGATCTTTGTCTCTGCAAGTACAAAAAACTCTCAAGGATAACTACATTAACCTCTACTTGTTTCTCTTGTGCCTGAATTATTATGTCATTATCTTCTTTGCAACTTCTTATTTCTTCCTTCAAAATTCTCAATGTGTCTGTTATGTCGGTAGAGTGTCCATCACCATGATGCTCATCTAATTTATAGGGAGAATATCGTGAATTGTAGTCTACGATCTTGCTATTCATCTTTGATCTTCTTCCTACAAGTATACCATGTCATCTAAACCAAAACATAAACATAATCAACATACCTCAGTATGGTTCAGGGGAGGATATCTCGTCTACAAGATCAACCGGATTAGCGCAATACATGTATAAACATAATCATATCAGTATGTAGAAATAATTTCAACCTTAACTAGTTACCATGCATGACTCTACCATAACCATGACAATGCGTGCATAATGACATACAGAAACTGACATGCACTCATGACGACCACATCCAACAACAACACCATCAACTTCCACATGGCGACACAACTGCAACAATGACCACCACCATGCATACACAACAAGCACATAGACCACAAGTATAAATAAAACATATGCAACTGACATGTATGCATGACAAACACATTTCACCCATCCAGTCCAAGGGGTGAACCATGCTCTGATACCACTTTGTAACACCCTCCTCCCACATTTACCCAAGCTAACTAGTCCACTAGGGTAAACATGTGACGAAGAGTTACTATGATATGATTCAACCTCCTAGATCACCTTAAGGAAGTGGAACCGATGGACCAACACTTTAAAGACCTCCCTCATGAGCTACAAAACCTTTAGGAGCCAACCAACCCCTCCAGGTGTCCAACCCCTGAGAGAACTTGCTTCTTGAATGAACTAGACCCCCAATCGCTCCCATGATAAGCCTTCCATGTGACTAAGACCCTCTAGTCGCTCCCACAGCAAGGCATCCATGCGACTGTGGCCTTTTCCAGGAAAATCTGTGCTAGCGACCCCAGATTCTGAGCCACCTTTTTAGGGCAAGGACTCAGGCCTCTGCCCAAAACTTCATGAAAATTCCAGAAATGATAAATAACATTGAGACAAGGCTACTGATACAAAAAATTGAACAAGGATTTGACCTCACCCTTACCAGCCATGATAGGCATTTTGTCAAAAACATCATGAACATGTAATCTACAAGTCATAATAATAGATCTGAACATATGGGCCTCATACTTATCTGAGATTCATCAAGAAGGTCAGATACCCTATCACAATAGTTGCATTATCATCTATTAGGTCATATATTCATTAACATTTCATTTACTAATCAAAACATGATAAGATCCATAACCAAAGTCTATTATGAACCATGCTTATTACCAACAAAATAGCAATGATAGAACAATCATTAAAACCACATATTAGCAAGTATATTTACACATAATACACAAGATGAAAAGAGATCTTATTAACATATGCAAAAGCCAACCAAGCCAGGGATTTCCACATATCACCTGACCATAGATTGGGATGAACCAAATATTTCTTTCGGAAAATCACCCCTATGCCATATTCCAAGCATGAGTGTGGGAATCACAACAGAACCAATCAATACTTCATTAGGCTTTACCGTGTACCTCGCCAAGGGATTCCTAGGCCCAAAAAATAAACATACACTACAAGATTTACTACAATCCCACCATATACCAATCAAGGGATCACTAGTCCCTCAACAAACATGGATGTCTTCGGATCTCTCCACCTAAACCATGAGGAATTTTTTCGTATCCACCCTCTAGCAGTTACCATGCATACTGCCATTACCGGTCAAGGGATTCCTAGGCCAAATAAGGAATTTTTCTATCTACATCCTGTAGGATTTATCATGTATCTCGCCATTACATTTAAGGGATTCCTATGCCTAACGAAGGTATTCACAACCAGGCTTTACCATGTATCCCGCCATTACCGATCAAGGGATTCCTAGGCCTTAAAATTTTTTTCCTAAGACCACCCCACTTAGTTTCAAAACCATCCAATAATCCAGCTTAACCAAGTAAAAGTGTAGAAAGTCCTTGTAGATTCAAACTGCAGATTGTAATATGCTAAAACAATTGACTTGAATCTACTCTACTCATCAACGAAAACAATAAATGATCAATGAAATCATGAAGCATAAAAGAGAAAGAATTCAATCACACATAACACAATAATTTTATGGGGAAAGCCACAGCTAAAAACCCCTACTATCTGTATATTGCATTAATCAGAAAATATGAGAAGATTATAATGCTTTGCTAAATCTCGAGCAACCTCTGCACTATCTCTATCTATCTCACTGCTTCCTAGACAAGATCAACCCAATAATTAGCCAATTTTGTTGTTGGCCAAGCTCCTATTTCCTTGCCTAGTTCCCTTGGGAATTATCCCATATAATTTAATTGGGAAATTCCACAATTATCAATTGCACAATCCTCATAGGTCTTCCTCTGATTGCATGCACCACCTGTACAATTCAGTTGATTATACAATTGATATTACATTGTCCCTGAACTCCAATCTCAATTGGGTCTTTGTCGGATCTGACATGCATGAGTTAATTATGAGTGAATCTTCAGTTTACTGGTTGATCAGTGTTGGTTACACCCCACTACTGGATCTCTTAATAATTCCTCCATCAGTTGGAACTAGTTTAACTGATTTTAACTCAGTTAAACTGAATTAAATAAGGGCAACTTAAAATAAACTCAACCAGGGCTCCTAAAAAGTAGGAGACACTCTACATGACTCTAGTTATACTCCCAACTTGAATTAACGAAGCCAACTAAGTCAAATTAACTTATTAACTATTACAAGTTGTCATGAGATGTGGAATTACAATTTAATTTCTAATTTAATTCAAGGACAAAATTAAATTAGGATTTTATTGTTGCATTTTCAACACTCCCTCTCAACAAGAAAGGGATTATCTGCTACCCCGATCCTACCTCTATGAAACTCGAATTTGCATCTTGACAATGCCTTTGTCAAAATATTTGCATCTTGCTCCTCTATAGGAATGTACTCCAGCAACATGATTCTCCTCTACACACAATCTCGTAGATGGTGATACCGAATGTTGATATGCTTGGACCGATCATGAAAACCATATTCTTAGAGAGTTTGATACAACTCTAATTGTCACAGTAAATCGCTGTAGGATCCATTTCCTGACCAAATAACCCAACAAGGGTCTTCCGCATCCAGATAGCCTCACAACTGTTGAACTGAGTGCAACTGATCTCTGCTTCTTGTTGTACCAAGAAACTATTGTTGACCCAATACTGAAGATTCCCCCTAATGTGCTTTTCCTGTCGGATGGAATTCCTGCCCAATCTGCATCTATGAAGTCTTGAAGCTTCACTCCCTTTGTCCGTCTATACCAAAGACCAAATTGAGTGGTGCCACTAAGGTATCTCATCACATGTTTAGCTGCCTTCCAATAGAGTTTGGTTGGCTTAACTATGGCTTGACTAAGATGGCTAACTGCAAAACACATGTCCGGTTGTGTGTTCATCAAATACATAAGTGAACCCACAAGCTATCTTTAAATGGTAGCCTCCACTACTTCACCTGAAGTAGCATCTTCCTTCCTCCAATTACATGCTAGAGGAGTCTCCATGGGTTTGTTGCTCTCCATGTGGAACTTCTTCATCTCGTTGGCATACTTGCTCTGAGAGACAAACAATTCCCCATCTCCTTGCCATACTTTCATACCAAGAAAGTAGTGCATGAGCCCTAGGTCCTTCATCTCGAATTCTCTTGCAAGATCCTCTTTGCAAGATTTTATCAACTTCTCATCACCTGATAGAATCAAATCATTGGCACATAATTGTAATGTTCCCAATTTTTGTGAGTGAAAATTTCAGTAAGGAGTTTTGCCAATTTTTAGTGATATTAAATAAAAAGGAGAAAATATTATTTTGTGGGAGAAAAGTGGAAATTATTATTTTAATGAAGAATGGCGGCAAAGTAATATTTTATTAGTGGAAGGTGGGGACATCCAAGGGAGAGGACTAGCAATTATAAATAGAGTTGGAGGCCTCCATTTTGTATATTTGATCATTTGACAAATCAACATTAGTTCTCTTGAGCTGCTTAGCCAAGACAACTGTGTTGTTCAGCACAAGGAATTTCCAAGTGGGAATTCCACCCTCATTTCGAAGAACTTCCAGTGTCTCCCTAGTGAGGAAATTTGGGGAGCTCAATTTAGAGTTCCATTCGGCATATTTGCAAGTTATTTCAACTGGGCTGAGTTGAGAGAATTCTTGGGGTCAAAATTCTACATTTCTGGAAGTGCATAGGGGTTGGAGGAATAAAGGTTGAGGAGAGATAAAGGTCAGAGATTGGAGCTATTCCTCAGGGGAGAATTTAACCAAAGTTGGGAGAGATTTCTAGTGGTGGATTTGGGCTTAATTTAGTAGTATTAGTTTTGTGGGGCGTTTTTTGACCAAATTGGGCAATTTGCACTTATTAGGGGTCACTAGGGATTGGTGGATTCAGCCAAAACCTTTTCTGGGTTTTTGTGGGTTTATTGAGAGGAGTTTATAGATAATTTTACAGAATTTTTTGGGTGATATTCGGACCTGAAATCCTAATTCTTATAGCAGGGCGAATTGCTAGTTAGCTAGGGAATTTGCACCATTTTGTGGGTTCGACTTTGGCTTGGAGATAGGCCAAACCCTTTCTAGTTTTTTTTTGGGTGTTGGGCAAGGAGCAGGCTCCTAATTTATAGAATTTTCTGGGCACTCTAAAGTGGTAAAATTAGGGAGTGAAGTCAAGTAGCAATGAAGTTTTGGAGCAACAACGCAGTTTTCTAGAGGAGCTTGCTATTATAGTTGTTGAGCTTTCTTGTATTCATCACCTGTTGCTTGTAGCTTGCCTTGTGCAAGCCCAGATGCATTTTCTCCAACTCATTTGTACCACAACACTATTATTAATCAAATCTTGGCCAGTTTGTGGATTTTGAGATATTTCTAGTTTATGTGTATGCATTTTTTAAAAATTATGTGTTATTGTCTTTGCATGACTTAATTATCATTGTAAAATTTCCATTAGGAATATTACAATGGTATCGGAGCATGATCTTGGCCAGTTGTGGAGTAGCGAGCAAGATCATGGAAGATTTGGGCATGTATGCACTATGATGGGTGAACTATAGACAAACCCATGGCTCAAGGGAGAGTGAGTATCATTGAGGGAAAAATGACCCTCACCCACTTTGATGGTTCAGCTAGGAGTTCTATCAAAAAATGGGTACAAGAATTGGACACATATTTCTGGCTAAACCCCATGAGGGAGGCAGATGCTATTAGACATGCCACTTTTCACTTGGATGGAGATGTTATGGAATGGTGGTACCGAGGGCTGATCCCTTTGGGTCATGTACGTATCACATCCTACAAAGAGTTCACACAGAGGCTCATGGAGAGATTTGACCGAAAGGACACCAGACCCCCTCAAAGGGAGTGGATAGGACGAGGAAAGCTAGAGGATGAGACCAGGAGGCATTTCTACTGGTGGAGACCGAGCTTTAGATGTTAGAAGCTCGAGGAGGAGGTTGAGCAGGAGGACACGCAAGATGGTGAGGGGCACATCGATATACCCAATGTGGCGCATTAGTCACCATTGTTGGAGGCCTCTTTGGTAGCTCCAGCTGACACCTCGATTAAGGGAGTAGAGCATACACTCAGAGGGGGATCTATTGATGAGATGCCAACAGTTGATGAGATACCCAGTGCTATGACCCAATTTATAGATGATGGCCACCCGAAGTAGCTTGATGAGGTGCCTAGAGGCATACTTGTCATTGAGGAGGTACCAGAAGAGACGGAGGGGTCTAGAGCAGTGACTGAGTTTACAGAGGATAACCGCCCTCCACAGTTTCATCAGTTTCAGGCTAGCCTTCTAGCATTGAGAAAGAAGGCCACGATAGTGCGAGAGGCCATTCTACAGCAGAACGAGGAGTTGGAGGGCATGAGAGCAGTTTGTGCTGAGTCAGTGACCAAACTGACTCGCGTTGGGGAATGGTTGGGTTCCCTAATGGTTCAGTTGGAGTGCACATTGGAGCGATGGGGCAACCCTACTCAGACATTACAAGCCGGTAGCACTAGTAGGTTACCACTACACATTGGAGAGGGAGAGGCAGAGTCACCTCGACATATTTTATGTGTTGACTAGGATGGTGAGATGAGGTGACATGAGTTGCGCAGGGTGCATCCTTGGCAGGATGGAGGGTTAGTTCCATGTACGAGAGTTTATGCTCTCGATCCTTCCCTTGGGGTTGGATGGCAAGAGATATTGAGTTGGTATTTGGTGGAGCTGGCTAGGAGGTTAGATGCATCCATGGCCACAACTCAGTGAAGGTTGTGGATTACCAGGGGGGCTCGAGGGCCAGACTATTGTTGGGATCTAGGTGGGATTATCCATCACATCATGGAGACGATAGTTCATGGTAGCAGCTATGTGATGGACTCGGTGGTTGGGTGCACACACCTTTTCATATCCCCTTTAGAGTTCCTGACAACACTAGTGACAAGATGGATTGGTAGAGGAGCAGGTAGATTTCATGAGTTGTCATGGCATATTGATTGTGCATGGAGTCACAGGCTGATTAGCCTACTCTGGCAGGAGCTAGTAAGAGGAGGTGGCATCGACAGACCATTGGACAGGGCATTACATGGAGATGGTGCTCTCTCATTGGTATATTAGACACTGGAGCTACTAAGGATAGACACAATAGTTTCATTCCCATTGGCATGTGAGGAGTCATACCGCTTAGGTCTTTCAAGGAAGATGGGGAGATGTAGCCCACATCATGGAGGGATTACTAGCAGAGTGGTGGATGCGTTGGCACATGCAAGATGGCAAATGATATAGGGTGGTATGACATTAGGTAGTGGTACCTAAGGGTGCACATGGATATGCTGCAGAGTCCAGTCTTATGTAGAGGGATGTGAACTAATGCATACAGACCCAATTTTAGAACCTAACATCTAGTGTTGTATAGAGGTATGCAGTGATGAGCAGTGGCCTGCAGAGGAGCATGGAGATGCATGGTTGTTTGATGTAGCATGTTGCCTTGCATTGAGCGACTTACATCACATCGCGTACACATGAGGAGAGCTAGATATAGTGACACAGGTAGGATACAAGACAGTACAGGATGGCACATCAATAGCACGGGGTATCTAGTGGTGTTCAAGGAAAGGTTGCAAGGTACAGTGCCAAGTTGAGGACTACAGGGATACTCAGTGGGATGCAGGGGCATATGGTGTTGCATAGCGAGGTCTTGGAGGGTTTCCTCCAAGGAGACTTATGGACAGAGACACCAGGCATACCTTTGGGTGTACTTCACCCAAGATTGATAGGGACGCAGATGAGTGATACTCGATGGTATCCATGGGGACTCACATGCTTGTCCTTCTTATACATCACTTACAAGCACAGACGATTTGGTTGTTGTCCTTTGACACTCTGGGTGTGAGTAGTTGGGGATAGGGAGCTCACCCGAGATATTGGGATGACACTCAACGCACTAGGGGAGAGACTTCTCAGTGGTGGCATTAGGTCGGTGCACGAGTTGACAACCACAGGTTGGGGGATGAGGTGATCATCTGCAGGGGTGGCATATCGTTCATCAGTGAGCCTACGCCTTGGGAGCAGGTCACGAGGGAGACATGTGTCACTCTTTCCACAGGGCATGTCAGGACCATGCATGAGCAGAGGATACCATGTACGATTGAGGCAACTTTCCAGTATGTGTCCGACCTCCAGACATTGTATTGGCACACTATCGAGAGGGTGGATGGCAGACTCAGTGGTGATGGTTGGCAGGAGTAAGATGGGTCCACATACACTGAGTCGATTGTGAGTATCAGATACCCATCTATTGACTACCTTCATGGGGTATTTATTTTGCACATGTGGCTTCCAACAATCATCAGTACTATGCAGTGGAAGGCACAGGGCAATTTAGCATGCATTAGATTAGTTCATGATATATGGGGCACATATGTTGGTTTCATGCATGGATTAGGACAAGGAACAAACAGATTTCAGTAGTTGTTAGAGCTATGCTGCAACAGGTATGGTTATGGGATCTAGGGATTGAGTTGATTGATAGGACACTCCATTTTATGATGAGTAGGTTCATGGGAGAGAATGATCTAGTTCACCTTGGGTGTGACGCATGGTAGATTGTTGAAACCTCCATTGTATGGCGAGGTAGATTTATCTTGTTGCTGCTTAGGATTGAGATTGACAGTGGATGGGTAGACATTGACATCATGGAGATGCCTGGGTAGGATAAGCTTAGCCTTCACAGATATCCCACCATCAGGTTTCAAGAGGGGAGGATACAGTCTAAGCATGATGGGAAGCTTACCATAGTCAGAGTGGCACAACATCAGCATGGTGGCACCCTTCTGAGACTAGCATGGGATCTGGGTACAACAAGATTTGGCGGTTCATCTACCCTCAGGGGTAAGCTGCTTTCTACAAGGGGAGATCATTCAGATATTCCATTGGAATCTGGTGATTCGTTGTTGACATGGGGATCGTCACTAGTATGGCAGGATGTTCAACAACGAGGAGTGGTTCAGTGGCACATTTGGGACCCTGGCATTGGCTAGGCCAATGTTTGGAGCAGCAGGATATTGCTTGAGGACAAGCAATTTTTGGCGGGGAGGACTGTAATGTTCCCAATTTTTGTGAGTGCAAAATTCACTAAGGAGTTTTGCCAATTTTTGGTGATATTAAATAAAAAGGAGAAAATATTATTTTGTGGGAGAAAAGTGGAAATTATTATTTTAATGAAGAATGGCAGCAAAGTAATATTTTATTAGTGGAAGGTGGGGACCACCAAGGGAGAGGACTAGCAATTATTGTTGAAAATAGCAACAAGAAATGCTAAAAATAGAAATGCTAAAAATAACATTGCTATAAATAGCATTTCAGGATATACTCCAACTCTGTTGGAAATAGAAAAAAAACAAAAATGCTAAAAATAGCATTTCAGGATAGATTCCAATTTTAATTAGTCCCTGAATTAAAATTCGAATTTAGTCTCACTAGTTGTTTGAAAAATAATTAATTAATTCATCTTGAGTTAATTAGTTGGAGAAAATCAAACATGAAGTCTATGTGAAGACATGCAACAGTTATCCCTTTGATTGAGGAAGTTATCCCTTAATTAAGGAGATAAGGATGAGTTGTATTTGAGTTGTAATTAGTTAGCTCAGTTAACTGAGTTAAGTCCAGTTAAATTAGTTCCAAACAGTTGGAGGAACTAATTGTGAGTTCAGTCAGTTAATGCATGCATGCATGCAACTAGTGTTCTCCAGATAACTGAATATTCTCTCATAAATAACCCATGCATGTCAGTTCAGAGAAAGACCCAGTTGAGATTAAAGGAAGGGATAGTGTACTAACAGTTGGAGGAATTTTCCTATCAAGGAAACTCATCCATGCAGAAGGAATTATCTCCTTTAGGATTGCGTAGTTACTTCTGAGTTTAGTGAGCAGTGTGAGAGATTTTTCACACAAGTGGCAGCATTAGACCCTAGGAGAAACTGCGAAAGGAAATAGGAGGCTTGGAGGGCAGAGGAGAAGGTTTGTGAGAAGCCTTTGACTATCTATGAGCAACAAAGGGATTGTACTGAGAGCTGGATAGCTTGTGAGCTAAAGCTTTGTGTAATTTGGACATATTTCCACTTGTATGATAATACCGAGATCGGGGTTTTTTAGCTGAGGCTTTCCCATAATATTCTTCTATGTTCATGTGTGATTGATTTCTCATTCTCAGTTATATGTGTTCTATTTGATCTTGCTCAAAATTGATTAAGCTTTCGCAAGTTTGTTGTAGAAGTAGATCTTGTATTTTTCTTTAGTATATTGCATTATCATGTGATCTACAGTGAAAATTTCTACATGGTATTGGAGCGAGGTTTTGTAGAAAAAGTTCTACAATTATAAATAGAGCTTGGAGGCCTCCATTTTGTATCTTTGATCATTTGACAATTCAACATTAGCTCTCTTGAGTTACTTAGCCAAGAACATCGTGTTATTCAACATAAGGAATTTCCAAGCGGGAATTCCACCCTCATTTCGAAGAACTTCCAGTGTCTCCCTAGTGAGGCAATTTGGGGAGCTCAATTTAGAGTTCCACTAGGCATATTTGCAAGTTATTTTAGTTGGTCTGAGTTGAGATAATTCTTGGAGCCAAAATTCTACATTTTTGGAAGCGCACAGGGGTTGGAGGAATAGAGGTTGAGGAGAGATAAACGTCGGAGACTGGAGGTATTCCTCAGGGGAGAATTTAGCCAAAGTTAGGAGAGATTTCCAGTGGTGTATTTGGGCTTAATTCAATAGTGTTAGTTTTGTGGGGCGTTTTCTGGCCAAATTGGGCAATTTGCACTTATTAGGGGTCACCGGGGATTGGTGGAATCAACAAATACCATTTCTGGGTTTTTATGTGTTTATTGAGAGGATTCTATAGATAATTTTACAGAATTTTTAGGGCGATATTCGAACCTGAAATCCTAATTCTTATAGCAAGGCAAATTGCTAGTTAGCTGGGGAATTTGCACCATTTTGTGGTTTGACTTTGGCTTGGAGATAGGCCAAACCCTTTCTGCGTTTTCCTAGGTTTTGGGCAAGGAGCACTCTCATAATTTTATAGAATTTTTTGGGCACTCTAGAGTGGGAAAATCAGGGGGCGAAGTCAAGCAACAATGTAGTTTTCTAGAGGAGCTTACTATTATAGTTGTTGAGCTTTCTTGTATTCATCACCTGGTGCTTGTAGCTTGCCTTGTGCAAGCCCAGGTGCATTTTATCCAAATCATTTGTACCACAACACTATTATTAATCAAATGTTGGCCAATTTGTGGATTTGGAGATATTGCTAGTTTATGTGTATGCATTTTTGAAATACTATGTGTTATTATCTTTGCATGAATTTGTTATCATTGTAAAATTTCCATTAGGAATGTTACAATAATACTATAATCAACAATTTACCTTCAACCACAATATGGTAAGGTTCACATCTGCTTCACTTTTGGTGAATCCCAACCCGATGAAATAGTTGTCAATCTTGTTGTACCAAGCACAGGGTGCTTGTTTTAGTCCATATAGCACTCACTTGATTCTACACACATGTAACTCTCTGTTGAAGGTCTCAAATCCTTCCGGCTGCTCAATATACACCTCTTCCTCAATCATACCGTTGAGGAATGTTGTCTTCACGTCCATCTGATGTATCTTCCATCCCATCTGCACTAACAGTGCTAAAATAGATTCGATTGAAGAGTACCTTGCTACTGGAGAAAAGGTATCATCGTAATCAATTCCCTCCACCTGAGAGAATCCTTTGGCCACAAATCTAGCCTTGTGTTTCTCCACACTCCCATCTACTGCTTGCTTTACCTTGTAAAGCCATATGGAACTCACCATTGACTTGTCTGTTGGTCTTGGGACCCCTTGCCAAACATTGTTTATGATAATGGAGTCATACTCCTCAACCATGGAATCAACCCATACTGGTTGCTACACTACTTCCTCGAATGAGGATGGCTCAACCTCTACACTCTCACTCATTAGAGCCATGTAGTCAGTGTACTAATCTAGTGACCTCCTTTGTCTGCGTTGTGATGTGGGTGCTCCCACATTATCTCTAGCATCATGCTTTAATCTACCAGCCTCTCTAGTTCCCTTCCTTCCATCTTTGGAAGTCTCTGCATGAGTGGGTGCTTCCACTCTCTGCTCCTCTCTATGTGGCTGCTCCACATCATCGCAAGGTTCCTCCTTTAGAGCTAAAAGTTCCTCATCTGCATGTAACTGAATCTCCCTCTCAAGGGAACATCTCATGGTCTTCTCTTCATCAAACTTCACATCTCTACGGACCACTGTCATCCTGTTGGATGGTAGGTACAATCGATAGTTGTGAGCTGTATCAGTGTACCCCACAAATATTCCCAACTCAGTTGTTGGCTCTAGCTTTTTTTGTGCATCCTTGGTAACGTGAAAATAGACTGATGAACCAAAGATCCTGAAGTGTGCCACATCTAGTTTCTTACCTGAAAAATCTTCTTTTGGTGTACTCATCCCGAGAATTACATAAGGGCTTCAGTTTTGCAAATAAACAGTTGTGTTGCATCCTTCAGCCCACAAGTGCAATAGTAGGCCCTGATCATGTAACATCGCCCATGCAGCTCCCACAATACTTCCGCTCTTCCTTTCAACCACCCCATTCTGTTGTGGGTTATGAGGTGTTATTAATTCCCGCCGAATGTCTTCTGATGCACAAAATTATTGAATTCATTCGGCACATATTCTCCACTGTTATTGCTTCTGAGAGCTTTAACTTTCATGTCAGTATCTTTCTTGACAAGTGCTTTAAATTCACAAAAGTTTGCGAACGTTTTATATTTCTTCCACATGAAGAAAATAACTTACGAGAAAAATCATCAACAAATATTACATAATAGCTATGCTTGATCATGGAGGCTATCGAGAACGGTCCACACACATCTGAGTGAACTCTATCAAGGATCGATTACACTCAACTGTCTTTATCATGAATGGAAGCTTGGGTGTACTTCCCCAATGTACACCCTTTGCACGTGTCTCTTTGCTCTAGTGTACCCTTGGGACGTCCTCTATAAATTTGTTGCATGATCTTAAAAGCTCTGTGGTGCAAGTGACCCAATATTTTATGCCACAACTCACCGATGTCTTGGATCTGCACCTTCTCTGCTTTTGTGCTCAAAGTAGTGTATTCTTCTACATCTAATTTGTAGAGGTTCTTCACCCAAAGCCCGATCTGCTTCACTTGTCCTAAGGTTATGTGACAAAGGAAAGCCTTTCCCTCGCTAAATATCTCATCATAGCCATGGTCCTCCCACATGGAAACTAACACAAAATTCTTCTTCAAACCCGGAACATACATGACATCTCTTAATGTGAGAGGAGAACCAGACTTCCTCTGAAAGGTAACAATAACGATGTCAGTCGCGCTATACCTCCCATCATCTAGCATCTTGACGTTGCATTGGAGGTCCTTCTCCTCCAAATCACTAAAGAACTCTTTATTGTTAGTCATATGGAATGAGGCTCCACTATCCAGGTACCACACACTACCCTTCATCGATGTCACCATGCAAGTGATGAGGGTGAAATCCAGTTCGAATTGTGAAGCAAGAGCTTCACTTGTCACTCCTCCTTAGGGATTCTTACTGGCCTTCTTGTGCAGCACTTTTTAGCATAATGTCCCAACTCATGATAGTGAAAACATTTAATCTTCAACATGTCCTTCTTCTTGTCGCCCTACCTAGAATAGTATTTGGAATGGGGTGAATTCCCCTTCCCTTTCTTTGCCTTTCCAGCTAAGGCACAATTATCTTAATCATCATGCTTGGATGAGGATCCATCTATGGTTTTTCGCCGAATCTCTTCTTGTACCAGGTCAGACCACAATCGCTCCCACTCTGGTAGCTTCTCCCTCTCATTAACTGAGTCTTGGTAGCTATGCCAACTCTTGAGAAGGACTAGAAGTGTTAGGTTCTCCAGATCATCTTCAATAACTATAAGACCAACACTTCCAAGCTCATCCCGACATTGGGTGAACTTGGTCAAGTACTTTGGTATTGTGTCACCCTTCTCCGTCTTTAATTTTTTGAGATTTTCCTTCAATGCCAGCTTCCTGTGGTCACTACTATTTTAAAACAGGCATCTCAAGGCCTTCCACATTGCACATGGAGTTTCCTTACCTTGGAGGTTTGAGACAATACGATCTCGAACTCCTTCTAGGATAATCCTTCTCGCCTTTGCCACACACTTTCTCCACTCTGCCAGATCCTAAGCATCAGTTGGCTTAGGAATATCTTTGTCTATGAATTCCTTAAGCCCGTTGTCTTCCAACACTGCCTCCATCATGTCCTTCCAAGAAATATAGTTCGAACTACCCTCAAGGGCATATTCAAGTCTCAATCCATAGAACAACATCCTGCTGGCTCTGAAGTATGATACTGCAAATTTGATTTCTCCTGCAAAAGACAAACTCATATTCTCCTCTTCTATAGTGATTTCAACTCTGATACCATGTAGAAATTCCTTGTAGATTCAAACTGCATATTGTAATATGCTAAAACAATTGAATTGAATCTACTCTACTCATCAGCGGAAACAATAAATGATTGATGAAATCATGAAGCATAAAAGAGAAAGAATTCAATCACACATAACACAATAATTTTATGGGGAAAGCCACAACTAAAAACCCCTGCTATTTGTATATTGCATTAATCAGAAAATATGAGAAGATTACAATGCTTTTCTCAAGCCCAAGCAACCTCTGCACTATCTCTATCTATCTCACTGCTTCCCAGACAAGCTCAAGCCAATACTTAACCAATTCTGCTTCCTGCCAAGCTCCTATTTCCTTACGTAATTCCCTTAGGAATTAGCCCACATTTAATTGGGAAATTCAAAAATTATGAATTGCGCAATCCTCATAGACCTTCCTCTGATTGCATGCACCACCTGTACAATTCAAATGATTATGCAATTGATAGTACACTATCCCTGAACTCCAATCTCAATTGGGTCTTTCTCTGATCCGACATGCATGAGTTAATTATGAGTGAATCTTCAGTTTACTTGTTGATCGATGTTGGTTACACCCCACTACTGGATCTCCCACTAATACCTCCATCAATTGGAACTAGTTTAACTGAATTAAACTCAGTTAAACTGAATTAAATAATTATAACTTAAAATAAACTCAACTAGGGCTCCTAAAAAGTAGGAAACACTCTACATGACTCTAGTTAGACTCCCAAATCAAATTAACTGAGCCAACTAAGTCAAATTAACTTAGTTAACTATTACAAGTTGTCACGAGATATGGAATTACAATTTATTTCCTAATTTAATTCAAGGACAAAATTAAATTAGGATTTTCTTGTTGCATTTTTAACAAAAATAACTCCATCACACCATGGCTATCCGGAAATGGCAAGGCAATGCTGAAAACCCCTATCACACCTAGTAAAACCCATGCCAATGACATCAAGAGAACCAAATACACACATGCATGTACCATGCATGCCAAAACTAGCAAGGAAATCATACATGCAACTCAATACCTGCAAGTAATCCCGTTGTAGTTGCTTGATCCCACTCTTCCTTGCTTGATCTTTGCTTCCCTTTTTCTTTCTTGTCCTTCCTTTTCCTTCCTTCCTCCAATGTTAGAATGCTCCAAGAGTGCTCTAAGTGTGTGAGAGTATGAGAGAGTAGAAAGAATAGATAGAGAGCTCCAAAATCGAATTGACAAAGGTTGTGAACTGATCCTCAGAAACCTTTTTATTAATGAGGCCTCTATTTTCTTCAATTTCCATTATTTTTCCTTCATTTTCCTCCTCACATGCAACCTATGACATTTCACCCTCCTTTTCTCCTATTTTCCATTATTTCAATAAATAAAATACCAATTAATGCCACTTTCCTTTCCAAAGCATTTGCCAATTTCCTTATCCATAATAAACCAAATGAACACCCACATTAGGATGCTTTTCCCAACATTCAGCTTAGAATACGTGTCCCATGACCTTGGTCTTATTTTGCCTTTATTAACTTTATTACATGGATTTTTTAACCTGGGGTTGTTATAGTCTACACAAAATTCGACACCATGAGAGGGAAGCTGTGAGTGGGAATTGGGAAATTACTTATCAATGGAAATATCTTTCCCTAAATTAAATGCCACAGTCTCTATTTCCCAAAAATAAGATAAGAAAAGGTTTTGTAGTTTAGCTATCAATTTTCAACAATTATGAGAAGAGATGGAATTGGTACAAGAACTATCCTATAGGTATGTGTGAAGTACCATTTTGGAGAACTCTAAATTGACCATGAAGTACTAATATTGGACTATGCAAATCTCATGCAGGAAGAGTTAGGAAGGTATGGGAAAATTTGAAAGGGACACATAGACACATAACAAGAGTATGGACATGTGTGTGGATAGTAGAAAAAGTGAGTCTCGTGAAAAGAGATAGATAGACACATGAAGGGATCTGTGATTGAGATTCTGAGTAGAAGGTGTACAAATAACCTTACGAGTGACAAAAACCTATGAGAAGTTATAAATCCCCTACATCGGCTAGAGGAATCAATGCTGAAGTCTTCAACCTAAGCTGGAAAGAGAGGGCCACAAGTTCTATGGGTGATTTGGTTGAGTAGGCATAAGAAGAATTGAGAAGGGGGAGGTGTTGAGGGACTTCTAGGTAGTGAATGACCTCCTTAGTGTTGTGCAACCGAATTGTGGTAACACTATGACTAGTAATGGGCCCTGGCTCAGTGGGTTGAGAGATAACATTCTATTTTTTGTCCATGAATGAGAGTTTCCCTCATATCTCTACCCTATAATGAACCCTTTTTATTGACTAAGTGAGTCTTCCTCTTATGACATTGAATCTAGGTCAGGTTGGCTAGCTATAAGAAAATCACAGTGAACTTGAGCCTATGGTTGGGTGGAGAGTGGCTCTCCCTTCTTCAGTTCCAAGAAAACTTTAAAGCAATTCAAATACATGTATTTCTAGTTCTTAAATGAAATATCAATATATGTTTAAATTTTCATGGGAAATGTTATGCTGGATTGTTGAGTATGAATGTGTTGCTAAACTAAAGCCTTGTGTAATTTTGGTTTGTAAATCCATTAAGTATGAGCTTTCTATTTAGAGATAATTCTTTAAAGAATGTTATAACACCCTAGACATGTAATTTCTTTTGTAACGGGATATCATGGTAGAGAGGTTATATAAACTTAGTGGGCCTCAACCCAATAGGCTAGGTTTGCATCAACCTTTGGGAAATAACCTTTAATACATAAACCAAGATAGTATGTCTTATTGAATTAAGAAACTTGCTATGGGATTGAAGCCTATGTAAATATTAATCCTTAATGCAAGAGTAAAAACTTTGATTTTAGAGTGAAGACTTAGAAGGAGGAGTCTTCATAGAACATTTGATATGAGGTGTTAGAAAGTTCATTGAAAAACTCATGAAATTATGGAAATTATGTTGAAATCATGACTTAGTTTTATAGCTTTGGAAAATTAATGTAAATCTTAATACCCGTATGAATAGTTGTAGAGTTGAGTAACTGGTATTTGACCCTATATGGTGTTAAAAAATACTTGGAGATCTTCTTGTAATTATGCCCAAGAAGGTTATGGAGGAAGTCCTACCATTGGGATTAATAATAAGAAAATACTTAGGATGTATTAGGAGAGATCAGGAGCTCCCTTGAGTTGTCAAGACTTTTACAGGTAATAAATGGGATTTATAATCAGTTGAGGGAATCCAGGAGGATGATGATGTTTGAGGAGACATCCTTAAGTCTAGCCTCAATAATTGATCTTGGAATGGGTTTGAAAGCCTGATGTTAACAAAATTGAAGAGAGAAAGAAGTTTTGGATACCTTTGTAGGTTGTTGAGGGCCTCAATGTCCATAAACAAGATCTAGGTGTAATATTTTCCCATTGGCACTTGATTTAGTCAATGGAAAAAGGCTTAAACTCCCATTCGGAAGCTTGTAACTATGTTTATTTATCCCATGACTTAGCCTTAGACCTTGGTCATATGGGCTAGTTAAGATTGGAGGCGGACCTAACAATTAAAAGGAGAGAGAGTTATGTAAGATGTTGAATATTTGGATATCTAGGCATCTATGCTTTATTTGTGCATGTTGTCGAGTAAGTAGTTATGTTAGATGTTGGACATTTGAATACGTAGATATTTGGAATCTAAACTTTCATGTCACATGTATTTTTTGTAGATGGTTATCCATGCATCCAGGGAATTTATTTAAATGGATCTTAAACAAATATTTGGATGCCAAAAGGCTTGGATGGGTGGAACCATGAGGTAGGGTATCCCTGTGTGTAGGGAATCTTGATGGAAGGGATATATGAGTAGATCTGGGATTTGATATTTCTTGAAAAGCAAGAGTTGAAAAATAAAGTCAACCAAAATCTGAATGAGAGGTGGGTAGAGCACATGGAAAAATTGTGGATCCCACATAAGATGAATCTTGGTCTGTGAAGGAAGTAAGGGGTCTGACATGGCCCGATGATTCAATCTCTTGAGATGGCATGGTGACGTGGTGACTGGTAGTATGGAAATTTGAAGTGGATGATAGATATGACCATTGCTAGGAAAAATCCAAATAGTGGATGTTTTAGTTATTTAGGATCTGATTTTTCAAATAAATGAATTATTGGAAACATCTAGCTAGTAGACGTTTCAAATATTCAGAAATCTAGATATTCGAGATTTACTTTACAAATAAATGGAATTTTGGAAACATCTATATATCAGATGTTCCAAATATTTGGATAATGGACTTGTTAACCATAGCGCCTCGCCAGGATCCACATGCCATATGGTCTGAACATTATGAAATCTGAGATATTTGAAAAGTGTTCCAGGGAAAGGATAAATGAAAAAATTAGATATAGATATTAACTGGAAGTTGAAGTGTTTGGATTGCAAATGTGGCATTGTATGATTATGAAAAGTAAGCATCAAAGTGTCATGTGTCAGTTGTATAGTTGTTGATGTGGCTTAAAATGGTGAATCTTTTAAGGGTCATAACTTCGCACCTAGGCGTTAGAAAGATCTTGATGGTCATAAGATTACAATAGCTTAAAAAATGAGGTTTGAGATGGTTAGAAGAACAAGAATATGGATGTCCCACCTCCATAAAGTGACCTTGGGGGTTGGGAATGTGTGCCTTGTACTTTTATAGAGGCTTGGAGAGGAATGGGTATGTGACAATTACTTATACTAAAATTAGGTAAGAAACTGTTAAATTTCTAATTTTATTTATTTATTTCTCTAATCACAAGTTTAAAGCCTCTAAATATTTGAAGCTTGTTGATTCCTTTATCTACAACAATTCCAATCAAAAGTGGAGTGTTTTTAGCTATATGATATTATCATTGCCCTTACCTAATCTAAATGTAAAAACGATCTTATGTATTTCAAATATGAGTAGAAAGCCACTTGCTCTACATATCCCTGGATTCCCTCTTTATGTCATTTCAGAAAACCTTTGGACTCGCTCATCACAATCTCTGGTGGTCCAACTTACTTAGGAACATTGATCTCACTTGTGATATACATTAGTCTAATATAATATTTAAAAATAAAATAAAAAACAACATTCAAGTATGGATGTAAATTATAATATGTTTATAAATACTTTTTGGGCATGAGGTTAAACAACAAATGAGGGTAGTATTTGTTCTGAAGTATGGAACTAAAGCTAAATGCTTGAAAGCACATGAGTCTATTATTGAAGTCTCAATGATGATAACAAGGGATACTAGCTTTCTTGTTGATACTATTTAGGATGAAACGACCTTTTAGTCTGAGTAAGTCAAACCTACATTCAATTAGCTAAGATCTTGTCTTCCTCTGACATAGGTAAATAGGTTAATGATTCAAGATGTAGAGACATCTAATGGGTGAGAAAGTTGATCCCCTTATGGACCACCAAAAAGTTATTACTGGCAACGATGTTTCCTTGGAGATTATGATGTGTCTACATGTATTCATGTGTAGTTGCCCTCAATATTGGGAGTCCACACTATAAGTGGATTTGAGCTGTGAATTATTTTCCTCCATGAAAAAAATAAAGAAAGAAAAGGGTTTCCAATATGGAATTGCCAAAATATGTTTATGAAGAAATCTTGAATATCAAATCTATTTTAATGAAGTTTCTTTCTTAAATATTTATAGGAAAATGAATATGTTAACAAATACCTTGTGTAAAGATAGACATAGTTCTCAATTCTTAACATATATGGGCACATTTAGAGAATTATCTTTCTAAATATGATTTAAGACCCTTTTATTATTATTTTTACATCTCATTTCAACATTTTTGAACTTTCTCTTATCTTTTATTGTTATTTGTAAAGTTGTAAACTCGGCCATATAATTGTCATCCATTTATTTCTTTTGGAAAAATTTGGAAGACTATATAGAGCTAGTATAACCTTGTTAAAGGTTAAAATGTATTTAATATGATGCTTGAGTTAGATTAAATTATATGATAACTTATGATTGATTATATTTTACAAAAATGTTATAAAAAATGATGTGATATAAAGATTTCTAAAATTTAGATTTTAAATGCTTTAACATATAAATATAAATAGTATTGGGAATTTTTTTTTAGGTTTTTGAAATTTGAGAATTAAATAAAATAAATTTTTTTTATTGAAATGAGAATTAAATAAAATATTTTTTTTATTGAAATGAGAATTTATGGAGAATGGGTAACTACAAAAAATCTAGTGTTACTATTATACCTTTTACAACTATTTCATTAATACTACAAACAAACCAATTACAATATGTCCCCAAAACTTAAACCCATATAACTACTAATAAATTATTTATAGGATCTTAGTATATCGACTTGCAAATAGTTGGATATACTCTTGGTGTTATAGTGACAACTATGAGGATTGATCCTGGATCTCCCAGAATAGCACTGGCAGTTACCGATTCACCACGTGGTTAAAAAAAAAATAAAAAAATTATTCATCAAATCACTACAACTAAAAATCTTTTGACAAAACAAATAAAATCTAACCAAATAAATAATAATATAAATTTGTTCTCCTAATAAACCGGTGAATGTAGAACATAGGTAACCCCTCAAGTAAATGAAACAACTATCTATGTAACTCCATCTAAATTTCCACCTCTATTTGTAAGTAATAAATTCGATTAAAGATAGGTTTAACAATAAATAGAATTTAATTTTAGGCAACTATCTATGTAATTCCATCTAAATTTCCTATTATTTAAATTTGTTCTCCTAATAAACCGGTGAATGTAGAACAGAGGTAACCCCTCAAAAACCGGTGAATGTAGAATAGAGGTAACCCCTCAGGTAAATGAAACAACTATCTATGTAATTCCATCTAAATTTCCACCTCTATTTGTAATTGTTCTCCTAATAAACCGGTGAATGTAGAACAGAGGTAACCCCTCAAAAACCGGTGAATGTAGAATAGAGGTAACCCCTCAGGTAAATGAAACAACTATCTATGTAATTCCATCTAAATTTCCACCTCTATTTGTAAGTAATAAATTCGATTAAGGATGGTTTAACCATAGATAGAATTTAATTTTAGGCGACTATCTATGTAATTCCATCTAAATTTCCACCTGAATTTGTAAGTAATAAATTCGATCAAAGATGGGTCTAACAATAGATAGAATTTAGTTTTAGGATCTTAAGTAATTTGCTGAGTGCAATGTGAGGATAATTCAGAAGATATTTGGAAGGCAGGAAGGGCCTAAGCCGAGATAGGGAGAGATGTATTTTCAAGCTTCTAAGTGGAAAATCAGTGTTATATCTAAGCACTTTCGCAGGGATAAGGAACTGAATTTCTATTCAGAGGCTTAAACGTAACGAGTCAATTGCCTTGCTTGCAATGTGGGATGCAGTTTTCATCACTGCCAAATAGGAGTAAAACAATATGGTCAGCTAATTCTCTGCAAAAATCCTTTGGGTTGTCGATTACCGGTGAGTGAGCTTCCATTTAATTTTGAAGCTCGCAAATTCCTCTTTTTGTTATTATTGAATTGCTTTGCAGACCCGTGGAATTTGTTTCCCTCTATGGCTGTTTTGATGACTTCTTGTCTGCATGGAAGAGAATATGCGCCTCTGAATAGATTTCTGTTCTCTAGCAGAAACCCACTTGGATTCTCAGGTCATCCAAGTTGTTTAGGTCGGCAACAGGGGGAGTTGATTCAGGTGGGTTCCTTTCTATTGCAGTGTAGTCCTATTGACCCTTTGAAGAAGAAACCGACCATCAGCAATTCAGATGATGCAAATATTAAGGGGTCCTGCACTAAACAAGCTGCTGTGGATAATTCTTATGGAACTTCTGTTTCTGAAGATCCGACCTTGGGGTTAGTAAATACAAAGCATGTAGAGACATATGTCGAATTGCCCACAAAAAATGATCCTAGGTTGAAACCTTCGGTAGAAGAAAGGGCAAAGGCATCCTTAACATCAATATCTTTATTTGAGAAACTGGAGCAATCTCTGGAAGGGTTAAGGAAGCTTATGTCACCTCGACGGAAGGGCGATATCTGGGATGTCATGCTGATGAGTATTTCTTTTGCTGTTTATGTATATATATCACAGAAGATTGTGTGTGCATACTGTAAGTGGCAGTCTATGCTTAGACATTAGAGTTGCTCTTTCTGGAGAATAACTAAAAAAACATATGTAAAACTGTTCCTTTGTATTTTTAAGCTTAATTGTTTAAAAAAAATCTAGTCATGTGTCAGAGAACTGGTAGTAAACTTGACATTTCATATATATACAAGAAAAGGACCCAGAGAATATATTTACATACCGGAGAGATTCCTCACAGAAATATGTGAAACCTTCTGACTGGCTTTGTAATTACTGTATATTCTTCTTCTAGCAGTTTTTTGCCCTGTTAAGATCAAAATCTTAGTCTTAATAAGATATTTTATTATCGATCTTTCTTATGTCGAACTGTCGAACTGGAATCCTGTCTGTATTTCTTGAATATGTGTGGTGTATGATCATGGTGAACTGAAACATTCCCAATATAGGGTGTCGCTTCATGGCTATAAAGAGGTCCTCTAAATTTATAATGGTATCATCTCCACCCACACTTAATACAGATGAACATTGTGTTGAGCTATGTTATAAGGTTGGTCGAATTTTAATTTTGAGGTTTGAAATTAGGTGTAGGTGTAGCTATGAATTTTATGTACATGTATAAAATTCTGTTCTTCTATTTCCAAACCGTGAAACCCGAGTGGAGGAATTATGTTTGACAAAGGTTCGTATTCTCTTTCCAAACCGTGAAACCCGAGTGGAGGAATTACGTTTGACAAAGGTTTACGAAGAGTCTAGGTCGTGTCAGTTTATCCAAAATGTTTGCAAAGTTCACATATGTCCAGATTGGATGTGATAATACTAACAACAGTAGTACTTTTACTTGTATAACTGCACCCTACTTTTAAAATTACAAATCAAATCCACTTCCTTTAGTTATCCAGCAAGTTTTTCTTTTTTTGTCCCTTCTTGATAGATATGAATTTTCAATTTTGCAGCCCCTAACATAACCCATTTAATTTTGCCAGCCAGCTTCCTTCTTTATTCTGGGGGATCTTGGAGGTTATTATTGCCTTTATTCCAGGTATATGAAGTTCACTATCAAAAGGGATTCTTGAAAGACAGTCTGTTAGTTTTCAGAGTTCAGAGCCATGCTAATGGGCAACCATTGAACTAATGGATTAAGCTTTGCCTCCTTATTCGTTTCATGGCCAACTCATATTGCTTATAGTAGAAAGATATTCCTTTCCCTGTCCCCAATCAAACCACGTTCCCCATTCTTTCTTGGGTTTCCTTTACATGCCCCCATCAATGTTCAAATTGAGCCATCCTTCAGGGTCTTTCAATAGTAATGCCTCTCATTTGCTTATAGCCTTATACATCACTTTCCCAATTCTACAGCTTCTGATAATGCCCTGATCCTTCTGAGAGTAGGAAGTGCTAATCTACAACCTATTGTGTTTTCTCTGGAAGGGTTTCTCCGTTAGTGAAGCCTCTATTCAATTCCGTACTTGCAGAACCAGCTTCACTTGGTTTGTGAAAATTAGAACAGCTGTAAAATACCATATCCACAGCAAGTAAAATTTTACAAATTTACTTCCATAGTTTTAAGAATTCCTCCCTCTCCTCCTTTTGCAACTTCCATTTAGTCTAAAGATGCTTAACCTGGATCATTCCTTTCCAGAATCTGTCTTCTTTAATAGCAAGATTGACTCCAGATTGTTGAATTTTTGAGCAACTAGGGAGAAATTTCCCTAGAAACCACTTTATGTGGCTAACCCCTTTCACCCTTGAAGCGAATTATTTCTCAAGAGCAAATTATTTTTCATAAGAGCAAAAGTTATATCAAAAATATTTTATAAAGCAATTAGACATGTGCAAAATAAAATCGCTTAAGTGATTCAATTATACATGTGCAAAAGTAAAACACTTAAGTTATCTAATTAGAATGGATCACTCTAGGGGCTTCCAAAACAGTTAATTCGAGGAAGGGATTTTGCCTCAAAGATTTCTATATATTGAAGAGAAGCCTTCATTTGCAACACATTGAGTTCTCTCTCTCTTGCTTTGGTGATCTAGCTCTCGCATTGATGATCAAGTCCTCACAAAAGTAATTTATATCTCTTATTATCAGTATTAGATCTATTGCAGATTTGCAGATTTCTTATTATCAGTAGCAGGTCTATTGCAAATTTGCAGATCCCTTATCATCATTAGCAAATCTCTTATTATCAGTAGCAGATCTCTTATTATCAGTAGCAGATCTATTGCAGATTTGCAGATCTCTTATCATCATTGGCAAATCTATTATTTGGCAAATCTATTATTTGGCAGATCTATTGACAGATCTCAGAACTCTCGTTCAGCTCTCGCACCAGTGGTTTCTGCTTTTGTTATTTGCTTCTGTTAATGCTCTCACTCCAAAGAAGTATTATTGCAGTTGGTATTGCTCTCACACTAGAAGTATTTAGCTCTTGTATTGATCTCACTCCAGAGATATTCTATTCTTGATATTGCTTTCACACCAGAGTTTGATTGCTGGTATATTGCCCTCGCTTCAATAGCATTCTGATCTTGCATTTGGAGAATATTGCTCTCAAATTTCAATATTTAGCTCTCGTACCTGTGCACTTTGTTCACGCACTCATGTCTACTGCTTTTGTTTTGGAAGCCTTTGGAGGCTTGTGGTGGTATTTTGAAGCTGTCATATTAAAAAGGGTTGTTACCACTGTTATTTGTAAAAGGGGTTTTGTACTATGATTATGTATCTCTGCTAAATAATTGAAGATGATCTAATAGAAGAGCATTTTTAAAAAGGGTTTTCCCCCATATTGGGGTTTTTCCCTGGTCTTGGACCAAATCCTGTGTCTTGTTGTTCATTGACTGTCTTCTATGGTTTATGATCTCAGAAATTAAATTTTAAATATGCAAAATTTAACATGGTATCAGAGCTGTGGTGAAGATAAGCTCAAGAACAATAAGCTTAAGGCAATTATCTGCTGAAAATACAACATTAAATCAGTTCAAATGGCTACATCCTTCTTCAAGGACAATGAGAATTTGACAGGGGCTTCAAATGATGATGCTTGGAAACACGGACTAGACATCAACTTGGAGGAAAAAAATGTTCTAGAGTATTTCCAAGGAGGTGTACCTTAGCCTCTTGAAAATGCCCCTGCTGCTGCTAAAGCAAGATACAAGAAAGGTGAGATCAAAGCCTGCAAAATTATCATTGATTCTTTGAAAGACCATCTTCTTACCTGTATCTCCAAACTGAAGACATCTAAGGAAATGTATGACAAGATTGTTGGCATGTTTGAAGTCCAAAATCTGAATCACATCCTTGACCTGAAGAAACAACTCAAAGATATCAAATTGAATAAGGGAGAATCTATTCAGTCTTATTTTATAAGGATTACTGAACTCAAGGACCAAATTTTGTTTGCTCACGAGCCCCTGTTTGATAGGAAATTGGTACACATAGCCCTTGATGGACTTCTTGCCAATGTTGCAGGAAGCGCCCCCCCCCCCCCACGGTTCCAAGCCCCAAAGCGCGTCCCGTACGGAAGCGCCTAGGAAGCTTGGTCGGAAGCGCGCTTTTGAAATTCGGAAGCGCCGCTTCCAAATTTTTTGCCGCTTCCTAGAAATTCGGAAGCGTGGTACGGAAGCGCCGAAGCGCGCTTCGGGTGTCGGAAGCGTGGCGCTTCGGAGGAGGAAGCATACGCTTCCCATACGCTTCCGGAAAAGCGTTTAGAAAATCGTTTTTTTTTTCAATTTTTTTTTTAATTTTAGGTGAGTTTGCTTGTTGGGGGTGGGTCCACCTTGGGTTAGGGTGACGAATGAAGGCAAAAAAAATATAAATATAGCAGATGCTCCCTCATGGTAATGTTAAATTCTTAAAGTAAAAGTGACATTCTCCTTTATTTTTCATTTTCATCCTTTTACTTAAATTTTTAACATTACCATGAAATGACTTAGGATGTTTGAGAGTGGTTCCAGCCTCATTGTACTTCATATGGAGAAAATAGAATTTCATATCCTATTCAAAATTCAGTAGACTTAACAGTTTTCAGGAATTCAGGATCAATGGGATTGTGGCATTTCATTAGATTATATCAAGTATGAAGCTATGCGATTAGCATTTAATCAAGAGCACCAAGCCCTATATGTACCCTAGTGTTGGTGGTGTTAATTGTTGAACTCCTTTGTCACGCGGCACGCCCTTAGCAAAAAATTACCTTTCAATCAAGTCAAAATCATCGATCAAGCATGTTAAGCTTTTTCTACTGTATTTTAAGTCTTGAATTAGGTAGTTTGATCAAAATTGGGCAATGTTGACTAATATCCCTAGACAATCAAGGTAGAGGCAAAGACTAGACAAGAGGAGAAGAATCTAGATTCTAGATGGTTGATGCTCGAATAATTAATCATTAATGTACAATGGATGTTATATCTATCTTGATTTATGCAAAAATATGCATGTTTTCATGTCTTCTACAATTAATTTGCTATTTGAGATGTTTGTTTTGAGTATAAATGTAAAAAAAATATATATATATATAGCAGACGCTTCCGCGGATGCTTCGCTTCCTAGATTTTTGGAAAATGATGCTTCCGCGTCCCCGCTTCCAAAAAACGCTTCCGCTTCGCCCTCGCTTCGTGCAACATTGCTTCCTGCAGCTTGGGAAGTATTCATTACTACTATCAACAATAACAATGTTTTGCCAACTTTTGATGAATTGATCGGAAGATGCAAGCAAGAAGAATCAAGGATGATTTCAAGGGGCAGAATTCAGAGACATGAAGAAGGAGAACCATCTGCCTTCACTGCACAAGCAAAGAAGAAGAAAGGAAAGGGAAAATCTTCTAAGCCAAAGTCCAAACCCAAGTTTTTCAAGAAGAGCATGAGGAATGTTGAATGCTTTAACTGTCACAAGCATGGGCACTATGCTTGAGATTGTCCAGAAAGAAGATCCTCTTATAATCAAAGGAGTAGCAACAACTACAATAATTAGTTTCCTGATCGAAAAAGGAGGAATTATGGAGGAAGAAGATATGAAGGAAGAAGAAATGCTTGCAGTGATCATGATCAACAACCTTGTTCTCAAAAGAGATACAAAAATACAAGGTATGAAAATAATGTTGTTGCTTCTCAATCTAAGTACTTTTTGATTTCAACTTTTTCTAGTTCTTCTCCTCTAGATTCTTTAGATAGCTAGTTAGTGGATAGTGGTGCCTCTAGGCACTTCTCTGGTTATAAAGAAGTCTCTAATTTGGTTGAGATGGAGATTGGTTTAAACATTATCCTTGGAGATAATACTACATACCTTGTAAAAGGGTTTGGTTCAATTTCTTTTCATTTGGATCTTGGAGAAACTATTCATTCAAGATGTTTTATATGTACCTAGTCTAAAGAAAAATCTTGTATCTATATCTGCTCTAGAAGATAAAGGAATGAAGGTGGCTTTTATAAAAGGAAAGGTGTTAACCTGGTCAGAGAAAACAAACATGAAAAATGCTTTTCCTCTTGGTTCGAGCGTCCAAGGGCTTTACAAGTTCAATGGGAGACCTATTAAAGCTATGGCTCAAGAATGTAATTTCAATCAGATCGAGTTATGGCACCGCAAATTTGCTCATCTTTATTATAAGGCATTGCCCAAAGTAAAGAAGATGGTTTATGGAATGCCAGAAATCCAATCAAAACATGATGGTGTTTTCCTTGGTTGTGAAAGTGGAAAGAAAACGAGAGGGCCTTTTCCCTCTAGCAGTACCAAATCTCATGACATCCTGCAGCTAATTCATTCAGATTTGTGTGGACCTATGCCAGTGACATCCATAGGTGGATATTTGTATTATATCACCTTTGTGGATGATTTCTCTAGAAAAATGTGGATATACTTTCTAAAGCACAAAGATGAAGCCTTTGATATGTTTAAAAATTTAAAAGCATTGATTGAAAACCAAACTAGAAAGAAAATCAAAGTCTTTGGATAAGATAATGGAAGAGAATTAATTTCAAATGAATTCATTGACTTTTGCAGAGAAACCGGTATCAAGAAAGAGACCATTATACCATATAATCCTGAACAAAATGGTGTGGCAGAAAGAAATAATAGAACTATCATGGAGGCTGCTTGTGCCATGCTACATGATCAGAATGTGCCAAAGTTCCTATGGGGAGAAGATGCCAACATTGCCGTATATGTACAGAACAAGACTTCTCATCAAGCATTATATGACAAGACTCCTGAAGAAGTATTCACAGGCAAGAAACTTGATGTCAGTGATTTAAGGATCTTTCATTGTCCTATTTATTTTCATGTACCAAAAGAAAAGAGGAACGAGCTTAAGGCTTCAGGTAAGAAAAGTATGTTTGTCGGCTATTGTGAAGAGTCTAAAGCATTTAGAATTTATATACCTGGTCAAAGAACAATAGACTTCAACAGTAACATTTGATGAAGATGCAGCTCTTGAAAAAGTAAGAGTTAGTCCTCCTTCTATCTCTTCTAAAGAAACAAATGATGATGTGGATCCTTCTACCTATGAACCTGATCACGAGGACCTAGATGAACCTGTTGATCCTATGGATCCATTAGATCGTTCTCCATATAGGAAAAGGCCTCTATGGCTTCGCAATACTCTACAAGATGCTGAAAAACATATTGATCCCAAGGGCACTTTTAGAGAAAGCAAGAAGCCCAGTCGATATCAAAACTATGTTGTTGCTATGAGTTCTATCATACAAAGTGAACCTCAATCATTTGAAGAAGCAGAAAAACACCAAGTATGGAAGGATGCCATGATAGAAGAATATGAATCCATTATGCAAAATGATGTATGGGAATTTTTTCCTAGACCTCAGGGCAAATCAGTTGTGACTTCAAAGTAGCTGTTCAAAATAAAACATGGCATGGATGGTAGTATTGAAAAATATAAAGAAAGATTTGTGGATCAAGGATTCTCTCAGAAAGAGGGAATTGATTATGAAGACATCATTGCTCCTATTGCTCGCTATACCACCATTCGCTCTATTATTGCTTTAGCTGCTAGTCAAGGGTGGACTCTCCATCAGATGGATGTCAAGACAACTTTTCTCCATGGTGCTCTTCAGGAGGAAGTATATGTTGAACAACCTCAAGGCTTTGAGGTACATGATAGAAGAACCCATGTATGCAGATTGAAGAAAGCACTCTATGGCTTAAAGCAAGCCCCCAGGGCTTGGTATTCTCGCATTGACAACTACTTAGTAAAGTTGGGATTCACGAGGAGCAGTGCTGATCCAAACCTCTACTTCAAAGTTGTACAAGGTATGCCTTTGATTTTGGTATTATATGTTGACGATTTGTTTTTGACAGGTAATGAACTTCTGATGATTTAGCGTAAGAGGGAGCTTGCCTTTGAATTTGAAATGAAATACCTTGGGATGATGCACTTCTTTTTGGGCTTGGAGGTCTGGCAGAGACCTGGCAAAATTAATTTCTCCCAAGGAAGTATGTTGTAAAGCTATTGGAAAGGTTTGGCATGGTAGAGTGCAAATCCATGAACACTCCCATGGAGATTAACTTAAAGAAACTCTGTGGTGATGAAGTTGGACTTGATTTATCTGATCCATCTGAGTATCGTCAGTTGATTGGAACATTGATGTTCCTAGTGAACACTCGTCTTGATATTTGCTATGCTGTAAACACCTTGAGTCAATTCATGACCAAGCCTGTACAAAATCACTAGGTTGCTGCTAAGCATGTGCTTAGATATTTGCATGGAACAATTAATTTTGGTCTTCGATATACTGCTGGCAACATAAAGTTGCATGATTATACTGACGCTGATTGGGCAGGCAACATTGTGGACAAAAAAACACTTCAAGATGTTGTTTCAGGTTGGGATCAACCATGATCTCTTGGATGAACAGGAAACAAAAATCAATTGCTTTCAGTTCCAGAAAAGCTTAATATATTGCTGCTAGCTTAACTAGTTGTGAAGCTTTTTGGTTAAGAAAACTCTTTGGAGAGTTATTTGAGGAAGTCTTGGATACTACAGTGATATTCTGTGATAATATGAGTGGGATCCGATTGTCTGAGAATCCCGTATTTCATGATAGATCCAAGCACATTGAAATCAGATATCATTTCATTCGAGACATGGTACAAAGAGGAGTAGTGAGACTCCACCATATTCAAACTGATGAGCAAATTGTTGATACACTTACCAAAGCATTGCCGAAGAAGAAATTTCTAGTCTTCAGAGATATGCTTGGATTAAGGGATGTACCTCTTCCGGGTTTGGGACCCGGCTGATCAAGAACACTGAGATGTGTGCTCTTCCCCCCTGGTTGAGCTCCCAGGGATGAGGAATTGAGCTAGTGAGCTCCTAGGGATGAGGGACCTCCAATTAGGAGTATGCCCTAGTCATGCATCTTGTTTCCCACCCATTTGGCCAATGGGTGCTAGCTACTTGAGATCGGATGGTGATCCTTACTAGTCATGGTAAGTTGTATCTTGCTCAAGTTCGAAGATGCTGGTGTTCTTGAACAACATGGATTCTTAGCTTTTGAGTTGAGCTATTGTGGATTCTTAGCCTATGTGCTGAGCTTTATAGTTTCTTAGTCTTATTGACTGAGCGATATTCATTTCGGGTGGTAGCATGAGTCTCCTCGATGGTATTTGTTCCAGGTTGTAGCATATGACTCCCTGATGCCGGGTGGAAGCATTTGGCTCCCTGATGATTATTTGGACTAGGTTGAAGCTTAAGACTCCCTGGTGAAGGTTTGTTAGCCTTTATTTCGCTGAGCTTGGATTCAGGGTGGTAGTAGTAGCTCCCCTGCCATGAATATTCTTCTTTAGATTCGAGAATGTTCAGCATGAGTCATGATGATTTGACAGGTACAACAGTTTTGGCTTTATTGATGGAAATTCCTCCCTAGTTGAGAGGGAGTGTTGAATTTTTTAGCAACTAGGGAGAAATTTCCCTAGAAATTACTTTATGTGGTTAACCCTTTTCACCCTTGAAGCGAATTATTTCTCAAGAGCAAATTATTTTTTATAAGAGCAAATGTCATTTCAAAAATATTTTATAAAGCAATTAGACATGTGCAAAATAAAATCACTTAAGTGATTCAACTAGACATATGCAAAATAAAATTTGACACATGCAAAATAAAATCATTTAAGTTATCTAATTCAAATGTATCACTCTAGGAGCTTCCAAAACACTTAATTCGAGCAAGGAATTTTGCCTCAAAGATTTCTATATATTGAAGAGAAGCCTTCATTTGCAACACATCGAGTTCTCTCTCTCTCGCTTTGGTGATCTAGCTCTCGCATTGATGATCAAGCCCTCGCATCAGTAATTCATATCTCTTATTATCAATAGAAGATCTATTGCAGATTTGCAGATCTCTTATCATCATTGGCAGATCTCTTATTATCAATAGCAGATCTCTTATTATCAGTAGCAGATCTATTGCAGATTTGCAGATCTCTTATCATCATTGGCAAATCTCTTATTATCAGTAGCAAATCTATTGCAGATTTGCAGATCTCTTATCATCATTGGCAGATCTATTGTTTGGCAGATCTACTGTTTGGCAGATATATTCTTTGGAAGATCTATTATCTGGCAGATCTATTGTTTGGCAGATCTATTGACAGATCTCAGAACTCTCATTCAACTCTCACACCAGTGGTTTCTGCTTTTGTTATTTGCCGCTGTTAATGCTCTCGCCTTAGAGAAGTATTATTGTAGTTGGTATTGCTCTCACACCAGAAGTATTTAGCTCTTGTATTGATCTCGCTTTAGAGATATTCTATTCTTGATATTGCTTTCGCACCAGAGTTTGATTGCTGGTATATTTCCCTCGCTTTAGTAGCATTCTGATCTTGCATTTGGAGAATATTGCTTTCAGTATTTAGCTCTCGTACTTGTGCACTTTGTTCACGTACTTGTGTCTACTGCTCTTGTTTTGGAAGCTTGTGGTGGTATTTTGAAGCTGTCATATTAAAAAGGGTTGTTACCACTGTTATTTGTAAAAGGGGTTTTGTACTCTGATTATGTATCTTTGCTGAACATTTGAAGACGATCTAATAGAATAGCATTTTTAAAGGGGTCTTCCCCATAGTGGGGTTTTTCCCTGGTCTTGGACCAAATCATGTGTTTTGCTGTTCATTGACTGTCTTCTATGGTTTATGATCTCAGAAATTAAATTTTAAATCTGCAAAATTTAACACAGATTTGCCATGCTATTTTAAACCAACGGAAAAAGGTGTTTGAATGACTCCTTTGCTTCCTTGCACAGGTATCATCTATTTAGGATTTGGAGTCCTTTTTTGTAATGTTATTGTACATTAAAATTTTAAATTTTACAATAGCACACAAGCAATGTAAATGCTGCAATTTTTGGGCATACCTTTGACTGCTAGATCTTCCTCTAGAGTGCACTTTTTGTCTCTGACCTTCTTTTCCTGAATATGGCTAAATCATAACGTGCATTGACCATGGAGTACTCATCTTTGCGTGGGCCCCAGCAAAGAGTATCGACTATCTCCCTCTTTAATATTCTTCTGCTTTGGAGAGCTGATTAGAAGTAATGTTTTTCCTGAGCACTCAACTGGATTTTCATCCACTTTGTTTCCCTGGAATGGATTCCTCCCTGGCCTTTGGTAAAATCACCCACTTTGTCTTTCCTTGAATTTGAAGCTGCCTTGTTATCCTAATACCAATGGTTCTAAATAGACGAAAAGAAACATTCCAAGAGTCTTTCTAAAAATCTACTATTCTCCCATGATTGATTTTCCAGGTAAAATTATCAATGATTAATCCCATATCCTGTCTAACATTCCTCCCCACATTTATTCTACGCTACATAAGGTCCAACCTTACTGAAGTTTCCTGCTGCGTTTTATTTGGCACTGTTGCAGTACCTTGATATCAAAATAAGTATTCCAAATGGCAAGCCGTACCTTTTGCATCCTTTGGAATAACTTGACTCCCAGGGCTTTAGTCAGTACATGCAAGGTTATGATTCCTGCACCACCTTCCTCTTTATTCCTGCAAACATTTTCCATTTAAAAGAGGCCACTTTCTTTCTTCCCCTTTTGATCCACTCCACTAAAATATCCTCAGATTTCTTTCCATTCTTTTCAAAACCATGACCTAAGTTGCTAAAACCGAACACTTGAAAATTGGTAAAATGGAAAGCACATTATCATTATGCCAAAAGAGGAATCTCCAGGTAAAAAGAGTAAGAATTCAAGTTGGCTTTTCGAAGACCCAAAATTTTCACACATCTTATTGTGAATTCTGTTACAAGTTCTTGGAGAAAAACATTGGAATTTGCATTATTAATTCTTCTATAGAGGCAAGGAGGAGTCAAGGAGGTATTTCTCCAAGGCGTTGTCTCACTATTATATGTTTTGGAGCTTTTGGGCAGAATCTGGCGAACCACTTTTTGGTCAAATTGTGATCATTTGTTGTTTAAAATGCGTTTTTCACTGCATATATAGATTTAACACCATGAAAAATTTCTGGGGCACTTGGATTGTGGAGAGTTCACACCTCAAACTTGTGATTCTAATAAATTCATGCTGGATGCTAGGCAAATTCAACCAAAAAATATGCCTAAACTCCAAAATGTATAACAGGTGGACTATGGCTTTCTCCAGGTTATCTTTAACCTCTTGTTTGAGGGATACTTGCTTTCCCTAGAGATATTTCTCCAAGTTATCTTTAACCTCTTGTTTGAGGGATACTTGCTTCCCCTAGAAGTTAAGTATCATCAACAGTGAAGGGGAGCTAATTTCTATTTGGATTTAACCCTTGGTTTTGTCAAATTTTCATCCTCTCTTTGCTTCCATAAGGCCTCTACCCAGAATGTACCACCTTGAAGATAAGGCAGTCATGTTAAAATCCCTTGAGGGCATAAAATAATCAATGGGGTCCATTTATCACAACGACAAACGAGGATGATGAGATAGGTTCTCAAACCCTTCCACATATTTATGAGAGAAACTGACATTTCTCAGCACTACGATAAGGAAGTTCAGATATTACTTTATTGAATGCCTCAGCAATATCGCGGTTAACAAGAAGAGCCAAAGTTTTTACAATTTTGGCCAAATGAATTGCCTGCTGCACTGTGATTAAATTGTCCGCTATTTTTCTCTCTTCTACAAAGCCTTCTTATTCGATGGTATTATTGTCGGTGTTATTTCTTTGGTCCTGTTAGTCATAGTGTAGTTCTAACTTACAGCATATGTCGCAGAACGGTTTGGCTGAATCTCTCAAAACTGATTTAGCTCTTCCCTTCCATTTTAAGGCCAAAAAGTGGAGCTAAGAGCCCCTGCCACCTTTTCTGATTGACAAGATTCTTCTATCGCCTCTCTACATTATCCTCAACTACATCTCACATTTTATGGAAGGAATCCATATGAAAGCCATCAGGCTGGACCTTCCTGTTTTCTTCCATTCCAACTTGCTATACATCCTTTGAGGTAAATGGCCTTACGGGCATCTGTCTTTGATCGACTCTAATTAGCTTAGATGTATTTTGTAAGATACAACTTCAACCTCTGCTCTGTCTATAACAAGCCCCCTGAGAAGTTTCTCAAAAACTTCCCTAGCCTCCTGGATCTTTTGCTTGGATCTTTTGCTTCTCCCTTTCCAGCTACCTACCATCTCTTCTTAGCACTTTGTTGAAATGGTAGCGAGAAACGATTCTATGACTTGTGCCTTAGTCAAAAAAGTAACATCAAGTTTCTCCATAGCATGCTCGAGTTTCCTAAACATTAGGATGAGTGATGAAGCAGTTAACTAATGTACAGAAGTGGAAGGCCGAGTTTATTGTTTTCTAGTGCGAGTTAATTTGTGAAAATGACAAGTGACTGAGTCTCAAGATCTAGAATTTGAGATGAGACGAGTTGCATGAGTTAGTTCAACTCAGTTAATTCATCAATCACAAAATCAATTTCCTAAAATATAATTTGCCAGATTTAACCATTCAAATTGGTTAAAAGGAGGAGCGAAGGCACAATTGTATTTGTTATTGATTTAACCATTCAAATTGGTTAAAAGGAGGAGCGAAGGCACAATTATATTTGTTATCGTACGCTGTTATTGTATGCACAGTTTGTGTGTGAGCTTGTGAGAGAGCATGCCAAGAAGGAGCCTTGTGCGAGTTGATAGAGGGCGAATTTTCCTCGGGAATGCGCTAGGAAATAGGAAGATTTGCACAAGGAAATAGGAGGCTATTTCCAGGATTTGCGCAAGGATTTCGGAGCTCATCCAGGCAAGGCAAGAAGGCATAGGGTTCAAGGGTCTTGCAGTTTGTTTCAAGCTTAGTTCAAACAGGGAGATCATTGTAATCTCTATTGAAACAAGAGTGTTTTGTAAGAGATCTATTGCTCATTCTTCTATCAATAGAATTCTCAAGCAAACAGAGGGTTTTCCTGGTTGTGTTCCCTAGAAATATTGTGTTGTTGAATTGTGTGAGTGTGTATTTATATCTGTTTCTATTCCGCTGCAAAATAAATAGAAAAATTCTGTCCATATGAAAATAAAGTAGTTTCAGATTGTTCATATTAGCAGTTGCAGAATTTCGTGGATTTTCTACATACTCATCCTCTTAATGTTCCTTGCTTCTATGAAGCTGTAAAGAAAATAAGTATTCTTGTCCCCTTTCTTAAACCAGGTGATTGTGGACTTTTGCTTTGCTAAGCCTCTTGTTGAAGATAAGCTTAGTTCAGTTCCAAGTCTTGATTTTAATTGCATGAAGATTTTTTATCCAAGTCTTGATTTTAATTGCATGAAGATTTTTTATCATCTCAAATTTAAATCCTCAGATTGGAGATCCCTCAAATCTCCTCCAAGATATGTGCCTATTTTGCTTCAAACTTCTGTTTGTCCTTGATTACATTTCCCAAATAGTTTCGTCTTAATACTATAATATTTTTTGCATTTTGTGCACTTCTATGATTAAACCAGGAATTCTTTGGTTGTTTTAATTGGTTTGGCTCTAAAATAATCAGCCAATGGTTTGAGCAGCCTCCTAAGGGAATCCTAGACTCGAAGTAATCTAGAATTTGTTGCTGAATTTCCAAATAAAATACAACTTTCCCCCAAGGAAAGGTCATTTTAGAAGGGATGATGCATGTTCCTGATGGATGTGCTTAGTAAACCTCGTTAATCCTCGAAGCGAACTCCGTCAAAGTTCATGTCGATCGGTTCTGCGTTGACAAATAGATACATTAGTGGATATTTGACATTGATGGTTCGTAGATAGATTACAAGGCGAACTTATCATCAAAAGTCATCATTCGACATCGATAATTTGTGAGTGCTGTATTTGGACTTAACATGTTCCCACTGGTTTTTATTACTCATAGTTAATGATTAGACATGATTCCTGCAAGTGGTCTTCAAAGCAACCATCTTGGAAGAGCAGCATGTTACATGCATCCTAGTGCATAGGTTGAGAAATTTTTCCATTTCAGTAGGTTCTACCGTGCTTGCATTTTAGATGCCTTACTTGTGTAAGATGGGCAGGGGAAGACTTCAAAGAGGTAAAATTAGATTTTCAGTCACTTTCTTAATATTATTCTAGTTTTAGAAAATTCATCTCCTGAAATCTGATAACATATTATGATACCCTTTGGGTTAAAATTAGTGTAACGTGCTCCGATAATAATACAACACATAATAATAAATAATGTAATATAATATAATATTAAAATATAAGTAAATAATAATAAACAATAAAAATAATAATAGTAAATAAATAATAATAATAAATAAATAAAAAAAATAATAATAATAAATAAATAAAAGGATAGTAATAGTAAATAAATAAGAAATGATGATGATAATATAATAATAATAATTAAATAAAATACTAAATAATAAATTGGAGTTCTATATATATAAAAGTAAATTATAAAAATAGTAAAAATAAATAAAGTTAACAAAAAATAAAATAAAAAAATTAAATTAAGAAAAATTTAAAATAAAGAAATAAAAGTTGCATGTTGACACACAATGTGTGCATGCGAATGCTTTTTTATTGTTTGATCTATTTAATGGACAATGAGGAAGATGCGATTCATCATTCCTTCATCCATTCTTTTGGGAGAAAAAGATTATGAGACAAAGGATTCTCTTGTAATAGTGCATTGATTGAGGGCTTAGGGGTGGCCAATTGTAGAAAGATTACGTGTAGCTGAGCCTATGGTTGGGTGGGGAGTCGTCTCCAAAATCTTTGTTGTGGTTAGCAGAATTCAAAGAGCATTCAACTCCAAAAGGACACATAAGGAATATTGTTGATACAGGTAAGTCATTTCTATTCGTGTTTTTGAAATTTTTATGTTAAATAGTTGAACAATTGGGTGTTGATTATTAACCATATAAATTGATGTAATTATTCATATATTTTAAATCGGGGTTGTTACATATGGTATCAAACTCTTAACATGGTATCAGAGCATTTAAGGCCCCAACATGACTCGATCTTTTAATCGATCCCAGCTCAATGGAGTACGACATGGTCTTCCATATAAGGCTTCGAAGGGAACTACCTGAATTGAACTGTGATAACTATTGTTATATGAAAATTCCACTAAAGGAAGGATGCATAATATGTTTCATGTTTTATGCTTAAAAAATATGTACTTGACCCATCCCATATGTTGAAATTTGAGAAATTACAAGTTTTCGAGGAGGGAGTCCTTTAAGTCGAACCATTCTATATACTAGACCGTCGAGTTTGTCAACTCAGGAATCATGAGTTTGAGCAAGTCAAGGTCCAGTGGGACCAATATAGGCCAGGGTCAGCTACCTGGGAAGATGTAGATGTTATTTTTAATGACTTTCCTTATCTATTTGATTAAATTGTGTGGTGAACTAAATATGAGTGCATAACTTAGCTAATATAGATACTTTTATGGTGCATCTAGATCATGTCTTATTGTTTAAATTTTATTGATACATCTAAATCATACACTATGATTTCAATTATGGCTTTAGTTAAATGTTATGTCAAAATCGGGTCATCGAGTATAATGTCGGATGAGGTTTCATGATATGATGGTATCAGGATAATGATGCACATGTGGTTCTTATTTATATAGTTGTTACGATAATGATGTTGTATGCTTATGATGAATATGATATGCATAGGGATTATGATGTTATGTTGAGGTATATTGACATCTGGTTCATTTATTATGTGATGATATGTCTTTGATGTTGAATGTTGATGTTATAACTTAGGAGGATATTATGATGTGAAACATGCGGTAATTGTATGTAGATTCATGACATGCAAAATTTTGTGATAACAATGATGTTATGTTCTCATGATGACATGCGAGACTTGACATGTGGATTATTTTCTATGATACTATAATGTTATAGCTAATGCATTAGATGTATGTTGAGATGTGGTGATTGATCGGAAATCCACAAATGGTTCGAGGGAGTTGGGTTATTTGATGATCTTGTGGGATCCCATACCTGCGAGGGAGAATATGTAACATCATATGGGTTGGGGACAAAATCAACACTACATACGCTAGTGGTTCCTTTGTCTTGTATAAATTTTGATGGATACCTCTTGAGGGGCTGTGGGACCATCTTGACGAGGCCAAGTGGCTGATATTGGATTGGGATGCCAAAGTCTGGTGGGGATGTAAGGATTTCGATGCCTGGGGCTGTGCACTTTAGTGAGTGTGGAGGGAGTGGACTAGCCTTGTGAGATGCCCAAAGTCATTGAGTACTAGGACATGATGCCCGCCTTGGGGCAGATGAGGTCTAAGCCTTGGGGCCAGCCATAGGCTAGGGTATAGACAGATGAGGCTTATGCATGGTTTCGAAAGTGGGAAAAGGAAAAAAATTCCTTGAGATTCCCAGGTGTTGTGGATACTTTTGATGCCGATTGGTTCTATTAGTTCAACAGAGGGTGTAGGGCAAACATGAAGTAATAAATAACTAAATAAATAAAATATTAAATGATTCAACTTAATTCGGGACGAAATTCCTTAAAGAGGGGGGAGTATGTACTGCTCCTTAATAATAATACAAATAATAATAATAAATAAATAATATAATATTAAAATATAAGTAAATAAATAATAAACAATAAAGAAAAATAATAATGATAAACAAATAAAGAAAAGATAATAATAGTAAATAAATAATAAATAATGAAGAGAATATAATAATAATAATAATAAAATAGTAAATAATAAATTGGAGATATATATATATATATATATATATATATATATATATAGTAAAAATAAGTAAAGTTAGTAAAAAATAAAAAAGAATAAAATAAGAGTAAGTTAAATTAAGAGAAATATTAAATTAAGTAATACTTAAAATAAAAAAATAAAACTTGCATGTTGACACATGGAATGTGTGTGCAGACCTCTTTCCATTGCTTGGTCCATTTAATGGATGATGAGAAAGATGAGATTCATCATTCTTTCATCTATTCTCTTGGGAGAAAAGTGTTGTGAGACAAATGATTCCCTGTACGTTGATTGAGGGTTCACGGGTGGCTAGTTGTAGAAAGATTACGTGCCGCTGAGCCTACAGGTGGGTGGAGAGTTGTCCCCAAAATCTTTGTTGAGGTTAGCAGAATTCAAAGAGCATTCAACTCCAAAAGCACAAGTAAGGAATATCGTCAATACAAGTAAGTCATCTCTATTGGTGTTTTTGAAAATTTTATGTTAAATAATTGAACAATTGGGTGTTGATTATTAACCATATAAATTAATGTAATTATTCATATATTTTAAGTTGGGTTTGTTACAATTAGGGGGTTGTTACAATTAGAGTTTTTCACTTTGAAATATTATTATGTTTTTATATGCCCTTTATTGAGGACAATATGTGGTACGAATTTGGTGATGAGCATGGACTATGGAAATTATGTCATAATTAAGGTTTCTACATTTTGCTATTTATTTTTTGATACCCTTTATGGTGAATGCCATGAGGGTCTTCTAATAAACTTGAAAATTAGGTCATAGTTTCCACCTTCTAGAAGCACTAGTTTTCCCAAGGTCACACCTTTGATTTTCATGATAATACTTTGACTTAGTTATGGATGTCTTGCTTCATGATTGGTGTCATGGTATTTTGGCCAGTGGAAAAGTGTGTCTCAATTAAGAAATTGCTTGGAGAGTAAGTTCCTTACTTCATAGTCATTAACGTGTGTGATCTATTTCTGGATAGTATGCCCTATTTTTTAGTTTGATTTGGTGTGCACTTCAAGTCTATTTTTAGTTTGACTTGCCTTGCACTCCAAGTAAGCTTTCGCTAGGTTGACTTGTTAATCAAACAATTATATTCTATGATCAGATATTGGGCATAATAAAAGTGACTTAGTTTTTTTTTCCATTTTTTGTTGAAAATAGTAGCAAAGAAGGTCTTCTTGGGCGGCATAATAAAATTGACTTAGTTTTTTCTCCATTTTTTTTTGAAAATAGTAGCAAAGAAGGTCTTCTTGACTTGTGTCTTATTCAATAAAGACTTCAATTTGTTTTCCTTTTGTCAAGTTACCAGTTCATGAGTGGACAAGTTAGTTTGTTCATGTGCAAATATGGGGGCTAAGTTATGTAGCTATCCAAGTGCGAGTTCATATTTAGAAAAAGATGAGTTGATGAGCTTCAGTCTTGATTGAAGCAAGGATGTGTTGAAATAGGAGTTGACTTAGTTAACAAGTCGAATTCAACTTTGTGGCTCTAAAATTGTATTTTCCAGTTATAGCACGATCGAATTGTGTAAAATGAGGATGAAGGCACAACTTGGATCATTCTTGTATTCCCAAGGTTTTATGTGTGAGAGAGCTTGTTGCTAGGAGAGCATATTTAGGAGTGTGTATGCATATTAGAGGAGAGAATTTCCTTGCTAGGTTGTGTTAGGATTTAGGAGTAAATTCCTAAAAGATAGGAGCCTATTATGTGCTAGGAAATAGGGGAAAAACTACACAAGCAAGGAGGATTTGTTTTAGAGTTATTTGCAGGGTGTTTCAAGATTAGTCTAAGAAGTAAGAATAATTGTGTTTGCTGTGAAACAATAGTGCCTTGTAAAGAAATTTGATTGCTCAAAATTTTCTCAATAAAATCTACAAGAAGGAGAGGGTTTTCCTTGTTGGGTTCCCTAAAAAATTATTATGTTGAATTTGTGTGATTATGTCTTTATCTCTGTGCTTTATTCTATTGCATATCTATTGTTGTGAAATTCTATATCTTGGTAATAAGTCAACTAGTTCAGTTCTCAGAAATCATCTAAGTAGTTGCATAATTTCAAGGAAAATCAATATGGTATCCGACCAAAGATCAACATAAAGAATAACACACAAAGAAGGGTCACAGGAGGTCACCGTTTTGTGGTTTCTCCATGCCCTAGTTAGGCTTTGTTCAGGGTTACATTACCTCAATAATTATTCCCTAGTTCTGTGTGAAATTCGCGAAGGTTCTATGCATTGAGAAAGGGATTGCAACCCTGGTTTGCTATTTGTCTAAAGGGACGAAGTCTTGTTGTTGTTGGAGGAGGGTCGAGGATCTAATCTGATGGTGTGATTGCGGATTAGAGCCTAGATCTACCTCAGATTGCAGTGTAGTAAATGAATGATATTATAGGCCTAGTTTTGGAATCATAAACTTGAATGAGGGACATAGATCTAGCCTCAGACAGACGAGCAACAAAGTTCTTGGGTAGAAAGGAAGGCTATAACGAGTGAATAATGAGGGTTTGATACGTGGAGAGGAGGCCTGTTGAAGGTGACTGAAGTTTGTCAGTGATCTTGACAGTGGGTTGAGGAGTGTAAGGTTTGTGTTTGGGCCATGATTAGTCAAATCTTTGTGGAGCCTTGTTGCTAGTGGAAGGGATGTCAAGAAGAGTATTGAACAACAATGTTTTTGTGCCCAAGTTTTGTGATATTGGTGGAGCAATATCATTGATACGACCTTTTCAAGCCCTAAGTTCATTGACTGTGGTGGATAAAAGTTGATTAGTGAGGGAAAATTTTTGAAGATTAGAGCAAAATAGTTCCTTGGATAGTAGTATGACATTCCTAAGACTAAGGTAAGATCACAATTTAGAGGGAGCCTATAACTTCAGCCCATGGAGGGAGAGGATCATAGTAGTGTTGGAATACAATGGAGTGCTTGAGTATGTGAAGCAAGAAATAGATCCACCTCAATATGCCTGACAATTGATCCAACATAATATGATAACTAGAAGACAATGTTTGAGATGTATAAAGCTATTAGGGATCTGTTTTAGAGTACCAATGATGCAAAGAAGATTACTCTCAAAGAGAAGCTAAGAAGTACCTAGATGAGAAAATATGAGCCCATTGTCACATGTCTTTCAAATTTCACTCAAGTTTGAGATGAGCTAGGTGGTGTGGGTGTCACTGTACTAGAGAGTGACTTGGTGAGTTTTTCATTACCAGGACTTCATGAATCTTGGTATAGCCTTTAGGATGCAGTATGTGGCCGGGAAAGTTTTCCTAGTTCGGAAAGGCTATGGGGTGATTGTGTTCAGGTGATTGTGTTCAGGAAGAGATTCAAAGAGGGAACAAAGATGGGAGATCAATAAAGACAAAGGACGAGGAGAACTTTTCCCTGGTAGGCAAAGCCAAGGGAAAGAAGGGCTAAGGAGAGGTCGAGTCCAGTTAGAAGGGCGAGAAGAAGAAGAAGGATCTAAGAAAAATTAGGTGCTTCCATTGCCATGAGTTTGGGTGCTATGCCACTAAGTGGCCTAAGTCGAAGGACTCCAGGAAGGATCATGTTGCCGCATCAATGGATGTAGATGTGTTTTCTGCCTAGTTCGAGAAATATTTCTCATTGATTGCTTGCATGGAAAGCTAAACAGATAACAATTCATGGTATATTGATTCAGGGGCATCCTTTCTCATGACCAGGAACAAGAAGTATTTCAACCACCTAAAGGAGGACATGCAGTTTTAGATTGAGCTAGGAGATGATGGTAAGTATGCAATTAGTGGAGTTGGCACTGTAAGTTTTTAGAGGGAGTTAGGTAATCCTCTCCATCTTGAAGATGTCCTCTATGTTGCAGGGTTAAAGAATAATCTTGTTTCAGTAGCTACCCTTGGGGACAAGGGTTATGATGTTATCTTCAACAGAGGTAAGGCTTACCTCCAACACTTAGCTTCTGGATGTATGTAGTAGATAGGTGTAAGGAAGAATAATTTGTACTTATTACAGGTTGAGATAGGTGCAACCTTGAGCAACAATTTAGTAAGCTCTTAGAGTAGAGAGGTCATGATTGAGCAAGAGAACGATAGAGCTCTCAAGATGGAACCTCAGCCAATATCTCAGTTTGAGTCTCGGCTAGTTGGCAGTTGGGCCGATTAGTAGGATGATGAGGAGCATAGCCCAGGGCGAGTGGAGGCAACCACTGAGTCAGTGACACCTAGTATAGGGAGAGTTCGAGTGAAATGGGCAGAAGAATTGTTTGAGGGAGATTAAGAGAGAGTAAATGACACTTATGACTGAGGTGATAGACTCACAGAGCATGGTTGGACATAACAGGTCTTTAGATCAAAGTTCGTAGAAGAAAGCAGACAAGTCTTCTAGTTTAGAGGGAGAAACTGCAACAACGGAGAACATGGTAGTGTTGGATACAGATCCAGGTGGACAAAGTTCTTCAAGAAGCACCTTCCTCGCTAAGAGGGAGTGTTGAAAATAGTAGCGAAGAAGGTCTTCTTGACATGTGCTGTAATTAAGAAAGACTTTGATTTGTTTTCCTTTTTTCAAGTACAAGTTTATGAAGTGGACGAGTTCGTATGTCCATGCATACATATGGAGGCTCAGTTATGTAGCTATCCAAGTGTGAGTTCATATTTAGAAAAAGTTGAGTTGATGAGATTTAGTCTTGATTGAAGCAAGGACGCATTGAACTAAGGGTTGACTTAGTTAACAAATCAAACTCAACTTGTGGTTCTAAAATTGTATTTTCCAGTTATAGCATGATTAAATTGCTTAAAAGGAGGATGAAGGCAAAATTGGATCATTCCTGTATGTGCAAGGTTCTGTGTGTGAGAGAGCTTGTTGCTAGGAGAGCATATTTAGGAGGAGCCTATACACGAATTAGAGGAGAGAATTTCCTCGCTGGTTTGTGCTACAATTTAGGAGTAAATTCCTAAAATATAGGATCCTTTTATGTGCTAGTAAATAGGAGATTTCCAACGCTAGGAAGTAGGGAAAAAACTACGCAATCAAGGAGGCACTGGTTCAGGGTTATTCACAGGGTGTTTCAAGCTTAGTCTAATCAGTATGAACAATTGTGTTTTTTTTGAAACTATATTGCCTTCTAAAGAAATATGATTGCTCATAATTTTCTCAATAAAATCTACAAGGAGAGGGCTTTCCCAGTTGGGTTCCCTAGAAAATTATTTTTTCTGAATTTGTGTGATTGTGTCTTAATCTCTGTGCTTTATTTCACTGCATATATATTGTTGGGAAAGTTTATATCTTGGTGATAAGTTAACTAGTTCAGTTCTCAGAATTCATATAAGTAGTTGCAAAATTTCAAGGAAAATCAACATGGTATCAGAGAAGAGATCAACATAAAGACCAACACACAGGGAAGGATCAAAGGAGGTCACGATTCTGTGGTTTCCATGTGCTGTAGTTAGAGCTCTGTCCAGGGCTATGTTGCCTCAAGAATTCTCCCCTAGGTCTGTGTGAAATTTGCTAAGGTTCTATGCGTTGAGAAAGGGATTGCAACCTTGGTTTGTTATTCTATTTAAAGGGCAAAGTCCTATCATTGTGGGAGGGACGAGGATATAATTTGCTAGTGTGATTACGAATTAGAGGCCAAATATACCTCAGATTGCAACACAGTAAAGGAATGGCATTATAGGTCGAGTTTTGGAATTGTAGACTTGGAGGGACGCAAATCTACTCAGACATACGACTAACGAAGTGTTTGGGCAAAAAGGAAGGTTGTAACAACTGAACATTGAAGGTTTGTTACATGGACATGAGGCTTGTTGAAGGTGATCGAAGTTTGTTAGTGATCTTGACAATGGGTTGAGGTGTGTAAGGTCTATTTTTGCACTATGAGTAGTCTAATCTCTGTGGAGTCTTGTTGCTAGTGGAAGGGTCATCAATAAGAGTATTGAACAATAATGTTTTTGTGCCCAAGTTCTATGATATTGGTGGAGCAATATCATTGATAGGTGGAAGCCTTGTCAAGCCCTAAGTTCATTGACAATGGTAGAGTAGAGTTGATTAGTGAGGGTATTTTTTTGAAGAGCAGAGCATAATAGTTCCTTGGATAGTAGTATGGCATTCATAGGACTAAGGTCTGACCACAGTTTAGAGGGAACCTCTAACTTTTGCTCATGGAGGCAGAGGATCACAATAGTGTTGGAAGATAATGAAGTGATTGAGTATGTGAAGTAGGCAATAGCTCCACCTCAACTTGTCCAATAGTTGATCCAACATAATAAGAATGACACCAAGGCGAGGAGGGTCATTCTAGAATGGGTGAACGATCATATATTTCCTCATCTATATGAGAAGAGGAAAATGTTTGAGATGTATAAAGCTATCGGGGATCTATTTCAGAGTACCAGTGATGCCTGGAAGCTTTCTCTCAAAGAGAAGCTAAGAAGTATCTAGATGAGCCGATTGTCACATATCTTTCAAAGTTCAATTAGGTTTGAGATGATGAGCTAGGTGGTGTGGGTGTGACTGTACCAGTGAGTGATCTAGTGATTTTTGCAGTACTGGGGCTTCATAAGTCTTGGTATAGCTTCCAAGATGCAGTAAGTGGTAGAGTAAATTTTCCTAGTTGGGAAAGGCTATGGGGTGATTGCGTTCATGAAGAGATTCAGAGAGGGACCAAAGATGGTAGATCAACAAAGACAAAGGACGCGGAGAAATTTTCCCTAACAGACAAAGCCAAGGGCAAGAAGGGCCAAGGAGAGGCGGAGTCCCGTCAAAAGGGCGAGAAGAATAAGAAGGATCTAAGCAAAATCAAGTGCTTCCATTACCATGAATTTGGTCACTATGCCACTAAGTGTCCTATGTGAAAGAAGGAATCCAGTAAGGATCACCAAGGTAGATGTGTTTTGTGCCCAGTTCAAGAAAAAATTCTCATTGATTGCTTGCATGGAAAGCTGAGTAGATAAAAATGCATGGTATATTGGTTCAGGAGCATCCTTTCACATGACTAGGAACAAGAAATATTTCAACCCCTATAAGGAGAAGGACATTAAGTTTTCAGATCGAGCTAGGAGATGATGGTACATATGCAACTAGAGGAGTTAGTACTGTCAGTTTTCAAAGAGAGTTAGGTAATCCTCTCTATCTCAGAGATGTCCTCTATGTTCTAGGATTAAAGTAGAATCTTGTTTCAATAGCTACCCTTAAGGACACGGTTTATGATGTTATCTTCAGCAGAGATAAGGCTTACCTCCAACACTTAGCTTTTGAATGTAAGAAGCAGATAGGTTTAATGAAGAACAATTTGTACTTACTACAGGTTGAGACATGTGCAACTTTGAGAAACAAGGGAGGAAGCTCTCAGAGTAGAGAGGTGACGATTGAGCGAGAGCAAGATAAAGCTCTCAATATGGAGCCTCATCCAGTATCTTAGTTTGAGTCTCGACTAGTTGGTAGTTGGGCTGACCAAAAGGATGATGAGGAGCATAGTCTAGGGCAAGTGGAGGAAGCCACTCAGTCAATGAATTCCAGTATAGAGAGAGTTCAAGCCAAGTGGGCAGAATAATTGTTTAAGGGAGATCAGGAGAGAGTTGGATCTTCTAATACACTTTCAGCGAGAGTAAGCATCCATATAGGTACACGAGGTACATGGCACTTGTGACTGAGGTGATAGACTTGCAGAGTATGATTGAAAAGAACATGTATTCAAATTAGATTTCACAGAATAAATAAGGAAAGTATTCTAGTTTAGAGGCAGAAACTGCAACAACGAAGAACATAGTAGTGTTGGAGACAGATCTAGGTGCACAAAGTCATTCCTGAAGTACCTTCCTCGCTAAAAGGGAGTGTTGAAAATAATAGCGAAGAAGGTCTTCTTGGCTTGTGCCTTAATCAAGAAAGACTTCGATTTGTTTTCCTTTTGTCAAGTATGAGTTCATGAAGTGGATGAGTTTGTTTGTTCATGCGCAACTATGGAGCATAATCGTAGTTTGTTCATGAACATATATGGAGCCTCAATTATGTAGCTATCCAAATGCGAGTTCATCTTTGGAAACAAATGAGTTGATGAGCTTAAGTCTTGATTGAAGCAAGGACATGTTGAACTAGGAGTTGACTTAGTTAACAAGTCTAACTCATCTTGTGGTTCTAAAATTGTATTTTCCAGTTATAGCATGATTAGATTGCATAAAAGGAGGACAAAGGCACAACTTGGATGATTCTTGTATGCACATGGTTGTGTGTGTGAGAGATCTTGTTGCTAGGAGAGCGTATTTAGGAGGAGCTTGTACACATATTAGAGGAGAGAATTCCCTTGCTGGTTTGTGCTATGATTTAGGAGTAAATTCCTAAAATATAGGAGTCTATTATGCGCTAGGAAATAAGAGATTTCCAGCACTAGGAAATAGGGCAGAAACTACACAAGCAAGGAGGAGCAGGTTCAAGGTTATCTACAAGGTGTTTCAAGCTTAGTCTAAGCAGTAAGAACAATTGTGTTTCCTGTGAAACAATATTGCCTTGTAAAGAAATATGATTGCTCAAAACTTTCTCAATAAAATCTACAACAAGGAGAGGGCTTTCCTAGTTGGGCTCCCTAGAAAATAAGTGTGTTGAATCTGTGTGGTTATGTCTTTATCAAAGTGCTTTATTCTGTTGTGTATCTATTGTTTGGAAATTTTGTAGCATGGTGATAATTTAACTAGTCCAGTTCTCAGAAATCATATAAGCAGTTGCATAATTTCAAGGAGAATCAACATTTTCGGATGAATGCTATATTTCTCAATTTATCGTCATTAACATGAAAATTGACGTAATATTTAAAAATCAAGATTAAATTGAAATTAAACAATCAAACTGACAAAATAATATGCAAATTGATATGATAGTGGAGTTCACCAAGCATTGGCTATGTCTCTGAGTTTGCACAAATGTCGAATTACTTCACTAGTTCTCCTTCAAAGAAGGCTTCACCTTTTACAAAAATGGGTGAAATATTTTCCCTTACAAAGAGCAAAGCATCTCACATCAAATGGCTCATTCTCCTGTAAGGGTCTCACAAAAAATCTCTCCCATTTAAGAGGCTTCATTCATAAGCAAGGCTACTACTTGCTTATTATTCTTCATAGAGTTTATAAAATACTTTTTAAACATATTACAAAAAGTATATCCCCATTTTACAAATGAAATCCATCTTGTTATAAGCTACGAACAATTAGTTTACCCTTTAATGTCAAATTCTTATTCAAATGTGTTGGGATTCTAATCTATAAAGAGAAGGGATTTTCCTATTTAAATAAATATAATATCTTCCGCCTTGTAGCATGATATAGGTGTATGGTATTGTGGTAAAACTAGTGTGCTTGTCTAGGTTAGATCACAAGTTCAAATCACTACAAATTTGTGCCTTATTCTATTTTTAAAACAAAAAGGATACAAAATATAAATTATTCTATGCCTCATCTACCACATATTCCACATGTGGTGCAATGGTAAATCACTTGGAGGTTGGAGTGGAGGTCATAGGTTCGAACATTACTGTTGCGCATTTTATGCAATGTAATTTTAATCTACCAACTCAACCACAAGATTTTTAGAAGGTCCACGTGGCAACCCCCATTTGGTCCATGTGGTAGCCTCTCATTGGTCCATGTGGTAGCCACGTGCCAACTTTTCATTGTTGACCTGTTGACTAGCCTGGAAATATGTCACCCTGCGAGTGTGCCATGTCATCTTGCCATGTGTTAGCATCCAAGTGTTCCAAGTGTTAGCCTTGCCACGTGTTAGCAAGTGTGGCATGTGTCATCCTTGCCACTTCATCTTGCGATGTGTCAACATTTGAGTGGTACATATGTTAGCTTCAATTGGTCTATTGTTGTGCCACATGTCATGTTTAGATTGGGCCATGTGTCAAATTTCTATAGGTCCAACCAACATGGTGACATAAACGTTATGTCTTCCTGCAATATTTTCCATGTTTGGCTTAAACTTCAGTAGGCCATAACTTCCACATACGATGTTCATTTGACTTTGTTTAAATTTTGTTGGAAAGATCTTGATGAGCTCTTTGACATGAGTGAATTTTCATCAGAATTTAAGACCATATATTTTTAACGAAAATAAAAATGACAAATAAAATAATACATGAGCACCTTCAGCTCAAAATTAGTATTAATCATTTCGCCATTTTGTCCAAAACTTCAATGAGCCATATCTTTTGCATATGGAGTCCTCTTGACCTCATTCAAGCTACATTGGAAAGCCTTTGCAAGCTCTCGATTGTGCAGACAACTTTGGCATAAATTAAGATCAACTTGAATTGTTGATTTTGAAGATCTTCCTGGATCATTCTAGGTAGGAAGGCACTTAATTAGGAGGTGTCATTCATTTCTATTTTCAGCCCCACACCATATGTTACCTTTTGTGGAGAGTGTTGAATTTTTGTAGCTAAGGTCAGTCTTCAAGTCAACAAAGTCAAGGGAAAATTAAATATTATTTTTGAGGTTCAGGTCAGCCCCATACAGTCAGGTCAACTACACCAGTTGAAGGGGATTGACCCTTGTTCAAAACCCACTTGATTTGACTCATATGTATTGACATTTTGACCTCATCACTTGGCATCATCATTCAGATCTCACACAAGATGAATTAGTCTTCCGTTCACACATGCGAAGGAGAAAGTAGAAGTCTAAGGTTTGACTAGCGAATTTGGAACTGGAGTTTGACTCGTTGACCAACATTGACTGAAGTAGATTTGGGCTGCTTCTGACTTGCGTTGACCAAAACTTGTTGGACTAAGATTTTGGGCATTTGATTGCATCTTTTGACTAGTTTGTTAATCAAAATTTTGGGCAAAATTTTGGATGTTGACCAAACTTGTTTGGCTAGTGTTGTCCATAGGTCCACTGAAGTAGTTTGACAAAATTTTCTAAGGAAGTTGCAAAATTTGACTTGTTTGACCACAATTGACTAGGAATTGTAAAAGCCAAAATTTAGCTTGTTTGACCAGATTTGACTAGCTGTTACAGAAGACAGATTCTCTCTCTTTTAACCAAGTTTGACTTATCTAATTTGATTGGTCATATTGACCAATTTTGACTGGGATATTTAGATTGTACATTTTTTTGAATTGGACAATTTCCCTTAAGAAAAGATTTATGGGTTTTTCCTAAGGTTGGGTTTTCATAGGGTAAAATTTTTGTCTCTTGTGCATGTTTATTTTTTTTGTGATCTCTATTGACCTACTACATTTATAAATTTTCTGACATATAATTGCTTAATGATCTGAAGTAAGAATAATAACATTGGAAGTAATTATTCGTGGAAGAAAATTGCGCTTGTTTCTATTGCACTTGTATAATCAAAATGATATCAGAGCTTTGGTGAAGGAAAGGACATTGAGATCACAGTTGAAGACACCTACTTCTCCAATCTAATCTTTGATCAGATCTTCAACCATGGGTTCATCTACTAAGACATAGAATAAATTGGAAGGTGCTACAAATTTGAGCACTTGGAAGAGAAAGATTAATCTCATTCTTGAAGAGAATGATGTTATGGAGAATGTGAAAGGAATGGTTACTGAACCACAAGATAATGAAGGAAAATAAACGTACATGGAATCTGAAATCACAAATAAGAGAACTCTTGTTGGATACATCAGAGATCAGTTGATTCCATATGTTTCAGGGCTAGAAATTTCTAAGAAGATGCATGATACTCTAGTGGGATTGTATGCCATGATGCCATCAACAATATTGGTAAGAAAAAGAGCTTAAGGAATCAACTTCATGATGCTAAAATGCCTAGAGATGATACAATGGCTTGCTACTTTATGAGGATGTCTCAATTGAGAGATCAACTCAAGGCTATTAAAGAAAGCATTGAAGAAATAAAACTTGTCACTGCAACTTGTAATGGTCAACTTGATTCATGAGATTCATTTGCATCTAGAATTTGTGGTAGAACATAAATTCCAAGTTTTGACCAACTATGGACCTCATGTACTCAAGAGGAATCTTGTCTAATATCAAAATGAAAGGTTCAGAGACCTCAAGATGGTGATTCTCAAGAATTTGTAGCTCATTCTAAGAATGGAAGAGGAAGAAGAAATTTTGGAAAGTTTTAGAAACAAAATGTAGGAAGAAGATGCGCTCCCTCTCAAGGAAAGGAAATGTCAAAGGTTCAATGTTTATGTTGCCACAAGTTTAGTCACTATAAGGACAAATGCCCTGAAAGAAAGGACAATAGGTAGAGGAAGGGCAAGTAGCATGCTTCAACTGCAAAAAATGATGAACATAAAAAGAATTCAAGGAATGATAACACTGATGATGATAATTATTTTTTCTTTTATGCTCTTACAAGTTCCATTAATACAAATGGGGCCAAAATCCTACGGCAATTAGTCGGATATGTGACTTATTAGTGTAAGCTATCCGATACATTGGTGCTTATCAAATAGTCACTAGAATTTTGTCGAGTAGTCGATAGTTTAGTTAGGGAAAGATATGCGATGGTACACATTTCAATTGTTTGACACATAAAAAGGCCAGAATGATCATTAAAAAAACGGCTTTATAAGTTGGTTTTGTGACGCTACAAATCATCAGATATCCAACGGAACAAACCGACGTTGAGGCATCAGGAAATCAACGACATAAGAAAATTGTGCAATAGAAGTGTTGTCGATACGACGCTTTCAAGCTGATAGCGAAGCGTTGAATATTCGTTTTGTTCGACAGAACAAACCGACATTGAGGCGTCGAGTAATCGGCGACATAAGTAAATTGTGAAACAAAAGTGTTGTCTATATGATTCTTTCAAGCCGACGGTGAAGAGTCAGATATGCGACAGATGGGAGTTCTGTCCGACGGGAGTGTTAAGGTACCAACAATTTCGTTCATAGATTATGTCGTTGAGTATCCGACGAGTACTCCGGCCGATAGTCGTTGAATATTCAACAACCTACCTCTGCGATCGAATATTCGACGAAGATATGCGTTTAAAAAAAATATAATACACAGTGCTATTTTGAAGACTATTTTGAAGAAGCAAGATCAAGGGTTGACTACACTCATCGATGACCCAAGATGAATTTCTCATGAGAAACCTAGACATCTAAATTTCTAAGGTATGAAATTAATGGTGAAGTTTATATGGTTAATGCACTAACTAGTGGAGTAATTGTTGATGGTTTATGTAAAAGGTGTTTTGTTGGAAATAATCGATAGGCTACATTTGAAACTAGAAGGTTTGGAGAGAAAATACCCAACTAGAGCTTATCTATACTGAGCTTTATATAGTGAGAAAACCATGATTAAGATATACACCATATTTTTTGAACTTTAATAATGATTTTTCTAGGTATATTTGGAAATAATTCTTAAAGAATAAGGATCATGTCTTTGAAAATTTTAAGGAGCCTAAGGCATTGGTTGAAAAGTAAAGTGACCAATATATTAAATGTATAAGATCTAACAATGAGAAAAATATTTGACTAAGGTATTTGAGAACTACTTGTATAAAAATGGTGTCACTTGGGAAATATATGAACCTTACACACCTCATCATATTGGTGTTTTTGAAATATAAAATTAGATTCTAATTGGAATAATATAGTGTTTTCTTTATGCCAGAGTTACGCTATAGCCTATCTACTAATTGAACTACCATTAAACATGATTTTAACCAAGTTTGTATGGGATATGATCCCACTTGAGAAATGTATCAAAGGAAACCCTTGGAGAAACATCTCAAAACTTTTTGATGTATAGTTTAGGATCTTATTCTAAATGATAAGAGAAATAAACTAGATATAAGAATTCATTCTTATAATATAGTAGGATCTTCCAATGATTCAAAATCTTATAGGTTGCCTGATCCATTCAATTAGTAATTTATGTGTATGAAGAATGTTGTATTTTATTATAGGGATTTTGGTGCTTCTCTATCAAACTCCCCTTCTATATGGTTAAGTAGTGGTCCATTTGAAATTTGTAAACAATTTTGGATTTGAATAAATATTTCACAACATTGATCAACATGTCAATCATCTTGTCAAATTGATAGTCAAATATCCTAATAGAATTGTCTTACAATTTACCTTCAACAACATAGTTGACCAAAATAAATGAATCTCCTAATTATTTGACTATGGACCCTTAGAAATGTAGGTGATCCTTCTACAAGGGATTCTAACCATTTCCAAAGAGTGACTAATACAATTGAAACTAGTGATGTTCATGCAAGTAATTACATAACTTAAGGAAGAGTAGATGAATGAAACAATGTGGTAGTGTTTCCTTAGTGGCATGTGGATTAGAGGCATGTGATACTAATACATATGTAGATGCACATGATTAACTTGCATGAGAAAATTTTAGGGATAAAAAGTACAAATCTTTGATGGATTATAAAATTTGGGATTTGGTTCCCTCACTATAAGGAAATGATGCATTGAATTTTCAATGAATCTATAAAACTAAGTTCATAAATTAATGTGATGTTAAGAGGTGACGCATGAGCATCATTTGGATTTTCTTTCCTTGTGTAATAGGACCTAGAGTTTTCTAGATTGATCTACAAAGGAATGAGCTTGTTTCTTTCATATATCATGTAATGTAACCAATGTAATAAGAAAACATATAGTTGGAGGAGTTTAGTAGTTTTAGGGATAGTTAGAGATATTTAAGGGATTGGATTTGATATTTTCCAGGAGTGGAGAATTTTGCTTTGAATTCACACAAAATCAAAGGAGCTATTGCCAAATTGATCCTACCTCGGGATGTGCTAAGCGATGGGTGAAAGCTAAAAACTAATTTCCTACTCACAATGTAAGAACAAGTAATGCAATTAATGGAGGAAAGTATGTAAACTACGACACCTTATAACCTTCATAGGCTAATGTAAATTGAAAACCCCTCATAACAACTAGAAGCCCTACTAAAACCCATAGATCTCACTCCAAATCCTTGATCCGAACCCCTACACACATGCACAAACAAATAAGGATAAAGTTTACCTCCATAGAAGGGAAGTTAGATTTCACTATGAACTATTACAATAAGTAAACCATAATATCACATATACTATTATGAAATGGAAAAGGAAATAAATTTTCCTTGATATAATAACAATAGTACATAAAGATATTATACCTTGATCATAGTGTATACTCTTCTATGATCTCTTAGTTCTCGTCTTCCCTCGACTTATAGAAAAAATAGGTTCATTTGAGATGCAAGAGAAACATTTTATGGTGATATTTTACTAGAATTACTAGGCCATCTCTCTCTGATTCTTCCTCTCACCCTTGAGAGTCTCACTAAATAGGCCTTTCCTAGATCTGGGAGAATGTATCTAGATATGTGACTATTGTTAAGGGGATTGAAATTTTTGTGACTAAAGAAATTATTATTAAGGTATCTAGGATGAGGTAGCATATCATATTTTTAAAATACATCTCCTATGAAGGAAGGCTAAGTATAGTTTATGTTTATCAATTCAAATTCCTATACCAACTAGACACCAACCACACTTATAACTTGTAGAGACCATAAATGTGCCATACTTCCTCCTATAATCCATAAATAGAATGATTTCCAAGGCAAAAAAGGGGGTAAACATGAGTTGTTATCCCATCATGGGCTCATTCAACTACTGGTTTTCCATACTTTGGATAAGTTGGAGCACATCTTATTTTGGATTGATTTTGGGCTTATATGTTTTTCCTCTCTCTTTCCTATTGACATCAAGGGACTTACTAACGACCTGGTTTTGTGTAAACTCTAATAGGCTCTATGTCTATAACTATCCATATATTTTCCCCTACATCGCCCCTAGGATCATGTGCTTATTCCATATACCTATTTTGAGATCGTTTCTTCACATTTCATTCATGGTACCCTAAGGGTGGTTCCAGTGAATCCAATAAGAATTCTTTCATGAAAAATAATTCCACATGATGATATTCTAAGACATATATGGTCATCATCTAAATCTCTATATTTATTTACAACTTTCCAAGCTTTTGTTTCATTTTTAAGTTCATTATGATTTTTTTCTATAACATTGATTACAAGATTAATAAAGAAATATTTTGGAACCTCTCCATAAGTAAGCAATGCGATCAAACGTCTTGAAAGGGATGTTGTGCTCAACTTATAGCTCGTTCCACAAATTTCCAAGGAGTTGATACTTGGGTAATGAACATAATTTTCATCTCTTTCAACTTTTATCATCGACTCTCGAAAATGGATCGTTTTACATGGAAATATTTTGTTAACAAGAAATGTTCCTTTCACTGAATATCCATTATAGAAAATACAACACTAAATGAGCAAGGGGCAGGCCTCTGAAATTTAATTACTTAAATGTTTGCCTTCAAATACATTTTTTGGGTATTGTGAAACCAAATATTTGTTGAGTCAAATTCAAAGTCATTTTTGTAAGAGATCATTCTTGGGCTCCTTAACATTTAGAAAGGAAAAATGCTTTTGTGTCTAAATATATCCTCCACGAAATCAGTTCCTTCTCCCAAAAGGATTACCATTCATCCTTCAAAGCTGACCTCCAAACAAAAGATAATGAAGTTGGCCTTCCTTACAAGCCTACAAGTCAGGTTCAAGTCAAATTGTTCATGTTGGCTCAAATGCACAATGACCAATAAGTATAAATAGCCTACTATTTCACCATTTGAAGGAGAGAAGTGAAGCATTTGTTCAAGAAGTAAGAGAAACTATTACAGGATCGAGAAATGGAGAGGAAGCAGAGAATCTTAGAAGACTATTATAGAGAGGAAGCCGAAAATGTGAATTGCAAAAACAATTACAAGGAGGCCAAAGTTCCTTGTTGCAGAGATGATTACAGAAAGGGTTGTGACTATTGCAAAAGGAAGGCCGATATTTCTAAAGCAGGAAGGCCAAGATTTATGAAGTAGGAGGGCTGAGACTATTGCAGAAGGAGGGTCAAAATTTTGAAGTTGAAACAGAAGGAGCCAAGAACCATGATTGCAGAGACAATTGTAGGAGGAACTGGTTTAGTGGTTGGAGTAAGTCTATTTCTTTAGTCAAAGGGTCAAGTGTGTCTCAACTTGATTTAATCTACTAGAGAAAGAGTTGACTGGGTTTTCTCCTTCATAGGGGTTTTTCCCTAGCTGTGCGCTTACATCTTGTGTTCTTGTCTTTGTGATATTCATGTTGGCATTTATTTGATGAAAGGAACAATAACATAATTAAAATATAATTTCACAAGTAAATGTCAAGATAAGAGAAATCAATTTGAATAATCTAACTCACATAATGCCATAGATTTCTCAACAAAGGAGAGGTATTGGACCTCATTTGAGTCACACAAGTAATTCGATCTCTTCAAGAAGTTTAAGGAAAATATAGATCAAGAAAGAGGTGAAGGATAGACAGGAAAAAAAGAAAGTCTATTTGTTTGGATTGTGCATAAATTCTTTGTTTAACAAACTCGCACGTATGGGAATAAAACTTTCTATGTTCAGATTTCGAGCTAGAGAAGAGCAACAAACTGAGTTATAGACATAAACATTGTTGTTTGGATGGCTGGCCTATCACTTGGTGAGTTGTCTTGATCAAAGGTCTTGGAAGTCTTCCTTAAATTTATATAAGAAGATTTTATTTTGGGGTTTTCCCCTGTGGAAGGGTTTTTCCTTGTCTTGGAGCCTATTTCTGGTGTTCTTGTTTTCATTGTGATCTTATTTATTAGCATTGTCTTGATGATGAACACAAAATAATAATGATGATGATGAACTAACATTATATCACAAGAATTGTCAATATAAAAAGAGAAAACATTATAAAAGAAACCCTAATTCTGTTTGCCCTAGTTTTTCTCAACATCTATGGTCTTGGAAGATTTGCAATGTAGAAATAAAAAATTGCTTGAAATCAAATGCAACACAAAACTAAATCATGCACCTGGTAGCCAAGCACTTGGTGGGCTAAAGTTGAGCAGTACTTCGATGAGTTTTTTTGTGTATATGACTCCAACTGTAGTTAATCTTTCAAATCCAGATATGTGAATGAAAGTACCTGCAAAACAAAGGAAGGAGGAGAAGTTAGATGTGATAAATAATTAATAAAATAGAAGAAAAATCATACCAGTTCCTTATGCCCAATTAATAGAGTAAGAGTTTCTCCTACTTCCCTGCATGAAAAATGACAGTTTATGGTCTTTCACTCAAATAAAAACACAATTGTCAAAGAAAGACAAATACTACATGATTTTTTTTCATGGAAAAGTTTGTTATTTCTTATAAAACTTTATGTAACTCCCACTCGGCCAAGACATACAAGACAAATATCAAACAAATTTTGTTGTCTCACCTAAACCCTTACCATTTTGAGTTATTTGCTTCATATAGTTATTCCACTTCAACATCCGAATTGAAACTAGTTGTCCTACACATATTCATGAGACTAATGAGGCAAAATTAGATTAAATTTGACCAAATATTAAATTTAATTGAATGAATAAATAATAATTAAAAAGACTTGCGTGCATGAATACCTAAATGAGATCCTCTTGGTTTTTAGAATAAATTGTTGGAGTTGTTTAATCTTGGAGCAAACCTCCCTCCATTCGACGAAGCAAAAACGAAGTCAATATTGAATTTGTTGTTGCTCTGTTGGATTGAGGGTGTTTTGCTCCAAGATTATCCAAATCCTAATTTATTCTCTACTGAATAGGGCCAACCATGTGAAGGTGGAAGCTCTCATGGCCCCTCCCCCCCCTCACATCACTCTCAATTCCCTAATACCCAATCTATATACTATATAGGAAATAGTTGAAAGAAAGACATTAAGATACATAAAAAACCAAATAGAAAACATTCATTCATTCATTCATAAATCCACAAAATATTTCATCTCAATAAATTTTATCATAAAAAATATGTTTACATAATATGAAACAATGTCATGTACATAAAAAGACATATAACAATTAATCATTAACATATAACATTCAGTCGTTAATTAATTAATTATAGACACAAAATACTTCATCTCAAAAATTGTTATCATCAAAAATATGTTTTCATAATATTGTACGTGATGTTTCTAATGATATAATTGTTACAATATTTTTTTTTTAAATTTAAAATTTTATTTTTGATGGCTTAGTCGTGTACTCATGACGTTTTCAAGGTTGCTGCAAGAGGGGTGGATCATCAACTATAACAAAAAATAGATGTTAAATTGATATTTTTTGTTATTATTCATTAATAAAAATTGTATTAGAGTTTTCTTTACCTCGTGCACTAGTCGACATTGTAATTTAAAAAATGAAACAATAACCACAATATCAAAATATAAAAATGTAATTTTGTAGATACTTCTCAATACGAAGCGTCGATATCAGTCAAAACAACCAATATTTCCACCCATCTTCACCAGTGGCGTGCATGGCATCTATGCAAGTGTATGTTTGGAATTCATAGATGCCACAAACTTTATTGGTGAAGATGGGAGGCAATATTGGCTTTCTTGATCAATATTGATGCTTTGTTTAAGAAGTATCTGCAAAATTGTACTTTTCCATTTTGATATTGTTGTAATTGTATCATTTTTTAAAGTTTTGAAGGTCGGTTCTAGGTTTTGTTAACATCTGTGTTTTTTTTCTTAAACGTGAATCACTAATGGATTGTGGAGATGTTACAATGGCTGAACGTTGTCTTTTCCAAGAAGAGGACAACAAATGAAATATGGAGATTCTAATATGGACAATATGAAACAAAATCATTTTAATATGGAGATTTTAATATAGACAATATGAATACCTAAATCAACTCCTCTTGGTTTCAAGAATAATTTGTTGGAGTAGTTTAATCTTAGTCGATAAAACATCCCTCCACTCGACGAAGCATCAACAAAGTCAAAATTGACTTTGTTGTTTCTCTGTTGGATTGGGAATGTTTTGTTCCAAGGTTATCCAAAATCTAATTTATTCTCTACTGAACAGGGCCAGCCACCTAAAGGTGAAAGCTCACATGCCGCCCCCGTTCCCCCCCACATCACTTTAAATTCCCCGATATCCAATCTATCTACTACATAGGAAATAGTTGAAAGCAAGACATTAAGATACATAAAAAATAACAAACATTAATTCATTCGTAAATCCACAAAATATTTTATCTCAATAAATTTTATCATAAAAAAATATGTTTACATAATATGAAACAATGCCATGTACATAAATAGACATATAGAAATTATTCATTAACATATGACATTCATTCATTAATCATAGACACAAAATAAGTAGGGGTATAAGATAATAGATAAGAGGGGTTTATATAAAATATTTAGGGTAGAGTGTAGTCGATGATGTTTTTAGATGCTTAAAATGAGAAATTTAATAGCATTGGAAAATTAATAATTGCACATTTATCCTTCAATATATTAGGTCTCATCCAAATAACATGCATGAGCATTGTTTTTGAAACTAGGCATCTGAATTGTTGCACCATTTCAAAAATCCAAAAACAAATACTGATCATGATTAATACTGAAATTCACTTCTTAACATGGTATCCAAATTAAGTTTGAAAACACATTGTTAAAAGATCAGACCTAGTCTGAAAATTACATCCACCATACTTGAATAGGACAAAGCGGCCTTGCATATACATATATAAGATCTGAAGTATGAACAGGAGTATAGAAGCCAAGAGCTATGTTCTATGCATAGATATTAATGATTAATATTGGATAAATATTGACATATGTGTATGTGTGTGTGATATGAGTATGAGACTTCTAATATCGATCAAACTAAGAAAATAAAGAATATGAATAACCTATAGGAGCCCATACCTATGACGAAATTTTTGCAAGATCTTCTGAATATGGATTGAGGACAATAAACTACCTTCATTAAACATATACTAATTAACCTAGTTTAGTGTACCACTTGAAGCTAGAGAGTCATGAAAATAGTGGAAACCTACAAGTCTTATAAATTGCTAGAATTTGAATAGAATCTCAAAGCAATATTATGACATTCAATGATTATTCTGATAAAGCATGAGATGAGTTGATACACCATCCCATGAAGCATCAAGATTAGTCTCAATATAGACTAGTCGACACTATTGGAATGGTTGCTATATTAATTTCTACTATATTTATTGTAACTAATCTATATATTGGTTTCATTTTCTAATATATATTAGTCTAACAAAATTATAACATATATTAGTTGTCAATTCACAACAATTTGTGATTATGATGACAATTTAAGTACACATGAGTGTAATGTCCATGATGGGATGTATGAATTGTCCTCCACACATTTCCCATCAATGATTATAACCTTGAATGGGCTAGCACTGGTTTGTCATCACCATCTCAAAATGACCCGACAGATGAAAATTTACCATGTATCATCATCACTTCACACTATCTCATAGATGACCCCTTCTACATATTATATGCATGAATTTTTGGCAAACCATCCCCTCTACCTAGCCTATGATTGATTGTGAGAACATGTGAACAAAGTACAATTTATAAGTAGGGGATCTTGTCAACAAAGATCCATCAATTGTCCTTTATTCACTTGCTTTCACAATCAATCATAGGATAGGTAGAAGGGACGACCTTCTATATATTTATGCATATAAGTTGTACAAATGGTCATTCATGAGATATTATGAAGCGATGATGGCGAAAATTGTAAATTTTCATCTTTCGAGTCATTTTGAGATGATGAGATATACCAGTGCTATCCCATTTAAGATTATAATCATTGGTAGATAATTTGGGGACAATAATTCATACGTCCCACCATAGACATTACACATATATGTACTTAAATTATCATCATAATCACAAATTTTTGTGATTAGGCACTGAAGCAAGAGTAGCTAACACCTGAATTAGGAGTGTGGTAGTGTATGGTGGACTGGGATAAGTATACAAATTAGTAGATGATTGAATTAGCATGGGAATGAATTGCGTAAAGGATTAGTTTAACACGAGAATATGATTATAGGCTCTTGGTGTTCATAACAAAGTTAATTGACTTATACCACAAATTTATCAAATATATGGTATTCTACACCCTCCTTGTATCACAAAAAATATGTTTACATAATATAAAACAATATCATTCTAAGTTTTTGAAAAGAAAAAATCACAACTTTTTATTAAGATAGTCTAAAGTTACATGTGCACATGCCATGAGGCATTCAACCTCTCAGTAAAAAATGTGGTACTAAAAAAAATGGGCTCTAAATAAACAAGTGCAATCATTTTTTATCATGTTTCTTTCTCTTTTTTAATATGAAGTTAGCGAGGATGTCTTGATCTTGGCCCCCTTTAGTTGTTGTGGTCTCTAGTGTAATATTTCTTGCTGTTGACCTAGTCCTACAACTATGCTGTTGTAAGTGGGGTCGAGCATCAACTGTAATAAGAAAGAAAAGTTAAATTCATATTTATAGTTATTATTATTAGAAATGTTTTATTAATAAAAAAAGTAGTATAGTGTTATTTACTTGCTTCGATAGTGGAGGGAAGCGGAATACTTTCGGATGTGGCCATATGTTCTTCCTCTTCTTTGGCCACGTCCTGTACATGCTCTGGTGTAGAAACAAGAAAGGTTATAATTAATACACCATTTGCATTTAAATATTTTTAATTGTATTCCATACTACAATTTTTTTTATAACACATGAAATACCTCCAGTACCAAGTTGAACATCAGTCTCAAGATCAAACACTCCACCATCAGTAGGCTCATGTGTTGTATCTACATTGTTTGCCTTCTTTTTACAATCAAGCACATTATTTTATGGCAAAAAATAATAACCAATATATTGTACAATTAATGATCCATAAATGTTATTAATTGATTTTATTTTCTTGATTGTTATGTTCAATGCTGGAAGATGTTGGCTTGAGGGGGATTCAACCCAGGTTCGGAGTTAGCTGCGCTAACCAAAAAAACCCTACACTACTGGCCCTTTCGGCAACAACCCACGTAATAGAGACTGCAGTCTCACTCGAGGTAGTATTGGGGGATGCCAGAACCAGGTTTTTACATCCAGAGGACTATGTCATGTGTTTCTGTCAAACTTAGGGCTTTATCTTGACCTTCGCGAACCCTAACCCTTAAGACCCAGAAATTACAGTATTTAACAGTTAGCAGATTTATGCCCTTCGTCGATTATGCTAAACATGCATAATATCATATAAATAAATAGATCTACGTTTTCACGAATCTAATAAGTATTTTCTCTAGTTAATTTCATTCAAAAGATCATAAATATAGTAAATTTAGAGATAAACAACAATACACAGATACACAGATAGTTCTTCAAAACAAACCTTTATTATGCTTCAGATGTTCAATCATAGTGTTTCCAACCCTGTGCACACAACTGCAGGGGCTTGCGCACTCAACTGCGGACTGACCAAGGCATCTGCGCACACAATTGCAGGAGCCTTCCCCTTCACCTAAGTACAGAATAGACTCAAATCATGCACTATTCTTCTATTAAATGCTCAGCTATCTTTCTATGACTCTTCTATGACTCCCTTTTATATCATTCTTCATTACAATACCATGGTCCGTGAACCATGAGCGGGTCTCAAAACAACTTGACTCTTAACAAACTAAGGGGCTTTAACTTTCTAAAAGCTTTGACTCCTATCGACCTGCGCTACTCGTACTTTGCTCCTCAAAATGCGGAGACTTTACAATATTTGACAAAACTTTACAAAATTTGACCTAGGGGACCCTGTCCCAACAGGTCCCCAACACAAAGTCGTGACTCATCCTGAGTCACTCTGCTGGTGTTGCCTCGATCCTTTCTTGCAGACAGCTGAACTTGATCTGCAATGCTTGAAGATATGCTGCTTCCTGTGCGGTGGCTTGACAAACTTCTTCGACCAGTTTCTCTGTGGTTGGACCTTCGACTGCAAGGCCCATGGTTCTCTGTGTCTGTTGCAGAGACTTTAACTTTCTATGGATGGTCTGTGATAGTTGGCTTGCCTCGTCAGCCCATGGCTACGTCCTTGAGGAGATAATGGAGTCCTTTCGATGTAGCTTATCAATTTGGGTATGGATGAACTTTCCTTCCTGAAGTCTGGTGAACCTTTGCACAGGAGCTAAGGTCCATGTTGTTGCCCTGATATCGTCAAACTATAGCTTCTTTTCACATATGTTCACTTCGATCTTCTGCAAGTGACCACATATCCATTGTTTGATTGAACAATTGGCTGCAGTCCTTGACTACAACTTCCAGAGTGGTCGTGTCTGCTTTAATAGTAGCCTCACGCTACTCTTTGACTTTTGGAGGAGTGGTGGGCTACAGCTTAAGTTGAAGTTATGAAATTTGCGGCTGTAGCTCAAATCGGACCTTTCCAATTTCCTCCTTGGATTCCTTTACCGCAACAACTAACTTCTTAATTTTCTCAGTTGAGGCTGCTTCTGCTGGAATTTGGAGCTTAGGGAGCTCGCTAAATACTTGGGTAAGGGCAGTCTCTAGCTGCTGATTTTGCTGTATCGCCTCGTCGTGGGCCTGTAAGGCCTATGCTTTCTCTTTAAAAATATGTTGATTATTAGTTCTTACCTCGAAAATAATAAAAAACGCTCATTTCTCCCGAACACAGAGCTCATGTGAAACTACTTGGTGCAACTCATGCAAAGTCTGGATCAATAGTGCTGCAAGGTTTGATACTAAGATTCTTGCAGAACTGTGCATGCTCCTGGTCTTCGGTTATCTCAAAGTAGAGAGATCCCCTTGGAAGTTGTAATAGGTGGAGCCTGAATGTGATTTATACTGCACTAAATCTTGGCACGCTCACTTGATCCATGCTCTCTTGTCCCACGCTTGCTTGGATCACCCCTGTCTAGACTTGCAATACCTTCAGGCCCTGCTGGAGTTTGTCCAATACCTAGTGGTACTGGTCCTTGATGTGTCCCCAGATAGTTTCAGTGGCAGAAGGACAAATTATCCTATCTCATCAAGGTCCCCCTCTGTGAGGACCAATGATGTCACACTCACAGACTTATTGGACTTTTGCTTCTTACGAGGTCCCATGGTACTGCACTTTTGCCTCTTCCTGACCTTGAAGGGGGACTCCAAGTTTGCGTCCCCTTCCTCTTCACCTTCGATTTGAACCTCAACATTGGTGTGCCCAGTTGCAGGTTCTTCGAGGTCAATAGTGACTTGCGATGTTTCTACTTGCGCAACTTTCTCCTTTGGTGCTTCCTTTTCCTTTGCAAAAGCCTCTTCTTTTGGTGTTTCCTTCTCTTTGGTAGAAGCCTTTTCTCTTGGTGCTTCCTTCTCTTTTGTAGAGGTATTTTCTTGCTGTGCTGCCTGTTATTTCTGCACTTTCTTTTGTTTGGTAGAAGCCTTCTGTGCTTCTTTCTCTTTGTCTTTCTTGGATGTTGTCACAGCCGTTGTTTTCCCCATTTCTCCTTTTGCGTCCTTACTTGTTCCCGCACCTTCATCAGATGGGGTGAGCCATTCACTCGGAAATTTGTTGATGGACTCTAGAATGTCATCTTCTGCGACTAAATATGGCAACTTGTGCCATGTTCCTGCGACATCCTTCTTTGCGCGTATGGATAGATTGTGAAAATATGCCTTGAATTTGGCAATATTTGTCTACCGCGCATGTAAAATAGGTGAAAATAGCAGCCATTGGTTGGTCACAATCCGAAAATATGACTCAAACAATACCCAGAACATATTTTTTTTGATGATGTGGTTAGGATCCTTCGTTGCCCACAACGAGGTGAATTTTGTAGCCTCGCACAAGTCTGGATCCTTTGTAGGGAACTGGCTATCCTCAGGCATCCTCCAAGCTATCAGCACGATCAATAGAAGTAGCCATGCGTAGTGGAATGCCTTGCCATCCTCCTGGGCTTCACAACAATCCTCCAGGAACTCGTGACAGAGGTACTCAGCCCAATTGTATTGGACCCCTTTTCTGCACTGCGCAACTAAAGATACTACTGGGGCCAACACTTCATCAATGCGATACTTCTGCATTATTTTCCCAACCAAAATTTGTGCAACAAACTACACATCTCCATCCGATATGGAGCTAATGGCATAGTCGCGTGACTTCTTCACCAACCCGAAGTCGCTCTTCATCTAATCTGTGAGTTTCTTCTCCTGCGACTTTTCCACAAAGGTGTGGGGTCCACGCCCTGATAAGGTAACAAGGTGATTCTATGGACCAGCATATCATCAATTGGAATGGGCCCTCCCAGCCAGAGGCACCCATCATGAACCAACGCCAACAATTGATGCACACAAATAGTGTTAATTATGCTGCAGCTAAAGTGTGGAACCCACAACATGTTGAGCAATCCTACATGCTCAATTCCAGCCACCCACTTCATTGGCTCAAGTCTTGTGACACCCGAATCCTCATAGTAGACTGGTTTCAAATATTTGTTAGGTTCCAATTGCAGGAACTTCTCATGATCGCCCAGATCCCAGTCCTCCATTTTTAGAAATGGTACTCGGGCCAACAAGTTTCCCTCCATAGGTACTTCCTCCAGCAGTAATGGCGTGAAGAACTTGTATTTCACTTAGTCAGGGTCCGTAGTCACTTTGGCAGTGGATTTCCTAGGGGGCACATAAGGTGGTAGCTGATTAATCGACACCGCTTCCTCTGCATTGACATCTTCAACCCGAATATACAATTCTTCCTCGTCCAAGTCCAGGGGTTCCTTCAGTTGCTTGCTTTTATCCATCTGACCCTTCTATTTGACCTCAGTTGGGTTTTTTCATGACGATTGCTGAACCGATGCTTACTGTGGCTTCTTTTGCTTATTTTATCCTGCCGCAGATGCAATAGGTTTAGGCCTTGGTGACTTAGGTGTTGTGGTAGGGACTAGTGGTGTTGTAGTCATTCTGTTAATGCTCTCCCAGAATAGTTTCTTCTGCCACTGAGAAAAATCCGCCTCAAACCCAAACCCTTGCTGTGAAAACTCCTTCTCTATCTCTTGCCAATCTCGACCAGACATGCAGTAATCGTCTCGGCTCAAACTTAGGCACAAAATCTCAAGGAAATCTCTTTGGAAGCAAAGTGTTCGAATGTGGAGCAGGATGCTATATTTATAGCCCTTTTTGAATTCAAATCCTTTCGTTTCCTCCAGTTCTCCATCATTAATTCTCTTTTGGTAGTAGATTTCCAAAGATATGCTCCTTAAATGCCCCCCCCCCCGCCTGCTCCCTTTAATAGAAAAATAGACATCCAATCATCTACATTATTTTCAACAGGTACTTTCTGGCTAGGCCACATGGGACTCACCTTGCTAGCGCAACTCCTTTGTCGCAGCTCCCATCTGTGCCTTTCTCCTAACCATCACGCAACACATTCACTTCACCAAACTGTCCTTCTGGCAGTGTAGTTTATAGTGCCACACTTCCTTGCAACTTCCTGAAGTAATAAGACTATCCTACATCCATATAGTCATTGCGCAGGGGTGGGATCCCCCCTATACAACTTCAATAATCTCCCATTGATTTTCCTTGGAAATAGCTCCCTGTTCAGCATCACTAGCTGAAATATACCTCCATTTGTAATCTCCTTGATGACGTATGGTCCCAGCCAATGCATCTAAAAATTTCTTGGAAACTTCATAAACTTGCTATAATACATCAATACTAAATATCCAATTTTAAAGGTGCACTGCTTAATGTGGCTATCATGCCACACCTTTTCTCTAGCCTTCTGCACCTGTTGATGAAAGCCAACTAAGAAGCGATCTTCTTCTAACTCAAGTATCTGCATGAGGCCTTCTTCCATTGTATCCTGATCTTCCATCTCCGTAACTGCAAAAATCCTCAAACTAGGCACGATGTACTCCATTGCATCACTGCCTCTTGTCCATAAACCAGCCTAAATGGTGTATGTCCAGTCAAATTCTTATAGGTAGTTCTATATGTCCAAAGAACAACTGGTGTGTGCACATCCCAATCGTTCCTATTCGCATTACATATCTTTTCCAAAGAATTCTCTAGGATCTTATTGAAAGCTTCAACTGTTCAATTTGCTTGAGGATGGATGATATGGCATGCTCTTCTGATGATACATCTGGAACTCTTCAAGCAAAGAAGCAATTGTTTCATTTAGGAAATGCGAACCCCTATCGCTCATCAAAATCGTAGGACAACCAAACCTAGACAAAATGTATTCAAATATAAACTTCGCAATTGTGGCCACGCTGAAATCCTTCACGGGTTGCACCTTAGCCCACCTAGATAGGTATTTTGTCACCGTGATGATGTATCGTGCTCCTGTCTTCTTCCCTGGTGTCTGAATAGGTACCAAAAAATCGATTTCCCATTTGTTAAATGTTGTAACGAGACTTGCGGGTTCAGAGGCAATTCATCCCTTCGCAATGGCTTCCCAGTCCACTAACAGACATCCCATGCCCTACAATATTCCTTGGAATCCTTGTGCACTGTTGGTCACCATAGCCCAATTCATAGGATCTTTTGCATAGTCGCTCTGCTCGCATAATTTCCTCCAATAACTCCTCCATGCACTTCAGCAAGGATACTTTGTCTTTCATAATATGGTACATACCTATGCAGAGCTTCATCTAAGCCCATTTTATACAAGTTCCCTGCAATGACAGAGAAATCCACAACCTTGACCACCAATTTGTTTTCTACTGCGTCAGATATATTTTAGGAGCCATACTTGTAGTTAGGAATTGGATTATATCTTCAAAATGTTCATCTGCAACGACCCAACAAAGAGCTGTGCATCAGGAAATCCTTCATCAAGACTTATAGGTTCTTCACCATTTTCAATCTGCGAAAGGTGATTTGGTCCAACATTTAATCTCCCTAGCTTCACAACTACTTCAAAGTCATACTTCTAAAACAACAATAACCACCTGCAAATCCCCCCCTCCCCACCAACACAGGCTTGTTGACCAGGTACTTCAAAGCAGAATGGTCGGTGTACATTTTGAGGTGCGCACCCAACAAATAATGTCTGAACTTCTAGAGTGCATATACCATCGCCAACTCTTTGTGCTCTATGGTTGAGTAATTCTTCTCCACCTTAGACAATTCTCTACTTGCAATACAATTGGATGGTCAATATCTCCTATGCATGCTTGGGTCAAAACTACTCCTAATGCTATGCAGGACACATCCACATGTATGTGGAATTCCTTCTTCCAATCGGGGAATACTAAAATAGGTGTTGTAACCATCTTTTCCTTTAAAGCATATAATGTTTTCTTGCAATCATCATCCCAACAAAATGTCGTATCCTTCTTCAATAGTTTTCCATGGGCGCAGTGATTGCGCATATGCCTTGATGAACTTCCTATAGTATCCTGTATTTCCTAATGTTGTCCACAACTGTTTTACATTCCTTCGAGGCTCCAAATTGATAATCACTGCAATTTTAGTAGGGTCCACCATCAACCCTTGCTTACAAACAACGTGGCCGAATATTTTCCCATATGGTACGCAAAATATACACTTCTTCAGATTTAGGGAGATATGATACCTCCTACAAGTATCCAACATTAGGTGAAGACTTGCAACATGATTTTTAACTAACCCAAACACTGTCCAATCATCAAAGTAAACCTCCAAAAACTTATGAATAGATTATTTAAAGGCTGCGAAGTACCACCCTAGAAAAAATTGCAGGGGCATTCTTAAATCGAAAGGGTATAACTGTATACTGAAGACTTGCAACATGATTTTTAACTAACCCAAACACTGTCCAATCATCAAAGTAAACCTCCAAAAACTTATGAATAGATTATTTAAAGGCTGCGAAGTACCACCCTAGAAAAAATTGCAGGGGCATTCTTAAATCGAAAGGGTATAACTGTATACTGAAAAGAACCCCATTTTGTAGTGAAGGTAGTCTTACTTCGATCTTCTGGTGCAGTCTTGATCTGGTGATATCCTAAGAACCCATCTATAAAAGAGTAGGATTCTTGACCACCAACCTTTTCCAAGACTTCATCTATGAACAACATAGGGAATGGATCATGTACACACGCATCATTCAACTTCTTTAGATCTACGCAGATTATGATCTCATCCTTTGCCTTATTTTCCTAAACGACCATAGGACTAACCCAGTTCGATTCTTCTACCGACTCAATAATCCCTGCTGCAATCGTCTTATCCAGTTCTTCGTGCACCTTTTATTTGTACTTAGGATTCAACCGATATGGTCACCATTTTACCAGCTTCACATTTGGCTTCAGATTGATCTTCATAACACCCAGATCACCTACTATCCCCTTCAAATAAGAGAAATTTGTTGGGAACAAGTCCTGATATTCCCGTAATAACTCCACGACCTTGTCAATTGTATCCTCATCCCAGTAATCACCTATATTCGCGAACTTCGGCTGCGCTTCCGACCCAATGTTCACTTGCTTGGTTTTTAATGGTTTGGAAATATCAGGAACTTCTACCTTATGCCAAGTGACTTTGCGTTGTCCCTCTGACTCAGGGATATTGATATTCCTGGAATCATCCTCACCTTCTTCTGTGGTAACATTGTAGCACTCTAGAGAATGGAACAACTGCATACTCTAGTCTGGTTGTACCCATGTGACAGGCTCTACATGCGTTCTGAATATTGCAGCCTTGATTTATTGTAATGCTTCATCAATACATTCGAATCCATCCTCAAAACTGAATTTTAACAGAAAACTTTCCTTCAGAACGTCCCCCTCCACAGTTCCATGTCGCAGCTCTATTTCTAAATACTAGTTGATTGGAATAGTATCCAAAGTGTAGCAGGATATATGTACCCATTGAGGCGGTGGTTCCTCTCCCCATGCTTTCCTCCAACGAGCCAGATGCTTGCGCGGATAATCCTTCCCTATACATTTTTCAGTAATGCGGGGTTTGGCATATCAAAACCACAACTTCATCATCCTTCGGTACTCCTTCCAGTCCATAAAACTGTTCTTATGTGTACTCCACCATCTAGCAGGCGTAGTCCTCAGCGCGATGTCCAATGCCTGGAACCAATGCTCCTCCGGTACATCCCTTTCAAATGAATTATGAAGAAACAAATTTACATCTTCTAAGCCATCATAATATGGTAAATTGTACACCGAAGTAGATATACAACAGATTGATTTAGTAAGTATGTTACATCGCAGCATTAACACTTCATGCAATCTATTATTCCAATGCTCAAGCTCCTCATTCGAATCTGAATTGCAGGGGCTATCATTTTCCTAGGTAATTTTTCCATCCGCTGTAGGGTTGATCCAATCCTCATTCCATGTAGTGAGCTTATAGATCTTCTCAATATCATACTCCTCATAACAATCTTAGACTAGTTCAGTATACCGTGCACCCTCGACTGGATCCAATGGAAAAATGACTCTTAGTTCCTTCTTCTCAAACATCATAATTCACTTCTTCAAGTTGATGACCACATGTTGGAAATAATACTGAGAGGGGGGGGGTGAATCAGTATTAGCAAGTCAATAATATTTCTTTTCACAATCAAATTTACATAAGCTACTTCAGTTAATGAAACTTGCGTATATACGCAACTGTAGTTAAGGAAACTCGCGTATATCCTGCAGACTTATAATTTAGTTAATTCATCAGATGTTGATCTTTAATCTGTGCATCAGAACCATATAACAGTAACCAGGTACAGTAAAAACAGAGCAAACAATCACACACAAGAACACAAGATATAAGGTGGAAACCCAATGTGGGTGAAAACCACCTGTTGCAATTCATCTCTATCTTCTTTTAATAAGAAACTTCTTTTTACAATATTTCTGTACTGGTGCAGTCCTTTACCAATACGCAGGCTTCTACCTGTAGAAGGCTACAACCTTCTCTCATTCTCCAGCTTCTCTTGGAAGGGAGTTACAACCCCCTAGCTCTTGTACTAGCTGATGTACTAGTACGTAGGTGTTGACCTACAGAAGGCTACAACCTTCTCTTTTCTTCCACGGACCACATTTCATAAATTTTTAGACTGGATCCATCAATAACATTAATCAAACATCAAAATATATCTGCATTAATTAATCTCCTTTGCACCAACCAAAACTGGATCAAAAAATCACTTCACTGAATGCTGTAACCAGAATACAGTAGGAGTAACCAGAACCCAAGCCAGAACCTAGAACACTGCAATAGCAAACAGAAGTAGCTAAAACATATTTTATGAGGTGTACGCTACTTCAATGTGTTGAAACTGCGTGCATACTCACTTTTCTCAGGACGGATCTGCGTATACGCAGTTTTGAAATGTCGAACCGACGTGTATACGTGCCTTTGCTATACTGAACCTGCGTACAAATCTGTAAAAGATGATTTAACCTTTACCACTATTCAGACATCAGATATACCTAGATCATCAGATTTACAGATTATGACATGCGCCAATAAAAGATCAAATTCACATAAAGATACTTCTCTTCAAGCCTAAGATCTTGACCCATCAATAGAACTTATCCTTCTTCAAGCGCTCAAGTTCTTCCTTGATTCAGATCCAGCTATGCACCATAACCCAATGACCAGTATTATAGATCTTGCTCTTAATTAGATATTCAATTCTTGAGTACCTTTGCCTAATGATCTTCTCCTCCTTTTATAGTCTTAGACCTTACTCAGTACCATGGTCCAAAACCACTTAGAATCAATACCTTGGACCAAATACTTGGGGTCAACACTTCGGACAAGATACCTTGGATCAATACCATGGGTCAAAATACCAAGGACCAAATACCACGGACCAAAATCAAGTTTTCCAACATATACGCGCTTTTCCTTGCGTGGAAGTGCATGTATACGCATACGCGCCTTTTGGTCTGCGAACCTGCATGTATACGTGGTTTGGTCAAGGGGAACCTATGTATATCTCTTTTTCCTTCATTCTGAGAGCCTGAACTGTGATCTGTCATCTGAGTGAGTTGCCATCAAGGACAACTCCTGTGTCATAGCGCTAAACCTGTGTCATAATTCCAACAATCTCCCCCTTTGGACTTGATGGCAACCCCAAGTCACTCTCCCCCTTTGTCATCAAGGGCAAAGGGTTATGCTCCCCCTGAGTACATGCTGAATTCTCTGATATGCTGACGTGTGCTGTTCATGCTCCCCCTGATTGTAAGTAAGGTCTGCAAAAATATGTTCTACAAGAAGAACATGACTCTATAAATGACCTTCCTATCACCAAAGACTCATACATACTTCCATCTCCCAACCAAGTGGGGATATACCAGAAGTTTATACATGATAAAACAAGAACATTACATCATCCATCCTAGGCATAGTGGGGAAACAAAATAGGTCGTTAGATGACCTTGATAATAAAAGATATACATGACATAGAGACAAAATATCTAAAACAAGATAGTTATCAGCAACTATCATCAACAACATTTGTCAAACACCATCAGCAACCATGATCTCCCTCTGCACCTGTTCCACCTGAATAAAAAACAACTGTGAAATTATACCAAGATATTCTAAGATAATGCCAACAATGCATTGTTAGAAGTATATGCTCCCCGTGAACCTGTGCCAGATGGTCTCTATTAGACCCATATTAGACTCTTTTCATCTTGAGTGTGGCCCACTATTTTTCTTCAAACCAACATATACGCGTCTATATCCATAGCAACCAGTGTATGTATGCGGATATGTTTCATGAAACTTGTGTACAACTACTTTTCTCTGGAACAGATAAGTGTCAACAACAAGATGATGCATCAACTACTCCCAGCTTCTGTCTGAGGTATTCAAATGTCTCTCTGGGCAGTGGTTTGGTGAATATATTAGCAACCTGTTCCTTGGAGGGAACATACTCCAATTTGACCTTTTGTTCAAGCACTTGTTCTCGGAGAAAATGATATTTGATAAGTATGTGCGTGGTCTTGGAATGCATGACTGGATTATTTGAAATACTGATTGCACTTGTATTATCACATAGAATGGAGATGGGTGGAGTACATGTGATCTGAATGTCTTGCAATGTTTGCATCATCCAAAGGAGTTGTGTGCAGCAAGATGCAGCAACCACATATTCTTCTTCAACTGTAGATAATGCAATTGAACTTTGTTTCTTGTTGATACAGGACACTAATCTAGAACCCATAAAGAATGCCCCACCACTAGTGCTTTTTCTGTAATCCACGCTTCTTGCCCAATCTGCATTTGTATATGCATGAAGTGTAAGATCTGTATCTCTAGGATACCATAAACCAAAGTTTTGTGTTCCTTGAAGATATTTGAAAATCCTTTTGACTGCCTGAAGGTGTGCTTCCTTTGGATTTTCTTGGAATCTTCCAACTATTCCCACTGCATGCATGATGTCTGGTCGGGTACCTATTAGATAAAGCAGACTACCTGTTAGCGCTTGAGATTTCACCCTAGGCTGAGGAAGGTAAACCTTCAAGGCAACATCAAACCATTTCACTTCGTAGCTAGCCCTACGAGGTATGAGAAGGCTCTCTCGGGTCAAACTTGGTGGATTTCTCAATGAGATGAGTTTGACCAATTAGGAATAAGGATTTTAGGCTAGTAAACTGATAACGGGATTTGATTTAAAGTTTTTGGGTTTTTTGGTGGCAATTTGGAGGGAGTGCAATTCAGGGTGCGGGGATTGAGCTCAGTTTTTGCAGGTGGGTCTTTGGGGCAAGGTAGGAGTTTATGCTGATGCCTTTAGCTAAAAGAGATGATCAAGGAAGAAAGAAGAGAAGCTAAAGAGGGCGAACAATGAATTCGAATCCTCTCTAGACAGTGGAAAACATAAATTTTAAACAAAATTGAAAGCTGAGCATGGCATGCATGAATTCAAACTTTATCACTTCTTTTGTTTAAATAGCAGCAAGAGATTAAGAAATGGAACACATAAACAGACTTACAATAACAGTAGGAGACACACCATCAACATAATAATCCACAAGAATCCACAATGAAGTCTGCAAAAGCCTGGCCTTCCTTTTCCTCAAATTGCAGAAAATACAAGTCAAAAATACAATAGCACTTCTCCCTCTAGAGTCCAACCCTGAAAATGAGAAAGAGAAGGCATAATATAGAAGGTCAAACCTCTTCCCCCACCTCTAGGGGTCGAGCTCAGCTTCCTAGGAGCTGTTACAACTAATTCTAAATCAGTCACTAGATAATAGGCCAGCACAACAACTTGCCTCTAAAAGTTAGGAAGCCTATCCATGCATTAAATATTAACTTTTTACATCAAAGAAGCTTCTAGAAGAGGTAAAGAAGAGTAAAAGTATCTAATGCCATAAAATTTACACAAGAATCCATCAATTACATGCCTAAATAATCAACCCAAGTGAAAACTGTGCTTAGCTGGCCGAACTGGTCAAAAACTGGCAAATTTTGCTTGACTGGTCGCACCTCTGGCTTGACTAGTCGCACCTTTTGGCAGCGCTGTTTGAGGGCCTTCCCGGAGTCCAAATCAAGTGCAGGATAGCTCGTTGGAAAGGTCTGGAAGTCTACTTTCCAACCCAACCAGAATTTCTGAATTTGGAGTTGATTTGACCCCTAAAAAATCAAATCTCCCAAGACTGCTTTCTGCAACTCAAAAAAGGGGCAGAAAGTCAAAATTTGGCTGTATTTTGAGCTTTTGGCTGCCCAAATCTTCACAAAATTTGAAACCCTTCCATAGGAAAGTGTAATTTTACAAGAAAAATCCAACCATGTAGAGTTTTCCCCGTTCTGAGCTGTATCGACGACTCGTCTCGTACGGGGTGAGACGAGTCGAGTGGCCAAAACCTGTAAAATTCCAAAAAAAATGCCAAAAATGCCTCAAAATCCTCAAAATTTCTTGGTTTTGCTGCTAGAAGAAGGCTAGTCAGTATCATGGTGAGTAAGAGAGGCCTTATCCAAGATACGGAGCGGGTTGGTCTTTTTCCTCCTCTTGCGGGCCTCGGACAACTTCCTTTGGAGTATCTTCATTTTTGCCTTGCAAACGTGCAACCTTGCCCAGTAATGGTTCTTCATGTTTCGTAGCAGCCTTTTGTCCCGGTTGGCTTTCTCTAACAGCCTCTCCAAGTGGGCATTCACCTGAATGAGCATGGACTCCCGGTCAGCAGGCAATGGGTCCCCAGGCCTCCTACGGTTCAAGCCTCTATTACCACGGATCCTCCATAGCTCGTCAAGTTCTTTCTCCGCCTCTAATTGTCTGTTGCGCTGCTCCAGATAAGTGATGGTCCATTGAGCCATTTCGAGCTTCTGCTGCAACACGAGGTTCTCCTCCTCTCTCTGTCTGATAAGCTCATAAAAATCAGAAGAAGGAGAATGAGCATCAAAATCAATGAAATCATGACGTGTATCGCCAGCTCTCTCATCCTCAATCATGGGCTGCTTGCCCCTCTCTGCTACCTGTGCTGCTGTCGGCAATGAGGCCCCTTCCACCTGGTGTGGAGATAACACTCGCTGATCTGATGATGACGACGAGACCTCTTCCACCTGATGTGGAGAAAATACTCGTCGAGCTGCTGCAAACAAGGTCCTATGACCCCTCTGATATGTACACTGTAGTGGGGAAACAACATGTGTAGGCACAATAATCTCTGCCTGGCGTGATGGACCTCCCTCCTCATGAATGATCTGTGGCTCTGGCTGACCTCTCTGTGGCTCTGGCTGACCTCTCTGTGGCTCTGGCTGTGGCCGTGATGTCGCTGTAAAAACCTCATGAGAAATGAAGTCTGCCCATGAAATGCCCTGCTGCCTCAACTGATGGGAAACAATGAGCTGAATGAGACCATGATGGCACAGACTCCTATGCTGCTGGGCTGGGGTCCGCCTCTGAAATACGGATGACATCCTCTGAAAGTCCTGGCAGAAGAAAACCGGGATGTTCATCATCCTCACCCTGGTAAAGTGCATCAACATGCGAATATGACAAGTGGAGACCAGTGAAAATCTTCCGTCACATGTAAAGTATTGCATGATAAGCTTCATGATCGAAACATACTCTGCCCGGAGGAATCTGGAAGGAAAGATTCCTGACAAGTGGCTCACAAATGAGGGCCTGACATATGGCTCAAAAAAGATAAAGTCCAGCAGTTTGCACTTGGGCCACACTTCCCCTACATTCGGTATCCCGGTAGCCTCTGAAATCATCTCTGGAGATAACACAAAATTCACCCCTGCAAGAGTGACCTGCCCATCATGAAGGTGCAAAACAAATAAACGTGCCAACTCACTATGATGCTGAATGTGAGCAAGCCTCTCACAGAACTGAAAACATGACATGTACCGAAAACCGTTCATTGCCAAAGGACAAGCCTGCAATGCTGCCAAAGAAGTAGGTTCCTGTCTCCTATGATGACCACCCCTCTTAGGAACCCTCTGCTGTACCACCACTTCTGTAGCTGATGAATGGTCATCACTAGGCTCATAACTCTCGGTGTCTGACATGGTTTTGGAACCAGATGAGCAAGCTGAAAGGTAAATAGAACTGCTGCCTCTGCCTGAAATATGCTGAGAAGTATGCTGTTTTCAAGGGGAAAAATCATAAGGGAACTGTTAGGGGAGGGATTTTTAATAAGGAATGGGAAATAAAAACAGGGATTTTTAGGGAAAATTCACAAAATGTAACACATACCATCTTATCATTTTTAAGAAATCATTTGCAACGAAACCATGTATGATAGGGACCAAGGGAAAGAACATATATGACAGGGGGTATGGGGCAGCATTATCCATTTGATTTTTATCCTTTAATGAAGCAAACTCTGCTATCTGGACAGGATTCATATGCATTTAGTGATAAGGGAAAGAGAGCTTCACTTGTATTTTTATCAAAAGGAGATTTGACAACTTCAAGTGAATGATAAAAAAGGGAAAACAGAGTTTATTTTGGGCAGCACAACAACACGATTTTATAGACCAAAAACACAGCAATATGTCCATTATGAATATATACACAGCTGCAATCTTTGATTTTTCTTTTTATAAATTTCATAACAGCAGCTTGCCTCTTTTTTATACCCAATAATATCTTTGTTTTTCATATTTGGGTCATTTTGGCATTTTTTTTTTATTTTTCTTTTCATATCAATTTTTATATATATATATATATTTTTATATTCTTTTTGTTTTATTTTCTTGCTGCAGGTCCATGTAATTTGCTTGCTGTGGGGAAGGAGAAGGGAAATTTAGGGTTTGTGGGAACATGAAGGATATTAGGGTTTAGCGAAGAAATTTGGGAAGGGAAAGATTTTGAAGGAATATGGGATGGAAACCTTGTATTTCTGGCAAACGATATAAATGAAATAATAAGATAAACATGCAGCAACATTTGTGAATTTAATTGCCAAGGGAACAAGGATGGGATAAGAGGGATTTTTACCTTGAAAAACAAACAAAACCCTAGCAGATTTGCCTACATTGACAACATTTAAATTCACCATTTATCTTGCAAATTTTTGAAGAAGAAAACCATGAGACATGTCATCATTCACTTATTCCTTGTTATCACAGATGAATTTGGAGCTTACCTGGTCGATTTAGCAATTTGGGAGGGCGATTTGGGTGATTTGGCACGTTTCTTGGCAAACCCAGCTCGACTAGTCGCACCCCTCTGACTCGTCGCTCCAGTTCAAAAATTACACTGTGAGAGCAGCTCTGACTCGTCGCACCTGCCCAACTAGTCGCACCTCCAACTCAACTAGTCGCTCCTCCAGAAATGACTAAAATCGCAGCCAAATCGCCTTTCTTTGCTTCTCTTTGTGTCTTGCAAGTTTGTCAATGCATAATGAGGCCATGAAGAGGGCTTTTTGGTCTTTATAGGTCCACATTTTAAAAAAAATTAAAACATCAAACCCACTTTCAAATGTTGCATGTTTTGGCATTTAATTTAACACTGTTTTTTAAGTTGCACTTTGCCTGAAATTGATTTTTTGAGTGTTTTCACTTGGTTCTTTTTGCAGGTTGATTCTCTGATGGATTCTGAGGAAGAAACCAGGGTTGTTGCCGGCATTCTGAAGATTTTTGAAAATTTCCTTTATTGTTGCCATTTTCACATGACCTTGGGTTTAAAAACAGAGTTTTTAAAACCAAGGTAAAAATAAGCTGTAGCAGATGAAAACTATCAATAAAACGTAATTACAAACCTCCTTCTGGCTTGCTGAAGACCATCAGACTTTTGACTCATGACCTGGCAATGATTTTGACCGAAACCCTATACCTAGACTTGGAATTTCAAGACAAAAATGAAACAAGTGTGACACAAGGTTTTTTCAAATGGTATGACCTGATTCCAGCAAAGCCAAGAAGGGAACAAAGACCAGCCCTCCATTCAGTTTTATGGCATGCCTAGCGGGATGCAAAACTGACACTAATGAGACACCTACCTATGCATATGCAAAGAGCTATTGATCACCGATGGAGGGCTCAAGACCGACACTAACACTACCAATCATGGATCTGTAGGTTGGTTGATGTACTGATGCTGATTCATCATTTGCGTTGAGGCTGCATCCTGTTACCATAGGGGTACATACTGGTTTAGAATCTTTCATGCCATATTTCTTCAAGATCTGCTTGAGGTACTTGGTTTGTGATAGAAAAATACCATCTTTATTTTGTTGAACTTGTAAGCCAAGAAAATATGTGAGCTCACCAAGCAGGGACATTTCAAGTTTTTTTTGCATTACCAAAGCAAAGTTTTGACTTATGGCTTCTTCATTGCTACCAAAAATGATATCATCAACATACACAACAAATATTAGCAATTTATCATTGTCAATTTTTATATATAGATTGCTATCAGCTAATCCTTTTGAAAAACTTTGTTGATGAAGGTATTTGTCAAGATGATAATACCAGGCCCTTGGAGCTTGTTTTAGACCATAGAGTTGAGTCTGCATACAAGTTTTGGATCATTTCCAAGGATGAATCCGTCTGGTTGCTCAATATATACTTCTTCTTCTAGGTCTCCATTAAGAAAGGCAGGTTTCACATCCATTTGATATACTTTGAACTTCTAAAAGCTAGAAAGAGCAAGGAACATTCTTATGGATTCAAGTCTAGCAATAGGTGCAAAATTTTCTTCAAAGTCTATACCTTCTTGTTGAGCATACCCTTTACAAACAAGTCTAGCCTTGTTTCTAATAACTTCTCCATTTTCATTCAGCTTGTTTTTGAATATCCATTTGGTTCCTATGACATTCTTATCATTAGGTCTAGGAACCAATTCCCAAGTATTATTTTTTTCAATATGCTCAAGTTCTTCATTCATGGCCTTGACCCAACATTCATATTTGCATGCTTCATTTACATTTTGCGGTTCGACAGAGGAAAGCAATGCTAGATAGCTTGAAGCTTCTGTAATAGTTCTTCTTATCTGCACACCTGCCTCTTTCTGCCCAAAAATTTGAGTCTCTGGATGATTCTTCTGAACATACCTAGATGGAGTCTTTTCTTCTACCCTTATCTATTCTTTTGGTGCCTCATTGGTTTCTTCTTCAGAATTAGTTTGATTCGATGTGGAAGGATAGTCCTCATCTTCTTCATAATCTTCAGTTTTTACCTGCTTTGGATTTTTGCCTGCTTCATCAACCACAACATTAATACTTTCAACAATTTTCCAAAGTCTTTTATTATCACACTTATATCCTTTACTTTGGGAAGAGTAACCAAGGAGAATGCCTTTATCTGCTCTAGGTTCAAACTTGCCAAGTTTTTCATTAGTCCTTTTGATGTAACATTTGCTTCCAAAAAATTTGAAGTATTTTACAGTAGGAGTCTTACCATACCAAAGTTCATGTGGAGTTTAAGTGCTATTTACCCGGACATTTGTTTTGTTGAGAATAGTGATGGCAGCAAATGCAGCTTCACCCCAGAAGGTTGCAGGAGTTCCAGACTCATCTAGCATAGCACGAGCCATTTGTTGAACAGTTTTGTTCATCCTTTCTACTACTCCGTTTTTTTGAGGAGTTCTTGCGGTAGAGAATTCCCTTCTTATTCCATGTTCTTCACAGAAGTCGAAGAATTCATCCGAGGTAAATTCCCCTCCTCAATCGGACTTGAGGCATTTGATTTTGTGATATGATTCATTTTCAACCAAAGTTTTTAAGGCTTTGAACTTTTCAAATGCTTCATCTTTGTGCTTTAGAAGTCCTATCCAACACATTCTATAAAAGTCGTCAATGAAAAATATAAAGTCTTCTTCTCCACGAGGTGAATTTTTCCTTGAAGGACCACATAAATCAATATGAACAAGTTCAAGAGGCTTGCTAGTTGATCCTTCCTTTTCTGGGAAATGTGCTCTGGTTTGCTTACCAAATTGACATGATTTGCATATTGTATTTTCTGGAATTCTGATGTCAGGAAGATCGCGAACAGCCTGGAATTTTCATTCTTTCCTTATTTGAGGGAAGCTTAGATGCCCCAATCTTCTGTGCCATAGCCAGTGTTCATCATTTTTGCTTAGATACCTCCCTTGAGTATGTATAAATTATTTGAAGTTCTTATGCCTTTGATCACTGTTTCTCCTGTATCAAGCTCACGAACAACACATCCATTTGATCGAAATACTACTTCATTTCCTTGATCACACATTTGACTGACACTCAATAGGTTATGCTTAAGACCATCTACATACATAACATTCCCAGCTTTAACTTTTTCTTTTAAGAGAACGAAGCCTTTACCTTTTATGATTGCAGGATTGTCATTACCAAATGATACCTTCTTTTCCTTTTCTAAGGCAATATATGATTGAAGTTTTTCTTTATCACCTGTCATGTGTTTCGAGCATCCACTGTCGATGTACTACTGATTTTCTTGTCCTTCTGCATACAAGGCTATACCACATCTTTCTGTTTATGATTCTTTCTTTCTCCATGTTTTGGGACCCACTGAAGCTTGCTCCTTCTGAGATGTTTGCCGAAATTTACTCCTGCATTTAGAATCTCCATGATCGAAGTTGTTATAGATAGAGCATTCTATTTCATTTTCAAGAGAAGAAAAGTTATTGTAGGTCCTTTTCATGATCCCAGTCACAGTCCTTTGATTTCGTGCTTCTCCAGTCATGATGGTTTTGCAAGCAACACATTGAGTAGCTTTGTGTCCAAAGTTATGACATGAAAAATATTGACCATTAAAGAAATTCCTGCGATTATCAAATCTACTGACCTGATGATTGTAGTTTCCATTGACATTCATTCTTGAAGCAAATTGAGATTGATTTACCTGTGGTTGGTTATAGCTTCTGTTCATCCTTGAAGTATATTGAACCCGATTTACCTGATGATATGCTTTATGCCTTTATTGACGATTGTTAACCTGTTCACTTCTCCTTGTTGCATCAAGATAGCCTTTTGAGGTTGATGGCGTCTGTGCTTGAGATGTTTCTTCAGTATATCCAAGACCTGTCTTTATCAGAGGAGAACGCTGCACTTTGATAATTTCATCTAAAGTTTTTGATCCTTTTGCAAATCTAAGATTGAGAGCTTTGTTTTCTCAATATCTTTTCTTAGACCCACAATTTCACATTCTAACTTTTCATTGTGTTTTTCCCTTTCAGAAAGTTGGAATGTCAGAGTATCTATAATCATACTCTTTTCTTATAAACAGATTTTAAGTTTAGAAATTTCTTCATAGAGACCATCTTCATCTAAAGCATCTAGGAAATCTTCATCTTCAAAAGCCATCAAAAGTCTATAATCATTACCATATTCATCTTCATCACTATTTGATAAACCATCGCTATCTTCATGTGTATAGTAGGTCTTCTTAATTACATTCTATTTTCTATTCCATTTTTCCGGTTCCTTACCTTTATCAAGCTTATTTTTATGAGGACATTTGGTTGCATAATGACCGACTCTTCCACAAGCAAAGCATTTGAAAGGTAGTTTACCTCTGAATCTTCCAGAACCTCGTTGAAGGTTTTTGACAAAGTTTTCTTCTTCCTTTCCTTCTGAAATGTGTCCCGATTCATTGATCTCTTCTCTTCTTGAAGCCATGAAAGCAGCTTCTCTCATATCTGATGAACCTCCTTTTCTCATTTCAACAACAATTAGGATTCCGTGCAGCTGTGTCATAGTCATATTCTGAAGATCCTGCTTTTCTTCTATGGCAGAAACTTTTGATTCAAACTTAGAAGATAATGATCTTAAAACATTTTCAACTAAAGTAACTTCTTTTATCTCTTCACCCAAGTTTTTCATGCGATTAACAATCTCATCTATACGTAGGAAGTAATGAGCTATACTTTCATCATTGTGCATTTTGAGAGTCTCATATTGAATTCTGAGAGTTTGTAATTTTGCAGTTTTACCTGATTGTCTCCTTCATAGCTTAGAATGATCTTGTCCCATATTTCTTTGGCGGTTTTGAGCTGCATAACCTTGAAAAATTCTGATTGTGACAGACTCCCCAATAGTGTATTGACAACCTTGGCATTTGTTTCATACTGCTTTTTACCTGCCGTATCTATAGGAATTGCTGATGGAAATGTATATCCTCCTTCCACTATTTCCCAAAAATCTGTTCCAAGAGATTGAAGATATGCTGTGGTTCTTACCTTCCAATAGATGAAGTTGCTCCCATCAAAAATTTGTGGTCTAATGGATCCCTCTCTTTCGTAGTTGCCCATGATGACAGATCTTCCTTCAAGCGATCAAGCTTCTTCTAAAGGACCTGGCTCTGACACCAATTGTTGGAAATAAAACTGAGAGGGGGGGGGGGGGGGTGAATTAGTATTAGCAAGTCAATAATATTTATTTTCACAATTAGATTTGCATACGCTACTTCAGTTAATGAAGCTTGCGTATATACGCAATTGTAGTTAAGGAAACTAGCATATATCCTGCAAACTTATAATTTAGTTAATTCATCAGATGTTGAAATTTAATCTATGCATTAGAACTATATAACAGTAACTAGGTACAGTAAAAACAGAGCAGACAATCACACACAAGAACACAAGATATAAGGTGGAAACCCAATGTGGGTGAAAACCACCTGCTGTAATTCGTCTCTATCTTCTTTTAATAAGAAACTTCTCTTTACAATATTTCTGTACTGGTGCAGTCCTTTACCAGCATGCAGGCTTCTACCTGCAGAAGGCTACAACCTTCTCTCGTTCTCCAGCTTCTCCTGGAAGGGAGCTACAACCCCCTTGCTCTTGTACTAGCTGATGTACTAGTACGTAGGTGCTGACCTACAGAAGGCTACAACCTTCTCTTTTCTTCCAGGGACCACGTTTCATAAATTTTTAGACTGGATCCATCAATAACATCAATCAAACATCAAAATATATCTGCATCAATCAATCTCCTTTGCACCAACTAAAACTGAATCAAACAATCACTTCACTAAATGCTGTAACCAGAAAACAGTAGGAATAACCAGAACCCAAGCCAGAACCCAGAACACTGCAAAAACAAATAGAAGTAGCTAAAACATATTTTATGAGGTGTACGCTACTTCAATTTGTCGAAACTGCGTGCATACACACTTTTCTCAAGACAGACCTGCGTATACGCAGTTTTGAAATGCCGAACCGACGTGTATATGCGCCTTTGCTATACTGAACCTGCGTACAGATTTGTAAAAGATGATTTAACCTTTACCACTATTCAAACATCAGATATACCCAGATCATCAGATTTACAGATTACGACATGTGCCAATAAAAGATCAAAATCACATAAAGATACTTCTCTTCAAGCCTTAAGATCTTGACCCATCAATAGAACTTATCCTTCTTCAAGTGCTCAGGTTCTTCCTTGATTTAGATCCAGCTATACACCATAACCCAATGACCTGTATTCTAGATCTTGCTCTTCATTAGATATTCAATTATTGAGTACCTTTGCCTAATGATCTTCTCTTCCTTTTATAGTCTTAGGCCTTACTCAATACCATGGTCCAAAACCACTTAGAATCAATACCTTGGACCAAATACCTAGGGTCAACACTTCAGACAAGATACCTTGGACCAATACCATGGGTCAAAATACCAAGGACCAAATACCACGGACCAAAACCAAGTTTTCCAACATATACGCGCTTTTCCTTGCGTGGAAGTGCGTGTATATGCATATGTGCCTTTTGGTCTGAGAACCTGTGTGTATACAAGGTTTGGTCAAGGGGAACCTGTGTATATCTCTTTTTCCTTCAATCTGAGAGCCTAAACTGTGATCTGTCATCTGAGTGAGTTGCCATCAAGGACAACACCTGTGTCATCTCGCTAAACCTGTGTCATAATGCCAACACCACATTCATATCCAACACCCAATAAATTCCAAGCAGTGCCGGATAGGGATTACTATCATCCACTATTTCGATTACCTCAAAATAAGCTATAACACATGCCCATTCAATGTCTACAGTTACTCCATGTAAGCGCCCCATAGGAATAATATTTTGTTGGTTTGCCATTCACAACTAAATTGGGGACCACTATAGTGCTAGATTTTCCATTCTTTCCTAGATTTGTTTAGGCGAAAAGTTCGCATCATATCCCAAATCTAGGATTACTTGGTCCATTTCAAATTCTCCGATTTGTGTAGTCAATCTCATCTCTTGACCAGTCCTTTTCTTACCTTTGTCTACCTTATGTAGTGCGCGCTGTTTAGGCATGGATTACCCTTGCCAACATAGTTTTCTATTAACTCTTGTAGTCCCTCCACTACTTTCTGGTCCCTTAGAAACTTCATGAAATTCTGTAAGAAGGATGTCAACACTGAAGGATCTGCTTTCTGCACAACAATGACTTCTTTGGGATTCTTTGTTCATGTATTCCGAGTCTTTGATATGGAAGCTCCTGAAACTACAAAGATATTTTTTTCCTCCATAAAAGTTTCCTTTGCCTTATGAAAATCAAATCCAACATCTTTGTTAGCAGCCTCACACACCCATATATTTTCTTCTGTTTGTTTCCCTGCGGCTTTATCTTCTCCGGTAGCTATACCACTTCACATAACTATATTAACACTGGGCCCATATTCACGTGGTTCTGATCTCATCATTTGAATGTTCTGGGTGGGCCATAGGTTCTTCTTTTCTTGCATCTTTGCGATGAGTACGGGACAATATTCTATAACATGGTCAAACTATTGGCAATATTGACAAGAGGGGTGCATCGATTCTGAAAATCTCGCTCAAAGTGGCCTAGTTCCCCACAATTGCAACAAATAATATTTCTGTGACTTCTTCTAGCTCCTCCCCCTCGTCCTCTTCCTCATCCATGAAATCCTCCACACGTTGTAGGTGTGCCTTGATCCTGCTGAGGATGTGTCTCAGCCTGTACTCTATATGTCAGAGTTCTATCCATCATTAACTCATAACTTCGGTAATTGTGCTCATCATGGCCTACAGACTTATAGAAATTGCAAAATAGTTGTTGGGGAGTCTGTACAAACTTCTGCAACAAATGGAAGTTTTATGTTGAGTGTTTTCCTATTATTTGGCAGATAGTGCACCATGGCACTACACCATTACTTGATCTAGTAGTATTTTCTGGCTTCAGGGGGATAGGACATACCCAAATTAGATAGTTCTAATATACTAGGCCATGATCCTTATCATGACCATGCCCTTTGCACTTTAAGCACCATACTTCAGAACGCATCTAATTTTGGACCTCTTTCCCCTTTTTGAGATCCTGCAACTCCATATGCAGGCTAGCCAACTGCGACTGAATCTACTGTACTCCTAGATTCGTATCCTAAATAGGTGAAGCCTCCAACCTTTAGCCTGCGATCCAACCTTCTACTGTGACAATGGTAATCTCAAATGAGGTAACAACGAAGCAATACACCAATCCTTATGTTGCTGATTTGAGATCTGCAGATTAGCTTGTTGTAGCAGAGATTTCAACCTTTGATCAACATCCCATGTAGATTCATATACCTTCTTCTTAACTTATTTGACCTCAGTCACAGACTGGGCTTGAGACTTAGGCTTTCTGAATTCATTATTCAACACATCTTTTGTATATTTCAATGACATAGTTGGATGAGTCATACTGTACTTAATATACCAACTCAACGCCCTATCTTATAATGCTGTGACCAACTGCGCTATCTTCAGGTCATCATCCATTATCTGTTATGACTTCCACACAACATCTACTACAAACTTGAATTGATTAGGGTCTTCTATCCCTAGACCCTTGAATATAGGCATATTCATAGTGTTCACCATGATGAATAGTGGAGGTGGAGGTGGAGGTGGGGGTGTAGGTGTGTGAGGTGGAGGTGAAGGTGTGTGAGGTGGAGGTGGAGGTGAAGGTGTGTGAGGTGGAGTGAAGGTGGACTGGATGGGTGTGGTATTCCCATGATACCTTTATCTATCACCTACGATTCACCTTGAGGTTTCTTCAGAATATTACTTTCTTCATTGTTATCATATGCTCCAAACAAAAAACTGAACTCAACACCTATATCTAGATATTTTCTGAATGGTTGCCCACTTCGCGTACCTCCTCTTGAGTCTCGTCTAAACATCAATTTAGTGGCATAACCTGTTTTTCACACAATATCATTTTAATCCAAGTTTTCAAAGACTTCAGATACTTACCTCTTGGTCCTTTGAAAAACCGGCATTCAACTTCGCTATAACTGGCAGACGTATCAATCGTGAACTCAGTAATAAATCCACCCAAAATACTATCGATCCAATAATCGACAACCTTCATGACCTTATTTTCTGATCCTTCCAGGCACTTCACTAACTCTGGAGTCCACACAATAGGGTTATCCAACTTCCAAGTAGGTTGACCATCCGCTAATTTAGCCAACCACTCATATAATTCACACGAAATAGAGTAGAAGAAAACTTCGTGTTCCTATGTATACAAGTATCTCTGCAACCACTCTTCTTTCGACAGGCGCAGATTCCTATTTTCTTGGGCTGAAAACTCATGTAGCTTCCGATCTATCCACTTTTCAATCTCCTTCTTAGTCGGTATCCACTTATGCCACATCACACATTCCTCAGATAGATCCCGGTCCCAACAATGGAACCATTTGTTGGCTTGAGGGGGCTTGGACCTAGGTTCGGAGTTAGCTGCACTAACCACCAAAACCCTACGCTACCGACCCTTTCGGCAACAACCCATGTAGCGCAGGCTGCAGTCTCACCTGAGGCAGTATTGGGGGATGCCAGAACTAGGTTTCTGCATCTAGAGGACTATGTGATGTGTTTCTGTCAAACCTAGGGCTTTATCTTGACCTTCGCGAACCCTAACCCTTAAGACCTGGAAATTACAGTATTTAACAGTTAGCAGATTTATGCCCTTCACCGATTACACTAAACATGCATAACATCATATAAATAAAAAGATCTATGTCTTTGCGAATCTAATAAGTATTTTTCCTAATTAATTGTATTCAACAAATCATAAATACAGTAAATTCAGAGATAAACAATTATATGCAGATACACAGATAGTTATTCAAAATAAACCTTTACTATGCTTCAGATCTTCAATTATAGTCTTTCCATCCCTGCGTACATAGCTGCAGGGGCCCGCGCACGCAACTACAGACTTACCAAGGTCTTCGTGCACACAACTGCAGGAGCCTTCCCCTTCACCTAAGTACATAATAGACTTGCATCATAAACTATTCTTCTATTTCATGCTTAGCTATCTCTCTATAACTCTTCTATGACTCCATTTTATATCCTTCTTCATTACAATACCATGATCTGTGAACCATGGGCGGGTCTCAAAATAGCTTGACTCTTAACAAACTAAGGGGATTTGCCTTTCTGAAAGCCCCTTTGACTCCTATCGATCTGCGCTACTCGCTCTCCTCTCCTCAAAATGCAGAGACTTTACAATATTTGACCCAGGGGACCCTGTCCTAACAAGAGACAGTGAAGACGCCAATCTTGTCCTCCATTCAACCACGACTTGATAATCGTACTTAAAAACAAGCTTTAGGTCTTCCTCTGTGGGAGCCTCTTTGAATTGTGTCCCCTACAATTTTGCATTAGAACATGATTTTCTCTTCTTCTATGATATTAAATTAATATTGTTAACAATTTATAATTTGGATGCAATTTTTGTTTTATATACTTACATTTTCTGTGGCTAGTTTCGAGTAACCACCCGAGATAAGATGATGCTACCCATGTTTGGCTATTCTATTGTGTGTGGCTTTGGATGTATTTGGGAGCCTATATTTTAAACATTGAAAAACTTAATTAGATGTCAAAATGATGTTAAAGCATCATAATTACATTAGTAAATGTGCTTCATACCTTCCTGGTCTGGGTGGAGCCTTCCTTGCTTTTCAAAGTGTCTTCTTATGTGCATCTGCTTCCAACGCTCTCCAATCCATATCTAGAATTGATGGTGGGCACTCATGTGACTTGACCCTTTCCAATTGAGAACTATACTAGTCCCACAAATATTTTAAATGTAGGCCTGCCTTTAAGGTAAATGTAGATTTGTTGAAGGTACTGTCACTGAACAAGCAAACCATCCTGTTAATAAGTTCCTATTTCAACTTGGAACTTTGGGATTTTCAGCTTTTGCAAATGGTCAAACTAAATATCTCCAAGCGTTTGTCATACAAATACTTATAAAATACACCATTTCCTGCAAAATGATATTATCATTAGTTTAAAATAATCACAGACTATATGTTAATTTCATTTAGGTTGTAATTAACATTTAAAACACTTCTTAAATACCTGGGAGTTTCTCTATTTTCATAGGGACATTATCATAATCTACCAAAAACGTGATATTCAGTGATCCTGTGCTAGTAACACAGGAAGATCTATGAAATCTCATTTCAAATTGTGCAATTTTATCATGCTATGCATCCCCAACATCATGTGTATATATTGACATACGTTGTTTAGGGGGTGCAGATATTGCTATGGGTGGTTGAGCGGTTGTATCGTCTCAATGACCGGTGACTCACACACAGGTGGAGCACCGACACTGCTACCAACGTCGGCCCAACCCATAGTCATAGCATGAGGATAGAAATCTGCCAAAAACTCCCATAAAATAAAGAGTTTTTTTTTTTATAAAGGATGAGATAACTAAATCATAAGCAAATAATTGGGATAATTAAATGAGTTACTCACCCCATACCGACGAACTTGTTGTAGCAAGGTTTGGATTTAGCTTTTTATCTCATCTGTCTAAGGCTCAATAAAAAATAAAGAATTAAGTTTCTTGTTTTATTTTAATTTAATCTTCCTTATTGCTTGCATTGGATCGACAAACATAAAAATTTCATCATCAGTAAACTATTCCTCACAGACATCTGTGGACTGCTCTAAGGTTGGTGCCTTCCCCTTATTAGTTTGTGATCTAGGTGGATGTTGGTGGCCACCCACCAATTCCACTTGGACCCCCACCACTGTCTCTTTAAGTTTTCCAGTTTCCTTAATTATAGCACAATTCACTATTTTTGGCAGTTTTTTCGGGTCTTGAACTTTCAGAGCCATTTTGAGGCCCTAAATGATGTTTTTTTGGGCAAACTAGGGTTAACTTGGGCAAGCCATGTTAGGCACTTGAAAGTTGTAGTCCCTGGGTAGATCATTCTACCAAGGTATTATGTGCATCAAACGAAGATCATATACCAAAGTTACAACCCCAGGAAGTTGATGTACCAATTTACCCAAATGGGCCGCATAGTTTTGGCGCTTCATCTCCTAGGGTTAGGTTTTTGGATGTTTAGGGTTTTCCATTGTTTCTCAATAATAAGTATGCCTTCGAGCCTCATTGTAATACAGTTCAGAGGAATGTAGCCGCCACATCTCTTCTCAGAGATAAGCTACCATCGCCTGAGCTAATATTATTTCCATTATGTTTGTAAGCATATTTCAACATTTGAGATTAATGAATTGAAGTGTTATTTCTGATGCATCTTTGTATTTATTGTTGTATATGTAATTATTTGCGTTCCTTTTTAAGTTCAAATTAGTGGTATCAGAGCGGTTGTCTCTTTCTCTGTTTTTCTTTGCATGTCCCCAATGAGGTTGGGATATAAGGAGTTAGAGATCGAACAAGTCAAACCTTTGTAAGACCAGCCTTGCAAATCCCGAAGACCTACCATTGCAGAAGAGAAGAAAGATGAGGGGGCAAGAGATCCTTTCAAAATATAGTTCGAAGAAGCCCTCGAACGATAGAGGAACGCGATGATGGCCAACTTTTCCCAGATCGTTCAGCGGCTACCCAAGGGTGACACATCTTATTTCAGCAGCTACTATGGAAGCGCCACACCCTTTAAGGTACAATTTAACTTTGACTTCCCTGAGGGTCAGATAGATGCGAACGCCATAGATAAATGGTTAAATCTGCTATAAGGATATTTGGATGTCAAGGCTGTTGATATTTGTAGCTTGGGAGGTACTCCAAACCATAGGCTATAAGGTTTTGGAGGAATTGGCACAAAAGTTACTTGTGGGCTAAGAACCCAAGCCCTTGGGATTTGCACCCAAGCGGGTGGGTGTGGAAGCACAAGGAATTTTGATGATATGACACATGGAGGTGTTAGAGGGCTTTGAGAGGAACTAGAAGCTGATGAACATAATCAAAATCCAAGTTGTCTGTGATGATATTTTCATTTTTCTATGTGGTTGTCTATAATGATATTTTCATTTTTCTATATGGTTGTTGGGTTTGCACATGATTTATTCAAGTCATCTTGTGTAATTTTATGAGTTTTCAAGCCCACAACAATAGATTAGATGAATCCCTTGAGAAGTCCATAATTTATAAAGAGGAGAAGCCTCATTCTCACCAACCCAAGTGCAATTCATCATAAGTGGAGAGTATCTAATGTAGCCACAGTTTAAAGGAGTATTGTCAAGTGCATGAGGTAGTTTTGGGTCTGTTTTGTCTCTATTCCAAATTTATTCTCCCAATCCTGATATCTCTCTTTGGCAAGAGCTTTTATAGGAGCAATATAGACACATAGAAATACACTGTTTGGGCCTTTTTGATGCAATCGTAGTAAATAAAACTCAGTACATATAGTATCACCACTACTAGTAGGTGCTACAACTAAAACATTATCATCTGAGCTATAAAGCATTGCAAATACCTAGGTTTGAATAGGATTGAAGTTTCTAAACTGTTGATATAGTGCTTCGTATGAAGTATTCTTAATGTAGACATAGGAAGTAGATGTAAGTCTAGAAACTCAGTTGGAGGTGGGTATTTCTCTAGAAATATAAGATGTCTAAATGAAACTGGTAGTATTGTCTGTGACCCCAACCACTTATCATATACAACACAAATAAAGTACTTGGGAGGAAGAGGTTCATGGTGTTGAAGAATGTAACTAGTGTCGATCTTCATAATTGTGTTTGTGAAAATAAAGAAAATATTTTTTTTATTGTCATTTTTTTTGATTTATTAACGCATGGGTTTCATGCTTGGGTCATTGGTCAATAGGTCAAAGCCTCCATTATAGGATTCTAGGATTATATATCGAGTCATTATCATTATTATTATATGATAGACCCTTCTTGGGATCTTTGTTTCAAGAAAGAAAATTATTTTCTCCTCATCCACCAAGTCAATGTCCTAATCCTTCAATTCAACCTCAAACAATTTAACAAGTCTACCTCAAACAACTTGACAAGTCAACCTTATGTTGAAGATTTGAACCACTAGAAATACACAAGTGGATTCGACTTATTGAAGGGTAACAAGACAATTCATTTATAATGCCGAAGAAAGAAGCAAAATAAAGGAAAATCCTATCCTATGCGTAGAAGAGAAGAAAGCCAAGCGAAGGACTGAAGCTAGTAATCCTATATCAAAAGATGAATTTTTTTTCTGGAGTATCGAATGATCGAAAAATATAGGAGACCGAAAATTGCATGAAAGATGAAGAAAGAAATTGAAACTATAATCTCGATGCTTATCAAATTTATTTAGTTATGGTTGGTTGACTTGGTGGAGTAAAGGAGGTCACTTATCTTGGTCCAGGGTTCTGGTTGTCTCAAATTGATCTAAATCTACTAGTGGAAAATTTTGACTAGGATTTTGTTGGGCATGGCCCAAATTGGTCCAAGTTTTGGGTAAAAGACCCCATAGAAGGAGTGGACTGCACAAAGTTCGCGAAGGTATATTCATCGCGGTCTTTTAGAGCTTTGGGGATGGGACAAAGCCCTTATTTTGTAACGAGTATTAGTATTAGTCCTTGTTTTTTGGATCCATGGTATGTGGAACATGATTTTTGTAAAGATGAAATGTATTTAAGAATGTGTAATACCTTAGTGAAGGGGAGGCAAAACATAATACAAGATATTATTTGACTATTGTATATTTATATCTTCTATATTTTGGAGAAGGCTCCGCAGCTGAGTGTGCAGAGACCTCGAAGAGTTTGTGCTGAGTGTGCAGACCACCTGCACCTAGGTGTGTAGGTCAAAAAAGTGCATGTAATTGAAGATCCTTTCAATAAAGAAGAAAGTTTCGGTGAAATGTTGCATCTCTTTATGTGTTTATTTTCCATTGTTACGTATCTAGTTATGAATGCTTTTCACTGAATTATGTGAATAACTATAAGATATACTGTTATTTGTTAGAGTTTATGGGTTTAATGTGAATCTGTTAAATTAATCATCTGTGCGAAGTTCTTATGCATGAAAAGTTATAATATAAATATAAAGTAGAAATACATACATGGTGCCACTTCGCGGATATCCCTTCGGATATAGAAACCTGGTTTTGCAACCTCCCATAACTGATTCAGGTCTGCGATTTGATTGGAGGTCGTTGCCAGAAGGATTAGTAGTTGAGGGTTTTGTTGGTGCGCAACACACTCTTAACCTGGGTCAAACCCCTTAAAACCAACAAATGGTTCCATTGCTGGGATGTGCGGCCGAAGGAATTGAAGAGAAGGGAAGTAGAAATACTGCAAAAGACTACTGGCCCTACTATAGAAGCTTTGTTGAAGGAGGCACACCAAGAAGAAAAATTGATGGCAAAAATTGTCCAGCAGTACAACGCAGTGTACACTGGGATCACAACAAAAATCAAGGGCGTTGAAGCTGAGTGACTTGGGATGAGTCACGGGTGAGTGTTGGGGGCATGTTAGGCATGGCCCAACTTGGTCCAAGTTTTGGGTAAAATACCCCACAAAAGAATGAGCGGACCGCGCGGAGCTTGCAAAGATATATTCATTGTGTGGACTTTTAGGGCTTTGGGGATGGGACAAAGCCCTTATTTTTTAACGAGTATCAGGTATTAATCCTTGTTTTATGGATCCATGGTATGTGGACCATGGTTTTTGTAAAGATGAAATGTATTTAAGAATGTGTAATACCTTAGCGTAGGGGAGGAAAAACATAATAGAAGAGATTATTCGACTAGTGTATCTTTCTATCTTCTGTATTTTGGAGAAGGCTCCGCTGCTGAGTATGTAGAGACCTTGAAGAGTTTGCAGCTGAGTGCGCAGACCACCTGTAGCTAGGTGTGCAGGTTATAAAAGTGTATTTAATTGAAGATCCTTTTAATAAGAAGAAAGTTTTGGTGAAGTGTTGCACCTCTTTATGTGTTTGTTTTCTATTATTACATATTTGGTTATGCATGCTTTTCACTGAATTATGCGAAGAATTATAAGATATACTGTTATTTTTTAGAGTTTATGGGTTTAATGTGAAATTGTTAAATTAATCATTTGTGCGAAGTTCTTATGCATGCGAAGTTATAAGATCAATATAAAGTAGAAGTAAATACATGGCGCCACTACGTGGATATCCCTTCGACTACAGAAACCTGGTTTTGCAACCTCCCATAATTGCTTCGGGTGAGATTGCGATCTGATTGCAAGTCATTGTTGGAAGGGCTAGTACTTGAGGGTTTTTTTGGTTTGCAACACACTTTGAACCTGGGTCAAGCCCCCTCAAACCAACAAATGGTTCTGTTACCGGGACGAGAGGCTGAAGGAATTGAAGAGAAGGAAATAAAAAACACTGCAAAAGACTGCTAGCCCTACTATAGAATCTTTGTTGAAGGAGGCATGCCAAGAAGAAAATCTGATGGCAGAAATGGTCCAACAATACAACGCAGTGTACAATGGGATCACAGCAAAAATCAAGGGCACCGAAGCTGAGTGACTCGAGACGAGTAACGGGTGAGTGTTGGGGGCCTGTTGGGCATGGACCAACTTGGTCCATGTTTTGGGTAAAATACCTCGCAGAAGAAGGAGAGGACCGCACACAGCTCACAAAGATATATTCAACGTGCGGTATTTTAGGGCTTTGGGGATGGGACAAAGCCCTTATTTTGTAAAGGATATCGAGTATTAGTTCTTGTTTTTTGGATCCATGGTATGTGGACAATGGTTTTTGTAAAGATGAAATGTATTTAAGAATGTGTAATACCTTAGTGAAGGGGAGGCAAAACATAATAGAAGAGATTATTTGACTATTGTATCTTTCTATCTTCTGTATTTTGGAGATGGCTTCATAGCTGTGTGCGAGGAGACCTTGAAGAGTCTACAATTGCGTGTGTAGACCACCTGCAGCTGGGTGCGTAGGTCAGAAAAGTGGATGTAATTGAAGATCCTTTTAATAAAGAAGAAAGTTTTCGTGAAGTGTTGCATCTCTTTATGTGTTTATTTTCTATTGTTACGTATCTGGTTATGCATGATTTTCATTGAATTATGCGAAGAACTGTAAGATATACTGCTATTTGTTTGAGTTTATTGGTTTAATGTGAATATCTTAAAGTAATCATCTGTGCGAGTTTATTATGCATGAAAAGTTATAATATCAATATAAAGTAGAAGAAAATACACGACTTCACTGCGCGAATATCCCTTCGGCTGCAGAAACCTGGTTCTGCAACCTCCCATAACTGCTTCGTGTGAGATTGTGATTTGCTTGTAGGTCGTTGCTGAAAGGGTTAGTAGTTGAGGGTTTTTTTGGTGTGCAACACACTCTAAACTTGGGTCAAGCCCCCTCAAACCAACAGTTTTCCCCTTGTTAGGGGTTTGTCCCTAGTTAAGTGCCTACATCTTGTGTCCTCTTTTGCTATGATCATTGATTGGCATTAGTCTTGATGATAAGAACAAGATAACTTAAAATGAAGAACTAATAAGTAAATATCACAAGATAGATGGAATGTATAGTAAAGGAACATGAAATACAAGGAACCAAAATGGTGTGATTACTCCCTCAAGAGGAAATATTAAAATTTTAGGCAAATGATGAAAATGATCTCCTAGAATTCAAGGGAATTATGTAGTCCTAGAAATCTTGCATCAATTATAGATTCGATAAAATAATAAAGGGTCCAAATCTTCCTACTTTAGGATACCAAATTGGAAGACTATGGAGTTTTGCAGAAATATAATAGCATTTGACATCTTAATTATGGTTGCGAAACAAGTTCTAGGGGTTATCTATGGGAATTTATACCCTTTGGAATTATTCTCTTTTAAATTTAAATCAAGTTAGATGTTACAAGTCTCTCTCATCTCTCATTTAACACCATTGCAATATAGTTAATCTTTATGTGCCTCTAATTTATCGTGAGAAAGTAGAATGTTGGAGATTCATAATGGAGTTAAGGGATTAAGATTTTGGCTCAAATTAAATTGTAGCAAGAGACTTTAACACGACGCTTCATCACTTTGAGTAAAGTGGAGGGAGGTTAGGGGGGTTTTTTTGGATCCAATGAGAATGGAGAACCCCATTTCATTGCTTGATTTAGTGAATATCTTGGTTGAAAAAGGGAAACTTACATGTGTTAGAAAATTATATATTACAGAGCAATGGAACAATAAAATACTGCAGAAATATAAACACAGAAAACGCGTAAAACAAGAGAGACACAGATATACATGGTTCACCCAATTTGGGCTACATCCACAGAGAAACATCCAGTCCTTCTTTTTATATTATCCAGCAAACTGAAGAGATACAACCTACAACAGATCCGCTGTAACGCCCTCTTCACTCTCAATCTCCTCTCTCTTCCTCACTCAGAATACAGATATACATAGACGCAATACAATTACCTCATATATAGCGAGGGGTTGCCTTCTAGGGCAAAAAAACCTAAATTAAACATAACTTCTACCGTTAGATCTCCACCTAATGAATAGCCCAGATTGACTACGAAATTACAACATTTTACAAGGAAATTTTACATCTATTCTTAGCTTTGGGGGGCTGCCCCAGAAAACCCCCGCCGGGGGGGGGGGGGGGGGGGGCTCCAAAAGGTTGCAGCCACCCCCCCGGACCCCCCTGCAGTGAATATTTTACGGGCGGCGTTGCCGCCCCATTTCGAGCTGGGGTCCAATGTGGCAATACCTTTGAATAGAGAAGATAATCATGCTCCTCACCCAACAACATGGATGAATAGATGTCTCAGTCCTAGACACATTAAGCTAGATCAATTATTGGTACACAGTTCCTTCGTTGAAAGTAACATCTCTTTGACTTCTCAAATTATATCTTATCTTGGATCAGATCGCTAAAACATCACGTTTTCTATGATTAAACTAGATGATTATGGTCCTATTTTTTTGCATTTCAATAATTTTTGGCTCTAAGACCCCTCCTTCTTCACCTTGTTTCTTGAGTTTGGAGCAAGTGGTTGGTTGGTTCATTGGTGCACATATACAAACAAAATATTAAAAATATGAAGCTCGCTCTAAAGGTTAGGGTGAGGGATTGATATCAATTACTGAGTAAAGAGATCAACTACCTCAAATATAAACTATGGGGAACTCAAAGGCTCATGGAGTAGGAATAAGTCACTCCTTATTTAATGATTGAAGAAAAAGAAACCTTCTAGTGATACAAATCTAGATGAGGGAAGAAGAGTAAAAATTGAGTTAAAAGTCCAAGAGTATGTGTCTCTAAAAGGGATATAAACACTAATTTTTTTCACAAACAAGCTAATGTACAACACTAGTGTAACAATGTCAAGGAAATCACCACGAATGAAGGAGAGATACTAAGTCCAAATGAAAAAATCAAAGAAGTAGCATATAACCCATATGCCACACTATATATTGAAACTAGGAGCTAAGATAGATTGAGTACAAATATTATGCAAGAAAATAATCCATGTATTATAAGAAACAACGAAAATGCTTGTCTAATGTAGGTTATATCAGAAGAAGAAATCTTCGACGCAATCAATCATTTTGAAATTGATGAGGTATCAAGTATAGATGAATTTAACATTCATTTTTGCAACCGTTTTTGGAATATTATTAAGTTTGAATTGGCATGGATGGTATGAATTCTTCAATATGTTAATCATTCCTTGCACCTGAGAGGAGGGACAAATTAATGTTTCTTAAGTATATTCCCAAAATAGTAATTCCATCATCCTTTGTACATTCAAGATGATATCATAGTGCAATGTGTCTTACAATATTATGTCTAAAATCATTTCTAATATATCAAAAAGTATACTCCCTAAGATTATCTTATAAAATCAAGGTGGTATTGTGAGGAAGAGACAAATTGTTGAAAATATCATTCTTATACATGAAGTTATCCAATTTAGTAGGAATATTGAGGAAAAGTGGATGATCCTTAAGTTGGATATGGAAAATGTCTTTAATTGTGTCAATCATAGCTTCATGTTTGGATTCCTTTAGAAATTTGGTTTAATCCAAGATTCATTGCTTGGATCTCCACATGTATCAACAATTTGTTGGTTTCTCCTTTATGCAATGGGTTATATATGCATTTTTTTGTGTTAGGACTTTGTTAGGGTTGGCCCTTATCAACTTTCATGTATATCATCATGGTAGAATCCCTTAGCTAGAAATTGAATATAAATTGTTTTGGTAGCTTATTTCAAGTAGGTATGATTGGTGGAATCAAGTCATTCATAGGAAGAATATAGGAGTGTGATGTCATTGCCTTGATCAGGTCATAGAAGTTAGAAAAGGTTCACAAGTCTAGAGGATTATCAATGTTGTTTTCCCTCCTTAATCTTAACTAACTTTGTTTCCAAGAAATAATGAGCATATCAACATTTGGCATGATAGTATCATGGGGAGGCCTCCTTTATCTCAACATTAAAACCTTGTCACCCTTAAAAAATTGTGGAACAACATGGGTTGTCATATATTTTGTATATATTTACATATGTAAAGAGGAAATACTGGGATTTCAAATTCTGTCATCTGATATATTTATTGCAGGTGGATCCGAGCCATATTTTAAGAAAATCGAATTCTTTTTTAGCCATTTCCTCCTTCACACAAATGGCTAGGGTTTGAAGTATCAACCTCTATCCTAGAATGAGATTATATTGAGACCCACCTAATGATGTTTTTTGGATTTTGGGCTTGATCTTGAATCAAAATATTTTTTGAGGAGGCTGAGAGGGGTTTAAATTTTTTTTATTTTTTTTATTTTTTTTTTAATTTTTAATTTTATTATTATTATTATTTTTATGGAGGAGAAAACTCGATTTACCCACAAGTTGAAGAGTTTTATACACCAAATTCATTTGAAAATTTTGGTAAATTTTATTTGAGCTTTGCATGGGGTTCTGCATAAGGGAGCCGCGGGCATATAAACCCCTCCTCTCACTAATTCGAAGAGGGTTTCAAACAATAATTCTGGCAAAAATTAATCTTGGAAATTTCTCTTGGATTGTGCAAGGGTTTATAGAGCTCAATTTGTGATTAATATAACTCTTTTTGCAGTAATCCAACAAGATTTATTTTGGGAGGCTGCAAGCCCTTTGGGGCTTTGGTTTTGTTTGTTTATTTTTCAAGGGTTAACTCCTAATTTTTACAGTGATCACTTATGAAGATCATCACCTTGGGGAAAATTTTGAAGAGTTTAACTTGCATGAGCACTTGAAGGACCAAAAATAATGTCACGAATTTATATGGGCCCGAAGAAATCTTTAAATTACTTAGTGGTTACACTATATGTAGCAGGAAGATAAATAATATTTTAAGTGAAATATATAATTTCAGTAAATTTCATTTTTGATCACCCTATTGATATCTTAATGAAGTGAAAGAAGTTGATATTTAGAAGCATCCAAATAATAACTGTAATTCAAATTTTAAAAAATGGAAGAAAATTACTTAAACTTACCATTTTGGGTTTGTTAATCACTCCTTCATAGTGCAAGTGGTGTCAGCTTATCCTTGGATACTTGTAATGCCCCCTCCCACATCTACCCAAGTAACCGGCCAATAGGGGTAAACATGTGATGAGAAGTTACTATGATATCATTCAACTCCCTATGTGTTAGTTAAGGAAGTGGAATCGATGGAAACACAGCATACAAACCTTCCACATCAGCAACAGAACTCCCAAGAGCCATCCCAACCACTTAGGTAACCAACCCCTAAGACCAACTGAAGCTTTAGACCATTAAACCTTCGGGCACTCCCTTGATATGGAAAATCATGAGTCTAGGAGTCTCCAAACGCTCCCACAACATGGGTATGCATGTGTCTGGGATATTTTTTGACAAGTGTTGTGCCTATGTATTTGGGATTTGTACCAGTGTTGGATATAGCAACAAGGAATGATAAAATAGAAATGCTAAAAATATATTTGCTATAAATAGTATTTTGGGATAGATTCCAATTTTAGTTAGTCCCTGAACTAAAATTGAGAAGTAAAATTCGAATTTGATCTTTGCAGTTGTTTGTAAATTAATTAATTAATTCATCTTGAGTTAATTAGTTGGAGAAAATCAAACATGAAGTCATGTGAAGACATGCAACAATTTTCCCTTTGATTGAGGAAGTTATCCCTTGATTAAAGGAGATCAGAATGAGTTGTACTTTGAGTTGTAATTAGTTAGCTCAGTTAACTGAGTTAAGTCCAGTTAGATTAATTCAAATAGTTTGTTGAACTAATTGTGAGTTCAGATAGTTAATGCATGCATGCATGCAATTGCTACACTTCAGATAATTGAATATTCTCTCATAAATAACTCATGCATGTCAATTCAGATAGAGACCCAGTTGAGATTAGAGGAAGGGACAATGTACTATTAGTTGGAGGACTTTTCCTATATAGGAAACTCATCCATGCAGAAGGAATTATATCCTTTATGATTGCGCAGTTACTTCTAAGTTTGGTGAGTTGTGTGAGAGGTGAATTCACGCAGGTGTCAGCATTGAACCCCAGGAGAAACTGCGCAAGGAAATAGGAGGCTTGGAGGGCAGAGGAGAAGGTTTGTGAGAAGCCTTTGACTTTCTATGAGCAGCAGAGGGATTGTACTAAGAGATGGGTAGCTTGTGAGCTAAAGCTTTGTGTAATTTAGACATATTTCCACTTGTATGATAATACCGAGATCGAGGTTTTTTAGCTGAGGCTTTCTCTAGAGTATTCTTCTGTGTTCATGTGTGATTGCTTTCTCATTCTCAGTTATATGTGTTCTATTTGATCTTGCTCAAATTCAATTAAGCTTCCGCAAGTTTGTTGTAGAAGTAGATCTTGTATTTTGCTTTAGTATATTGCATAATCTGTTGATCTACAGTGGGAGAATTTCTACATGGTATCAGAGCTAGCTAATCTATAGAGAAATTTCTACATGGTATTAGAGCTAAGGTAATCAAAGCGAAGAACAATATACAAAGAAGGGAGAAGTTTGAAGTTTCAAGTTCCTGATTATAGAATTTGATTCTTATCACATCTCAAATTTCCCCAATGGCATTCAATTGTTTAAGACTCGAGTATGCTCTTGATGGCAACTTGAATTATATAGTCTAGAAGGATCACATGGAAGCAGTATTAGAGGAGAACGATCTAAAGGAATTCATTGATCAAGAAGTCCCCAAGCCGGCAACATCTAATGCTACAAAATTGGCGGAATGGAAGAAATGTGTTGCTAGAGCAAGGAGAATCCTCCTGGAGGGAGTTCAATACCACATTGTCTCGAGCCTCCATAGGAAGGAGACACTATTTTCAATGTGGAAAACATTGAAAGATCTATATTAGAACAACAACAATCAGAGGAAGTTGGTTCTAAAAGATAAGCTTCGGAAAATCAAGTGTGAAAAGGGCGACATGATCTCTACTTATCTGAACAAGCTCACCACTTGCAGGGATGAGCTTTGAAGTGTAGGGATCACGACAACTGATGATGAAATGGTGAGTCTTGCTCTCCTCGGTCTTCCTAAGAGCTGGCATAGCTACCAAGACTCAGTAAATGGAAGAGAGAAACTGCCATATTGGGAATGATTTTGGCCGGATCTGATGCAGGAGGAGATAAGGAGAAGCACCAGAGATGGTTCTTCATACAAGAATGATGAAGAAAATTGCACCTTAGTGAGTAAGGCAAAGAAAGCGAAGGTGAAGGATTCTCATCCCAAATTGAGTTCTTCCTATGGTGGGAAGAAGTTTGACAAATCAAAAGTGCGATACTTTTATTGTCATGGGGTGGGTCATTTTGCAAAAAATTGTCCATTGAAGAAATCAAAGATGGGATCCAAGGAAGGATCTAAAGGTGAGGCATTGGCCTCACAGTTTGATTTGGATTTCACCCTCATCACATGCATGGTTTCATCCATGGTGGGATGTGGTTAGTTTCTTGACAGTGGAGCTCCATTCCACATGATCGGCGATAAGAGTTTGTTTAGGACCTTGGAAGAGAAAGATCTCCAGATACTCATAGAGATGGGTAATGATGAAAAGTATAGTGTCTCAGGAGTAGGCACAGTTGTTTTTCAGAGGGAGCATGGAGCTCGCATTACCTTGACCGATGTGAAGCATGTGCCAGGGCTGAGAAAAAACTTGGTATTGATCGCAATGCTGGAAGACAAAGGCTATGATGTAGTCTTCAGTAAGGGAAAGGTTTTCCTTAGACACGTCACCACGAGACAAGTGAAGCAGATCGATTCACGAGACAAGAACCTGTATTCTCTTGAGGTTCAAGATGCATGCAAAGACTTGAGGAGCAAGGCAATTGTTGGAGACTTGGTGGTTGAGAGGGAGAGTACGTTATCTCTCAACATGCAGCGCCAGAAGAAGTCTCAGACAATTATGAAGAAGCCACAATTTGTGATGCAGCTTCAGGAGGTTGTGGAGTAGCCACAACTAGAGAAGCTGAGAGGAGATCAATTAGAGGCATCCACTCATGCAGAGATCTCTATTAGGGTGAAATTTCGAGCCATGTGGGCAGAGTGATCACATGCATCCATACCTTCAGGTTGGAGGTGGGGCGATGTGGAGTGACAGTCCAAAGAAAGCTGAAATAGGGGCAGGATCATTGAGGTACCCAACCTCTTTTATTAGACCTTGCTATGGGAGCCCTGACAAGGAGTAAAAAGACTGGTTGAGTGGGTAGAGACAGATGCGGATGGAGCGGCAGAGGAAGCTTTAGCATCAGAGGGTGTTTCTAGCCCAGCAGGGAGGTCAGTTACTTACTTCTCAGTAACTGAGTTGCAGTGCAATAGTGGGAAGCACGATGCAACATGATGAGAGGAGGTGTAGTGCGGATGCAATAGGAGGAATCAGTGTGCAGTCAGAGATCAAAGTGACAGAGGCTAGAGCAGTTAGATATTGAAGAGCACAGAGGTGCAGAGTTTTCAGTCGACAGAGGCAATAGCAGTCAAAGACTTTGATGACAGAGGCATCATTCTGATTTAGGTTGGATATTTTTTGTTTCTAGAGTTGCTGGAGCAACAACACTAGGGAGAAGTGTTGCATGCAGAACATTCCAAAGGTTCAGGATCGGGTTCAAGTTGAATGCCTTTCTTGTTGAGAGGGAGTGTTGGAAATAACAAGAAGAAATGCTAAAAATAGCATTTCAGGTACTAGTGTTGGATATAGCAACAAGGAATGATAAAATAGAAATGCTAAAAATATCTTTGCTATAAATAGTATTTCGTGATAGATTCCAATTTTAGTTAGTCCCTGAACTAAAATTGAGAAGTAAAATTCGAATTTGATCTTAGCAACTGTTTGTGAAATAATTAATTAATTCATCTTGAGTTAATTAGTTGGAGAAAATCAAGCATGAAGTCTATGTGAAGACATGCAACAGTTTTCCCTTTGATTGAGGAAGTTATCCCTTGATTAAAGAAGATCAGGATGAGTTGTACTTTGAGTTGTAATTAGTTAGCTCAGTTAACTGAGTTAAGTCCAGTTAGATTAGTTAAAATAGTTTTTTGAACTAATTGTGATTTCAGTTAGTTAATGCATGCATGCGTGTAACTGCTGCACTTCAGATAAATGAATATTCTCTCATAAATAACTCATGCATGTTAGTTCAGACAAAGACCCAGTTGAGATCAAAGGAAGGGACAATGTACTATCAGTTGGAGGATTTTTCCTATGTAGGAAACTCATCCATGCAGAAGGAATTATCTCCTTCAGGATTGCATAGTTACTTTTGAGTTTGGTGAGTTGTGTGAGAGGTGAATTCACACAGGTGGCAGCATTGGAGCCCAGGATAAACTGCGCAAGGAAATAGGAGGCTTGGAGGGCAAAGGAGAAGGTTTGTGAGAAGCCTTTGACTGTCTATGAGCAACAGAGGGATTGTACTGAGAGTTGGATAGCTTGTGAGCTAAAGCTTTGTGTAATCTAGACATATTTCCACTTGTATGATAATACAGAGATCGGGGTTTTTTAGCTGAGGCTTTCCCCAAAGTATTCTTCTATGTTCATGTGTTATTGCTTTCTCATTCTCAGTTATATGTGTTCTATTTGTTCTTGCTCAAATTTGATTAAGCTTTCGCAAGTTTGTTGTAGAAGTAGATCTTGTATTTTTCTTTAGTATATTGCATAATCTATTGATCTACAGTGGGAGAATTTCTACATGGTATCAGAGCTAGCTGATCTATAGAGAAATTTCTACAGGGTTTGAGTCACTTTTTCAGGCCTAGAGCCCAGGCCACTGCCCATAGATAAATGACACTTTAAAAATTGAAAGATAAAAACAGAATAATGATACAAATGCATTTACTTGAACAAGGACTTGACTAGACCCCTGCTAGCCATGGCATGCATTTCATCAAACATATCACAATTATGTAATCTACAGGTTTAAACAAAATATTTGAGCATAGGGGTCTCATACTCATATGATAATCTCAAAGAAGCATTGATGCCTCCACACACTAGCTGCAGTTTCATCCATTAGGCCACAGATACATTGTTCATTAATTTACAAGTAAAAACATGATGGGAGCCATACATAGCCACCGTCATAATACATGTTCATAACCATCATAATAACAATATAAATACTAAGGGAGAAACAACCATATAATCCACATATAAAACAATATAATACTCATGAATTAATAAGGATAAATAACCTCATATTAATGATGCAAAGGCCAAATAGGCTCGAGACTTCCACGAACCACCCGACCGTGGACATGGCTGAGCCAAATATCTCTTCAGCCAATCACCCCCGTGCCATATTCCAAGCATGAATATGGGATCTCATAAAACACATAAGTCAAAACCATCCAGGGCTTCTAGATGCCAAACCACCTCAACCCATCAAACAGTGATTCCACCTGATGGTCGAACATCACAAACCATCACTAGATTGGTCTCTACCCAAGCCTTCTAGGGCTTCCAGAAGCCAAACCACCTCAACCCATAAAATAGTGATTCCAGCTCATGGTTGGACATCACAAACCATCACTAGATTGGTCTCTACCCAAGACTTCCAGGGCTTCAGAGTGTTGTTTCCAACCAAGGCTTCTAGGACTAGTAATTAAACCCACAACTATTGTCGAGCTTCTAGAGAAATTTTCCAACAAGGGCTTCCAGGACTAGTAACTCAACCCACCAAGGGCTTCTAGAGTGTTTTTCCAACCAAGGATTCTAGGACTAATAACTCAACCCAAGTTGTTATAGGGCTTCCAGAGTGTTTGTCCAACCAGGGCTTCTAAGAACTAGCAACTCAACCCAAGCTAAACGAAACATGAGAACCAACTAGAAAAAAAAAAGAAAATGAACCCACAACACCATAGCTATTGTTGGGAATGGGTCCCCTAGGGTCAATTTTGGGGCCCAAATTTTGGGGTAGAAAGCCCAAGTTTTGTAGAAGAAGCGTAAAGTCTCCGCATTTTGTGGTCGCGGAGCGTGAAGATGTAAAAATTCATAATGGGTTTCCGCCCTTTGTTTAATGTAAGTCATGTTAGCTTTAGGAGATCTACCCATGGTCCATGGACCATGGGATTGTATAAAAATAAGTCTTAGAAGAGTCTTTTAGTAGTTCAGTTTAGAGATGTTTTCGAAGAATCATTGACATAATGGGTTTGTGAAAGTTAAGATCAAAGAGTCTTAGCATAGGAAACAGGCTCTACAGATGTGTACGTAGAGGCTTAGGGTAGAAGTCTGCAGCTGAGTGCACGGACCCCTGCAGCTGAGTGCACGGACCCCTGCAGCTGTGTGCGCAGGGTAGTTAGAGTCTGTAAAGGAGATTTGAACATCAATAAAGAGAATTATTCTGGAATTACCTGTGTATGAGCTATTTTACTTCTGTTATGAATGCATGCGATTATGTTATGTTGAATATTGGGTTTATGATTTAATGTTGTATTGATGTGCGAATCTATGTGTTTTACTTTGTTATATGAATGCAAGTAAGAATATCTGTTTACGCGAAGATAATCATAATGCATGTTGAAGTTATCCACTACTTAAGCTAATCTGGGTAAATATAACAGTGAGAGTAATTACAAAGGCACGTAAGTGTCTGAATCACCTATTTAGGCTATGCAAAAGACAGTCGTAGACCTTCACAGAGGTCTAGAGGACGACTAAGGGAAGTATATCGATAAGCCCTAAAAGGATTATCGATCTACGTGAAGGAAGGTTTAGGGTATAAAGCGACATCATGCTATATCAGGGTGCATAAACGTGGTTCCTGCATCCCCCCATATTGCTTCGAGTGAGACTTTAGTTTGTGCTTCACGGATTGATGTCGAAAGGGCCAATAGTGTATGGATTTGATTGGCTAATTAATGCTGAACCTGGGTCAGGGCCCATTAAGCCAACAAATGGTTCCGTTGTTGGGACCGGGATATGCATAAAGAGATGTGTGATGTTGCATCACTGCAATCAAACTAAGAAGGAGATCAGAGACTGGTTGGATAGAAACATCCACGAATTCATGGCACAAGAGAACAAGAATCCCCCATTAACGAAAGAACAGTGGTTGGACAGATATCTGTACACAGAGATACATGAAATCTTCTTCTGTTCCTTCCAGTCAAATTGTACGAGTGGATCGTGAAATGGTAGACGACCAAGGAAAGTGGAAGCTTGACGGTCCAATAGTTTGGACCCCAGAGTTAGTGTAGAGATTAGAAGCCTCTGAAGATAAGATAACATGCACTGTCGATCATTGGATCGATTGTATCATAAGAGGGTTTGTGACAAATTTCGCGGTCAATAACTCGGTCAATTACAGCGAAGCAGAGCGCCGCTTCCAAGGGGTCACGAGGTAAGTATTTAAGGTATTTAAATCCCTGGATTAAGATGCTCTTGTGTGAAAAGGGGGTTATGTAGCTACTTTGATGTTTGGGGCTACGCGAAGTGGAAAGACCGTCAGGAACAGAGGGAAAACAAGCCCTGAATATAGTCTGTTGGTTGAACCTTCTCTGAGTGACGAAGAGGAAGAAGCACAGGCTTCTTCGTAGAGCACTGTTCAGTTGATAAGGCAAGGGTTATCGCGAATACCCCATCCATCCACACTACCTCCATCTTCACCTCTGCCGCATACACCTTTGCCTACACCACCACCACCTCCGCCACCGTTCAGTATGGTGAACTTATTAAAGCTAACTGTGTTCAAGGGCTTGGGAAACGAGGATCCAGACTAGTTTTGGTTCGTCAGGAAGGCTATATGGGAAGCTCATGGTATCAAAGATGATCAAATGAAGAAAGCAACGTTGGTTAGTTCTTTACAGGAACACGCACTAACATTGTATATTAAGTACTGCATTGATAACTCGACGCCTGCGTTGGCAGATATTTAGACCGCATTGAATAAGGAATTTAGTAGACCTAAGTTTGAGGCACAATCAATTGTGGGATTCAAATAGATCATGATGAAGCCTAGTGAGACACCATGGGATTTGGATCAGAGATTGAAGTGTAAAATCCGTGAAGCTAACATGAATCTAACAGATGGGCAACACCGCGAATGGTTTGTGGCCTCGTTCCCACCTCATCTAAGGGTTGCGCTATCACAACAAAAGATTGGGGCCCAGGTGGAAGCTCTCGAAATTGCAATGATATTGCATGAGACACCGATGCAAGATGATAATTTGGGGGTCCAACAGATTCATGCACAGTTGCAGAACCTTTTCCTAGAAATGTAGAGTCTAAAAAATGAGGTGCGAAGAAGTTTGGTGCCTGAAATGCAAAAGCCAGGGGCATGACAAAGATCACTGCCCAGTATTTGCGAATTATGTTACAGCAGGAGGACCAATGTCTTTGAGGCTAGAGGCTCAAGCAGGGCCAAGTGCAGGGCTCGCACTATGGTGTACTATCTGTCAGGTAGCTGGAAAACACGTGACAAACAATTTCCATTTACGGAAGAAATTTGTGCAGACACCGCAACAACTCTTCTGAAACTTCTGTCAATTGGTGGGTCATATATGATGGATAGAACACTTGCATATAGGATGTAGGTAGAAAACCAACCTCCAGAACAAGGTGCTAGTGGAGTGCAAGGTGAATATCAGGGGCGCGGATGAGGCCAAGGTGGAGGAGAACCTGTTATAGGTCAGGGACAGGTCATTTGTTACAACTGTGGAGGACGGGGACACTACATGCGAGACTGCCAGAATCCGATGCGTCTGTCATGCCGATATTGTACTTATTTTGACAACGCAACTGAATATTTTCCAGTATTATAGCTAAGATACGTGAAAAGGGGGCACAACCACTGTAACCAACTCAGAACTTGCAAATGATGAGGGCTGAGCCTTGCGAAGAGGATCCTAAGGTAAATATTGTGCTACGGAGTGGTATGACGACTGGCGAAGATAAGGGGAAGCAACCTGAAGAAAGTGAATGGGTCCGCAAAGCTCTAGAGAAGGAGGTCGAGTTTGATCTAAAGTTTGCACAGGAAACATTTATGGAAGCAAAGAAAAGCTTCACTGAGGCATCTACCTCAGGAAGTCAGGATAAGCCAGCTGAAGAGATGGACCCTTCCATGCTTACTACTTTCTTGGAGACCTGTATGAAGCTGTTGCATGACAACAAGGCTGTGAAAGGACTACATGAACTGATAAATAAGTGTGCTGGGAAAGAAAATGCTCTTGATGGACTGTGCATATTCAGGAAGCTTGGTAAGCATAAGGCAAGAACGAGGCGTGAGATGAGGCTCACTACGCAGATAGGATAATATGAGATGGATCAAGTAATTATGGATTTGGAGTCGAACGCGAATGTTATACCTAAACAGACATGGGAAAGGATGGGGAGACCTGTGTTGTAGTGGTCTCTGATTTAGTTAAGGATGGAAAATCAACAAAAAATCATCCCCATGGGAAGATTGCAGGGAGTGATAATGGATATTGAGGGTGCGAGTGCATTGGATGACTTCGAAGTGATAGAGATTGTGGATGACAACAATCCCTACCATGCGCTCCTTGGGATCGATTGGGCCACTGACATGAATGGGGTAATCAATTTGAAGAAGCGGAAGATGATATTTGAGAAGAAATCACTCCGCGTAGTAGTGCCCCTAGACCCTGCAGAAGGACCGCGCTATACTGAACCCGTCCACGATTATGAAAGCGACGATGACTTGGACCAGATTTATAAGATAATGACACGAGATCAGGATTGGGTGAATCTGACAACGGATGGATGTATTGCATGGGACTGTGAAAGCTCCTGCACTTCAGATTCAGATGAGGAGTTGGAACATTGGCAGAACCGACTGCATGAAGTATCTACACTGCGCTGTAATATGATGACCAAGTCGCTGCGCTGTGTATCATCGGAGGTAAGGAATCTACCTTATTATGATGGTTTAACTGAAATTAATAATATTTTGGATACATTTGAGAGGGAAGTGCCAGAGAAGCATCGCTTCTAGGCCTTGGATTGGGCACTGCGTGCTACACTTGCGAGATGGTGGGGTACGCACAAAGACAATTTTGATGATTGGCGCATGTATAGAAAGATGATGAGATTGTAGTTTGGTCACCCACAAGTGTGGCTAACAAAGAAATATGATGGAAGGAATGATCCGCACAATCAGTTGGCCAAATGGTCTAAAGTCTATGGAGTAGAGCCTCATCTTGAATGGGTGCATCTATTTTGTCATACTTTGGATGTAATACCGATGAACTGGTACTTAAAAACAGAGCTACGCCATGGCATTGAAGAATGGGATGTTCTGCAACAAAGGTTCTTGATTACGTTTAGTTTTGAGGATGGATTTGAATGTATTGATGAGGCATTGCAGGAAGTCAAGGTAGCGATCTTCAAAATACCACAGGATCCCTTGGACTTAATTCAACCAGATTGGACTACCCAACTGTGCCATGCGCTGGAGTGCTATAATGTGACTGCTGGGAAGAGGATGAAGAGCCAAGGAACATTAATATCCTAGAGACTGAAGATCACGACGAAGTTGAAGGACCGCAAATTGAGAATCCAGATATCACTACACCACTAAGAACGAGACAAGTGAACATTGGGACAGAAGCGGAGCTGAAATTTGTAAAAATTGGGGACTGCTAGGAGGATGCAATAGTAGATAAGGTCGCTGAATTGCTCCGCGAATATCAGGACTTGTTCCCTATGAAGTTTTCTGATTTGAAATGGATAATAGGGGACCTGGGAGTCATGAAGATCACATTGAAACTAGACGTGAAGCCGACTAAGCAAAGGCCTTATCGCCTCAACCCCAAGTATAAAGAGAATATCTGCTTAGAGTTGGATAAAATGCTTGCCGTAGGAATTATTGAACCGGTCGAAGAATCTGATTGGGTGAGCCCAATAGTGGTTTAGGAAAAGAAGCAAAAGGATGAAATAAGGATATGCATAGACCTCAGGAAGTTGAATGATGCCTGCGTACATGACCCCTTTCCGAATCTGTTTACTGATGAAGTACTAGATAATGTTGGCGGTCAGGAAGTGTATTCATTCATTGATGGATTCTATGGATACCATCAGATCAAGATCGCGCCAGAGGATAGAAGTAAGATGACTTTCGCGACTGAATGGGGATACTTTCAGTATATTGTGATGTCTTTTGGACTAAAGAACGTGTTGGCAATATTTTCGCGTGTAGTCATTGTGGCGTTCAAGGACTTCATTCACAAGTTTTTGGAGGTATATTTGGATGATTGGATTGTGTTTGGGTTGGTAAAACGCCACGTAGCTAGTCCACACTTGATGTTGGATACATGCTGGAGGTACCAGACCGTGCTTAATTTGAAGAAATTCTTGTTCTGTGTCCCTTTTGGGATCTTGCTGGGTCACATGGTATGCAGACAGGGCTTGATGGTAGACCTTGCTAAGATTGCAGTTATAATTAATTTGGAGGCACCAAGAAGTGTGAAATAATTGCACGAAAATGTTGGGGCATATAGGATACTATAGAAAGTTCATCAAAAGCTATGCCCAGATTACTGCGTTGATGGAGAAGTTGCTAAAGAAGGATGCTACGTTATGTTGGAGTGAAGAGTGTCAGCAAAGCTTAGATGTGTTGAAGGAAAATATGGTCACCGTGCCGATCCTAGTCTTCCTAGATTGGAAGAAGGAATTTCATGTGCATGTGGACGCATCATGTATTGCGCTTGAGGTAGTACTGACATAGGCCGGTGAGGGAGAGCTAGATCACCCTATAGCATTTGCAAGTAGAAAATTGTCTAAAGCTGAGAAGAACTATTCAACGACAGAGTGCGAAGGATTGGCTATGGTGTATGCGCTTCAGAAGTTCAGACATTACTTATTAGGTGGACACTTCAAGATGTATACAAACCATTCTGCATTGAATTACCTGGTTAACAAGCTTGTGTTGGGGGGGAAGATATGCAGATGGCTGCTGCTGTTTCAGGAATATGACTTCAAAGTTATTGTAAATCCAAGACGACTGAATGCAAGACCAGATCATCTGTCGCGCATTGAAATAGGAGAGGAACCTACTAATTTGGAGGAAGGACTACCTGATGCGCAGCTCTTTGCAGTGCGTGTTGCAGACAATCACTTTGCAGATATCATACACTTCCTGATGACAGGGACGGCTCCAGAAGGGTATACTAGTCAACAAAAGAAGGAGCTAGTGGTGCATGTGGCAAAATTTTCTAACATTGCAGGGCATTTATATAAAATAGGATCGGATGAAATTCAGTGACATTATGAATGTGACTTTGAATGAAACAACATCCTTGCTGAAGCTCATGGAGGAGCCGCGGGAGGAAATTATGCAGGAAAAGCTACAACACAGAAGATTTTATGCGCTGGGCTATGGTGGCCAATGCTTCATAAGGATTCCAAGGCTTATTGTAAGGCATGTGATGCATGTTAAAGGATGGGTAGGCCATCGCAGAGGGATGAGCTACCTCTAAATGTGCAAATGTCATTACAGCCGTTTGAAAAGTGGGTGATTGACTTTGTAGGACCAATTCAGCCTCCAAGAAAGAAGACAGGTGCACGATACATCATCACCGTGACTGAGTATTTGACTAGATGGGTGGAGGTGCAGCTTGTGAAGGACTGTACATGAGGAACAAAAACAAAGTTCATCTTTGAGTATGTACTGACTAGATTTGGTTGCCCGAAGATTCTGATGAGCGATTGCAGTACACATTTACTTAATGAGACGATCAGCGCGCTGACGGAGGAGTTCCAGGTTTATCATAAGAAAAGTACGCCATATCACTGGCAGGCTAATGGAATGGTGGAAGCGTTTAATAAGATACTGGAGAATGCGTTGACAAAGGTCTGCAATGCACAAAGGAATGACTGGGATATGCGCGTACCCATGGTGCTATGGGCTTATAGAACGACTTGCAAAAAGCTGACTAGAAAAATGCCTTTTAGGTTGGTTTATGGTGTAGAAGCTATGATGCTAATGGAGTACATTGTACCTAGTCTACACATAGTGGCATTCACAGGAATGGTGGATCACAGAGCCCTAGAAGAAAGGCTCGAGCAGCCGGCAGAGCTAGAAGAGGATAGATTTTTGGCTGGATTCCATCAGCAAGTTCAGAAGGAGCACGAAAAGGCATTGCATGATTGATCCGGATTTAAACAGGAACGCAACAAATCACAGAGATAACCATAAACACAGAGATGTAGCAGAAATAATACTTCATTTCATTAATGTAAAATACTGAAATATGCTTACAAACAGTGATGGAAATAAACCAGCTAGGGCGATGGTAGCTTATCTCTGAGAAGAGATGTGGTGGCTACATGCCTCTGAACTGTGTTACAATGAGGCTCGAAGGCCAATTTATTGTTGAGAAACAATAGAAAACCCTAAACATCCAAAAACCTAACCCAAGAAGATGAAACGCCAAACTGTGGGCCCCGATTGGGTAAATTGGTACATCAACTTCCTGGGGTCGTAACTTTGGCATATGATCTCCGTTTGACGCGCACAATATCTCGTTCAAAAGATCTAACCAAGAACTACAACTTTTGGAACAGAAAGACCCATGTTGCTCCCATTTTCCCCAAAAAACGTCATTTAGGGCCTCAAAACGGCTCCAGAAGTTCAGGACCCGAAAAACTGCTAAAAATAGTAAATTGTGCTACAATTAAGGAAACTAAAAAGCTGAAGGAAATAATGGTGGGTGTCCAAGTGGACTTGGAAGGTGGCCACCAATATCCACCTGGATCATTCCTCCCCCCTTAGGAAGAAATGGTCCCCATTGCGTTGAGTTCCTCCATGAGATGAGGAAACTTCTGCTGAACTTGGTCCCTAGTGATCCACTTGCCCCGGTGAAGCAGTTGGCCTACTTTGACAAATCGATACAGTTGGATATTCTGTTGGTGAGTGTGCTTGATCTATGTGTCCATGATCCAATCAGTTGCAACTTGTTCCATGCAATCTGGATTTAACTCTATGGGTGTGAGCTATTCTGCAATGTCAGATGTGTCTAGTAATGGTGGAAAGTATGGTCGAAGGCAGTCCACATTGAACACTGGGTGCAGGCCAAGGAATGGGGGAATGCTGAGCTCAAATGCATTGTCTCACACAACCTTGGTAATGGTGTAAGGACCATATTAGAGTGGTCTGAGTTTTCGATAGGCTCCGGTAAGGCGTTCCTTTTGCAAATGCAACTAGACTTTGTTGCCCACCTAAAACTTGTGTGGCACCCAATGTTGATCATGTCACTGCTTGTACTTGGCATTTAATTTCTCCAGAATATTCTGGACATGCTGGAAAATTTGTTGGATGTGCTCAATGAAGCTGGTTTCCTTATCTATTTTGGATTGGACATGTGTCGAATCTGCGTGAGTAGCTGGAAATGGCATGGCCACATCAATGGGACATAGTGGCTAGAATCCCAAGCCCACCTAAAAAGGGCTGTGGCCAATCGAGCTATGAAGAGCCCAGTTGTAGCTGTGATGAACATAGGGGAGGCTCTCGTCCCATGTTCGTGGATGCTTTGAGTTGTACATGTGCAGCATGTGTACAATCATCTTGTTGGAAACCTTTGTCTGGCCATTAGTTTGAGGATGGAAAGCTGTGGATTTAGTGAGTTTGGTGTCCAACATTGACCAGAGACTGGACCAAAATGTACTGAGGAACCTGCTATCCCAATCTGAGATGATAGACTGTGGGATCCCAAATTGTACCCACACTCATTCAAAGAAGAGTTTAGTGGTGGCTTTTGCTGTGATATTCTTCTTGCAGGCTGCCATAATAGCCATCTTCGATAACCTGTCGATGACCACAAAAATACAACCGTTTCCATGCTTAGTGGAAGGAAGGCCTGACATGTAATCCATGGAGATGGATTCCCAAGGTCAACTAGGGGTAGGCAACGGGGTATAGAAGCCTTGCTTCTTGATGGTCGATTTGGCAATGGCATAGGCAGTGCATGATCTAATGTACTTCCCGACATCCTGTCAAAGATTCGGCCAATATAAATACTTCTGCAGTACTGCCATTGTTTTCTTGACCTCAAAATGCCCAGTAGCCCGACTGTAGTGTGCTTCCCAAATCATCTTGGAATGCTCGCTTGAAGGAACACAAATGTGACCCAGGTGGCATAACATGGCATCCTCGAGGTGAAAATTTGGAACATGCTGACCCTCCAAGAGTGTCTGGTATGTGTGGCTGAATTTTGGGTCGCTTTTGTAGAGAAGTGGCCAATCAGAAGTCTCGTGCCCACAAGAGTTGAGCACGGTGGTTAACACCATGATCGATGGTCGACTGAGGCAATCTGCAACATTATTGGTGCTGCTCTTCTTATACTTGATATTCAAATGGAACTATTGCAGGTATGTGGACCACTTCTGATAGCGATCATTCTGTAATTTCCCTTGGATCTGTATGAACTGCAGGGGTCAGTGGTCTGTGTGGATGACCATTTCCTTCCCCAAAATGTAATGCTTCCATTGTCGGCAGGCCTGCACAATGGAATACATCTCTTTGTCATAAGTGGGATACTTCCGGACTGTGTCTGAAAGTGTCTCACTGTGATATGCCACTGGATGCCCATGTTGAGTAAGGACTGCCCCAATAACATAGTCAGAGGCATCTGTCTTGACCTCAAATGGTTGTTGCAAGTCTGGTAATGCGAGCACTGGTGCCGTGTAGAGGTGATCTTTCAACTCTGTGAATGACTTTTGTTGAGATTCAGACCAAAAGAATTTTGCTTTCGCTCCTCCCTTGGTGACTTGACTCAAGGGCCAAGTGATATGAGAAAATCCCAACACGAACCTGCGGTAGAAGTTGGAAAGACCTAGAAAGCTGCGGAGCTCTATCATAGTGGTTGGAGATGGTCAATCCCAAATGAATTTGATCTTGGTTGGATCCACATGCACCCCCTGTTCATCAATAATGTATCCCAGATACTGAAACTAGGTGATGCCAAAAGTGCATTTCTCCAGATTGGCACATAACTTGTGTTGCCACAGTGTTTGGAGAACCTGTCGGAAGTGGTGGAGGTGCTCTTCCCAACTCTGGTTGAAGATCAGGATGTCATCAAGTATAACACCACAAATGAGTTGGTGAATGGCCGCAATATGTCATCCATTAGTCTCATGAAGGTTGCAAGAGCATTCGTCAATCTGAAAGGCATAACCAACCATTCAAAAAGGCCCTCCTTGGCTTTGAAGGTAGTCTTCCACACATCGGAGGGTTCGATTGGTACCTGGTGATATCCTGACTTAAAATCAATCTTGCTGAAATCTTTTTCCCCCTTTAGTTGGTCCAGGAGGTCATCAATCCATGGGATTGGGTACCTATTATGGACAGTGATCTTGTTCAACGCCTAATAGTCAATACAGAGTCTCTAAGTCCCATCCTTCTTTTGTACCAACATGATCGGGCTCCCACAGGGCGATGAACTCGGACAGATGTGACCTTTCTGGCAGTAGCTCCTGAATATGCCTCTTGATTTCATCGTTCTCAAGAACGGAGCGCTGATAGATTGGTTCATTGGGTAGTGGTGCACCTGGGGTTAGATCGATGGAGTGCTTGACCTGACAGTGCAGAGGAACCCCTGTGGGGGAGGTGAAGATGTTCTCATACTCCTCCACGACCTTGTCCATCTATAGTTGTCATGTAGAGGGGCCCTGTGTAGAGGTTGTGACCACTGTCTTCTTCTTTTCTTGAGGGCGTATCATTAGGAAAACGAATTTCTTAGTTTTGGAAATGGGCTTACTGCATTGTTTTGCAGTAACTAGAGAGATGTCAGTAGGCAGTGCTACCTCCGATATCTTGTACAACTTATTTCCCAAAGTAACAATAACAACACGGGGCCTTAATTCATACACATCATGTCACTTCCACAAGTATGGTTGTCCTAATAATACAACACAAACTTCAAGGGGAGCAATGTCACACAATACCTCATCCATGAAGGGCTTAATGTTGTATGGAAGGCGACACTGCTGGTTGACGCGAAGATCCCATCCTTGGTGAAGCCACCCGATGGTGTATGGTTACGGATGTGTCGTGGTCGGTAAGCCCAGCCACTTCACGACCTCTGCTGAAATGAGGTTCTTTTGGCTCCCGTTGTCAACAATGAACTATAGTGGGGAGCCCTTTACCCACATCTGGGAGTGGAAGAGATGCTCCTCCTCCTCTGGATCTTCGGGCTCCTCCTTCTGTATCTTCATGGTGGAAACGGTGGCGTTGGGATCTGCATCGATAATATGCTTCCCTTTGTCATTCCCCTTGTTGGGTTTTGACTCAGAGTCGGCACATGCATATGATTCCGAAACCTTTAGCTCAGCCACTAGTGACTGCTGGGCCTGACACTCACTTGTGTTGTGGGTGGAGCTCTTATGGAACTCACACCACTTTCCCGTGTCCTTTTTCGGCTTCACGACATTGTTCTTTTCTTGCAGCTTTGGCAGGTTGTCTTGGGACACCTCGCCTTAGCTTTGTCCGCTGTTCTGTGGTTTGGGGGCACCTTTCCCTTGCTTCGAATTCGTAGATCCAAAGTCTCACTTCTTCCATCTAAACTTTTGCTCAACCTTGACAGCATATCGGTATGCCGTGCCAAGTGAGGGGATATTCAGGAATTCTATTTCTTCTTGGATGTACTTGTGCAGGAAGCCACAATATTTGAGTACCAAATTCTGCTCTGAATCCTTGATACCCAACTTTGTGCGAAGGTTATGGAAAATATTGGTAAACTGCGGCACGTCTTGGTGCCTCCCCTGCCACAGCGTGGTCCACTTTTATATATTGATCCTCATAGCTTCCGATAGGGTAGTACTGCTCCTTGATGGCATCCCAGAATGAATCCCAAGTGGGTGCGGCTGAAAATAGTGAGCCTGTACTTTCATCCTTCTGCTCACAGTATGTTTCCCACCAGTCCTTGACATGGGTGGTTGCTTTGAGAAGAGAGAAAATAATCTTTTCCTAACTGGAAAAATCATGAATAGAAAAATAACCCTCTAGAAAATTTAACCATTTATCGATGACATCTACATCTATCTGACCCTTGAATATGGGGATTTCAAAATTAACTTGTACCTTAAATGGTGTGGCATTTCCAGAGTAGCTTTTGGAAGTCGATGCATCACCCCTCATCCAAGAGAAAATAAATTTGGAATAACATGAATTTGCAAATGAAAGACACTCTTACAGATACAAAATTCCTATGATAGGTGGTAGATTGGGTTCCAAATGCAACACACACTAAAGGATCCTACATTCATTACATGTACATGGTGGACATTTGTTAGCACCTAAAATTTCTTCTTCACAATGTTCTTTTCAATAGAAATTATATTAAGGAAGACATCCTCCGAACTTGAACCAAATGTAAAAGAACATGATGTCAATGGATCAAAGACTCGAGCAAATTGAGGAGAAATTATGAACCCCCTTGATCTTGGTTTTTTTCTGGGAAGCAATAAGGATCTTATTCATGCTCAAAACATATACACTAAGAGGATTGTATGGGCAGACTTTTAGTTTTCTAATAGTTTTATGTTTAGAAATGGCCCCAAAGGCCCAATAGTTAACACTATATTTTTCATTATGGGATTTTAAAATGGTTGAAATTGCTGGAAATATGTTTTCATTAATGAAAAATGCAAAGCATTAATGATGTTTTCATTGATGGCAAAAGCAAAGCATTGATGATGTTGTCATTGATGGAAATGGAAAAGCTGAGAAGACTACAAGAAGAGTAATGAAGATCAACAAAGGTGGACAAGACTGGAACAAAGCTAATTAGTGAAATGGTGCAGAGATTTTGAATTCAATTCTTGGATAGCAAGTCACCTCAAACATAGTTGAAACCCACATAAATGGAAAGAGATTTGAAAAATATTTTCAACAGTATGTAAAGCAGAAATTCCCTCCTAGATTAAAAGTCATGGCCAGTCAAAGATAAAGCCTCAAAAAGTCAAAATGTAGAGCTAAATATGGCGTGGTGGTGTTAGTTGGAGTTAATTTTTTCATTTGATAAAACCTATTGGAGCAACTTGCGAAAGAAATGGAAGGTGGTCAGAGTTAAATGACAACTATATATGTTGGTGGATATGGCGCCACATGTACCCATTGATGCATCAAAGAAATTGTGAGAGGTCATGTTGCTCGACTGTTAATGTGCAAGGGAGTGGCATGAATATGGTTTTCCCATACCATTTATCGTTAGATCAATGAAATAAGTTAATTACACCACCCCTCCTCTTCAATACCACAAACCATGCAAGGGGGGAGTGCAAACCATCAAGAATTTTTTTATAACCACGATATGTGATCGTAGAGATGGCTAACCGGCAAGTGACAGGGGCCCGACGACGAGACCAATGTAGATGGGTGATAGTGACAGGTGGATAATGATGTCAACATGATGTGGCCCAATGAGAGGTGCACATGTGGCAGGTGGACTGAGATCACATGTGGGAAGGAGAGAGATTAGACTTTTGTTGACTATGTTGATTTTCTGATTTTCGACCTCCTTTCACCAGCGTTGACTTGAGGTCAATTTGACTTAGTTTTGACAAAAATATGATATGTCTTGGAAGTCCACATTGACTGGGATATTAAACGATTTTTTATGGGTACTTTGACTATATTTTACCACGGACTTAATTAGGGTTTGACCCCAAGTTGACTTTGTGAGTTCATCAAATTTCTAGGAAGATTTGAGGATTGCTTTGACTGGATTTAACTAAGCAAGAAAGACCGAAATGTGTGCTACTTCGACCAAACTTTTATAAGAACATTTGAATATTGACTTTGACTAGTAGAGCTGTGTTGGTTGTTGTTGATTGAACTTTCACAGGGTTGAAAATTGCAGGACCGGTACTTTGCCAGATTTGACTTTTATGATCATCTTTAATTATTTATCGGATTGTTTACTTGGATAATCAAGGCTTTGACCTTTGAATTGTTGTTGGATAAACTGGGACTATGTATCTTTTTTGAACATTTTATGAACATCTAATAGAATAATAATTTGCTTGGGTTTTCCCCTGGTATTTGACCTAAATCTCTGTGTCGCATTAATCTTGGTTGTCTTCTATTGTGCATATTTTTTATTGTTCTATCTACAATTTCTTATTGTTATTGGGTGATTGAAATTAAATTTGGAAAAGTGATTGCTACTAAAATTAGAAATTGTTAAAGTGATTGTTACAACATAGAACATTGAAAAATTAACCGAAATTAATTTATAACCTAATTGTGATATTGAGGTGTATTAATACTTTAATTAATATTAAAATTATTGGTAATGTCTTAGTGTTATATATTAATGTTTTAACATTAATGTCTTAATGTTATATGTGTGTATGTTAGGTCTTAAAATTATACTTAATGTTTTATTTAACAACAAAAACTATTGATTGTAAAATTGTATTTTAAATGATATTTAAACTTGCTAGAGAAGGGATGACATACAAATTTTGAGAAAGAAATTTTTTGGTTCAACCACACCCTATGGAAAGTAAATGCCAAACCTGGATCATTAACACGAATGGGAAATATTTTGTTGAGTTAGTAGGGGGTTGGCTGCAGAGATTTTGAAAGGGTGGGTTAGTGAAGTGGTGCTATTAAGACCTCCCCTTCTCATAAAATGAAAGGGTAACTTATGAAAGAAGGCAACGGGGGGAGTAAGGGGTTCCCTCTTGGTAATACAGAGGTGCAACATTGTGGTCAATAAAAGGTTGGCCTAATTCATAGAATGGGTTTGATTCTTACTTGGAAAATTTGGTGTGTACTTGAGGATTAGTGGGAGTATTCATAGGGGATTCTCCCATTGAGCCACTCTAGATTTATAATCGATGTCACCAGTTTGAGCATAGAGGAATTGAACTAAAAGAGTGGAGTGCTTGTCTGTATTTTTAAACCACTGGTGCTTATTGTGGAAGTGAAACCATTAGTGCTTTCCTTGTGTTTTGAAACCAGTCATATAGAAAATCATAGGTGTTTGCAATTGGTTTTGAAACCACTAGTGCTTTTTGTGGTTGTGTGTAACACCCTCCTCCCACATCTACCCAAGTAACAGGCCAACCGGGGTAAACATGTGACGAGAAGTTATTGTTATATGATTCAACCTCCTAAGTCATGTTAAGGAAGTGGAACTGTAAAAACACACCATACATACCTTACACAACAACAATAAGACTATCAGGAACCATCCCAACCTCTCAGGTAACCAACGCTTGAGTCCCCCTGAGTTTTTAGACTAATTAACCCCCGGATGCTCCCATGATATGGGCATGCCAGTGTCCAAACGACTTTGGATGCTCCCATAGCATGGTATGCCAATGTTTAGGGACTATTTTGATCAATGTTGTGCCAGTGTCCTTGGGATTTGAGCCAATTTTCCAGGCCCAAAGCCCATGTCACTGTCCAGAATTCAATTATAACTTCAGAACATAAAGATAATAATGGAATGATGATCTATAAATGTAATTACTTGAACAAACCATTAACTAGACCCCTACTACACATGGCAGGCATTTCTTCAAACATATCACAAATATGTAATCTACAGGTGTAAACAATAGATCTAAGTATAAGGGTCTCATTCTTATCTGAGAATTGCTAAGAAGCATTGATGCCTCAACACATTAGCTATATTTTCATCCATTAGGCCATATATACATTGTTCATTCATATACAAGTAAAAACATGATGGGAGCTATACATAGCCACTGTCATAATACATATTCATAACCAACATAATAATAACAGAAATACCAAGGAAACAACAACCATATAATCCACATATACACCAGCATAATGCTCATGATATAACAATGAGAAATAACCTCATATTAATGATGCAAAAGCCAACTCGGTATGGGACTACCACATTCCACCCGACCGTAGACATGGATGAGCCAAATCTTCTTCAGCCAATCACCCTTGTGCTATATTCCAAGCATGAATGTGGGATCTCATACCAATCCAGGGCTTCCAGAGGAAAAACCACCTTAACCCATCAAATTTTGATTGCACCTCACAGTCGAACATCACAAAAACATCATCATTTTGGTCTCTACCCAAGCCTTCCAGGGTTCAATATGGTTTGTTCCAACCCGACTTCCAAGACTAGTAACTCAACCCACGGTTTTTGGCGGGATCTAGAGCGTTTTTACAACCAAGGCTCCAGGAATAGTAACTCAACCCACAACTTTTGTAGTATTCTAGAGTGTTCATCCAACCAGGTCTTCCAAGACTAGTAACTCAACCAACCAAGGGCTTTTAAATTGTTTGTCCAACCAAGGCTTCTAGCACTAGTAACTCAACCAAGTTGTTACAGGGTTTCCAGAGTGTTTGTCCAACCAAGGCTCTAGGACTAATAACTCAACCCAAGACGTTACAGGGCTTCCAAAGATTTTTTCCAACCAAGGCTCTAGGAACTAATAACTCAACCCAAGCTAAAGGAAACATGAGAACCAACTAGAAAAACAAAGAAATGAACCCACAACACCATGGTTATCTAGGAAATGGTAAGGATAGGAAAATCCAATGTCAATCCAACAATCCTCCATGCCAGTGACATATCATGACCAATATACCACATGCATATGCCATGCATGCCAAAACTAGTGAGGAAAACATACATCCAACTCAATACCTACAAGAAAAAACCATTGTATTTGTTGATCCTGATGTCCTTGTGTGCTTTCCTGCTCTTCATTTTCCCTCTTGCTCCAAAACTCCAAGTATGCCACACTCTCCAAGAGTTCTCCAAGAAAACTCTAAGTTTCCAAGAGTATGAGAGAGAGAGGGAATAGAAGAGAGCTCCACCAAAACCTGTCAAAAGCTTTCCAACTAATCCTCAAAAGCCTTTTTATCAATGAGGCCTCTATTTTCTTCATTTTCCATTATTTTCCTTCAATTTCCTCCTCACATGCAACCTGTGACCTTTCACCTTCCTTTTCTCCTAATTTCCTTTATTTTCATAAATAAAATGCCAATAAATTCCTCATATCTTTCCAAAGCCTTTGCTATTGCCTTTTCCAATTTCATTAGCCATTATAAACTTAATGAACACTCAGTAAGATGTTTTTCGCACCATTTAACTTGGAATATGTGTCCCATGACCATCGTCTTATATATTTTTTTACATGGATTTTTAACCAAGGATGTTACAGAACCCCCCCCGCCCACGCCCTTGGGGGAACATCGTCCTCGATGTTCAATGACACATATAACTAATAAGACCGTTGAAAACAAAACATATTGCCCATGGAGCTTTATAACATATCTCATTGTAGTATTTACAATGACCATCCGCTAAAACATGACAAACATACCATTTATTGGAGCTTTGTAACATAGCTCATTACAGTATTTACGATAACCACATATACACATACACATTTTGTTTACCCATCAAATAACCATACTATCTATGGATCTTTATAAACCAGCTCGATACAATATTTACAACAATATACACATATATACATTTACTCAACTGGGAAATAAAAGGATATAATGTCTGTATCAATCAAGGGAATCCAGAGGCTCACACATCCACCCTCAAAAGTAATACCAAGATTCACCTCCTTCTCAAGAAGTCCAAAATCCATTGTCAAAGTCAAAGTTGCATCCAATGTCCAACACTACAATCCTGCGCCACTTGTCCTCTCAGTGAGTAATTATCGACTCATTGTTCCAGGGTGCACTCCCAAGCATCTGATTCCATCTAGCAATGATAATGACCAAAACAAATCCATCATCGACCTTCCTTTCTATGCTACACAGATGCTTGGGCAATCTGGCCACCCCCTTCTGCGTAGTCACACACCTTCCAAGTTTCGTTTGCACCCTCATCTAGGGAATTCCATCCCTCGGCAAGGTTTCCTCGCATCGGAAGGTCCAGAAATCGATGCATATCCTTCCCTCAAACCATCATACCAGTCATAACATGCTCATGGAAATCAATGGACATTATTGGGTACTAGTGTCTAATAATGGCCCTACTCCTGAATGCTTTACCAACATACTGTTGCATGTTCTAATTCCTGTTGTTGTTGTTGCTAATGCTTGTCGTTAGTTTCAACCACCCAACCGAGCATTTCATGGTTTCCTGTACCAAGCATATAATTTCCATTATTTTCAAAATAAATTGAAATAACTTCAAATCATACCTCATTGGTGGCCCATCAATAAGGTATACTTGTAATTCTCATCACTTCTTGTCACAACAAGTCAATCTAGCATCTTTGACCAAATCATCATGTATAAACATATCACATCAAGTTAGCTCAAAACACAAGCATCATACATCAAAATCATAAATCACATGTAACTATCATAGATTACATGCATAATAAAACTGAAATGAAATATTGATATGTATCCTTTAATCAATCCTTAGCTTCTACCTTTGCCCTTATTCTATACGCACTTCGGATTGGTTTCCACACTCGACAAACACCCAGTTCCTTCTCCTCAACCATGTGCATATACACATAGTATGCATCACACACATACAACCACACACGACATATAACACCATGCAATACATGCACCTACACTTGACCTACAACCCATACACCTACACCTAGTGTACAACACAACACAATACATATGCCTACCTTCGGTGTACACTAATAAACAATACATACACCTACATCTGGTGTACAACACAACACAAATACGTACACCGAGTACAACACAATGAATACATATGTCACGATACCACGACTACACAATTCACATACACAGTATTGCATGCCCGCAATACAACATGTACAACACACAAAAAATACCACATGTACACCATTACCATATGTACAACATGTACACAGTGCCACCTATACACAACACCATCTACACAACACCACATGTACACGACACCACCTGCATAACACGTACACAGCGACACATGTACACCACACCACATGTACAATGTGTACACAATACCACATGTACACAGTACCACATGCACGACATGTACATGACACCACATGTACACAACATCACATGTATGACATGTACACATCACCACCTGCACACAACACCATATGTACAACATGTACACAACACCACGTGCACACAACACCACATGTATACTCACGCACACAAAACCATATGTACATAGAACCAAAGTCACAACATGCACACAACACATATGTACATAACACTGCATATATATCATGTACATAGCACCATATGTACACAACACCACATATCCAACATGTGCACAATATCATATGCACACAACACTGCATATCCATCATGCACACAATACAATATGTACACAACACCACATATCCAACTTGTACATGGCGCCATCTATAACCATCACTGCATATGAAATATCCACACAACACTATCTGTACCACCATGTTCATAAATTTGCATAAACGACATGTACACATACTATATATACACAACGCCACATGCGCACAACATCACAGATGCAACATGTACAACATATACAACGTATGTACAAGAGTATTATCACACATCCAAAACCACACTGTCTCTACCAAGAAACATTGCTTCTAGTGTCTCTTTGAAATCCATTCTTATTCCAACATCCCGCATAACCCACATTGATCTCATTTCGTTGATGCATCCCTCGGTATAGCCTGTCCATAACATAGACATAATATAATCACATAATATCAACTCATAACCACATGATACTGACCTCATATATTTGTCATGACTACTCTTCCACTTGATTCCTCATAAACCAAGAACCTCTTCATGCCATTCACCTATGTAAGCAAAAATTCCTCTACAAGAATGATTCCTAATGACCCTCTCAGACAACAACATACATACATACATATATATACATATAAATATTAGCATTAATAATCATGATCTATGATGACCATGTCAAACATGACATACATACAGACATACATGTATACACATGTAAACATCAGCATAATCATGGTCACAACATAATTACTAGATATCATAAGGTCAAGGTTAAGAGAACTCCCTATATGCGTGCAACACATGCGCAACATCGAGAACAACGGTTCCCAACATAGCTAAGGCATATTATGCCTTAAATCCATTTACCTTACCTTTCATGATTACCTTTCCCATGAGTTTCTTGCCATCATCCATTTACACCAATGGACCCAACCAGTCCAGCTGGCTATCATTATCTTGCCTACAATTTCCCTTATACATGCACCGAGCTTCATCCAGGTCTTACCTTACTTATTGGGTACCACACATCTCTCCCGAGCTTCATTAACACCCTCCTTCCCCAACCAATTCCCAAGACTCTCAAAACAATAGAGACAAGACCAAGAAGGAAACAAGAATAAAACCATGGGAAACCAACAACAATACGACACCATAAACAAAGTGGCATGCCCATGCACAAGACGCAAACAAAACCACAATAAAGCACAACAAATCACCAAAAGAACAAGACTGACGATAGACTCCATGACTCAGTCCCCATGGTTCTTAGTGTTTCCAAGGGAAAGCTCAACCTGACCCTTCTTCGAGATTTCTTGGCAACCTCTTTTTCATAAAATCTCTTGTATCATATTGCCATCAACACATAATTGTCAGTGTCAGTGCATAAATAAACATAACAATACACTAGTTACCTTACCTTGTTGTCCCAAGCACATTTTCTTGCAACTGAACACATCCACGCCATCTCTCAAGGGACTCCAATTCCTTTTATAGATCTAGCTATAACTAGAAACCAATTGTTATACCTATCAAATACATGTCCACGAATATAGCACATATCCACATAATTTTAGACAAAATCAAGGTTAAGAATACTTCATGTATACAAATCATTCATTTGTTTGGAATTAGGGTTTCCAATCGTAGCCAAAGGAATTCTTTCCCAATTCCTTTCTTTTTCCCTTTTTACCTTGTTGCAACTAAGTCTTACTATGTATTGTCAGATCACCCAATTGTTAGTTATATAACACATCAACTATCACCTTGTCAAGCTAATACCAAGCGTGTTGCCCCGCAACTGCTCACACATGTCAGTCTCATGTTCCAAAGATCAAGACATCATGTCTATGAATTTGAAATCAACCTTTACCAAGTCTAACAACCATATCATACTCAATAATCAACTCACATTCATCAACCATAATACATAATTCTACAACTATCACCTACTTACACTCAAGCACATATCAATTGTCTCAACACATGTGTTAGTACAACCATTTAAAACAAAATCATTCCTTCATGTAATCTTACATACACAGTCATATTACGCAATTCATCAAACACTCAACCAAATTGCAAACATACCATGTTAAAGAAATCAACTAGATGACATAATCAAACACTCAAACATCAAATAGACGACATAATCAAACATTCAAGCACAAAGTAGATGACATAACAAATCTCATACCTTAATGTATCTCACAGGAGGTTATCTTGTCTACAAGATCAATCTAGATTAGTACAATATAATTTCACAACATATCAACTCAACCATAAATAAGGTCATGATATCCATGACAATAACTAACTGACATGTTCACATCATAAGCTCATAAACATTTGTCATTCATTCATAACAATCACATATGTATGAGCAGTCTATATTAGTACAACACAATGTCACTATAAGTCAACTCATACTTGAATGTCATAACCCTAACCATCTTCATAGGCCAATCCAATTTAGCATGATACATATAACATCAATATATTAATGTTATAACCCTAATCATCAAGTTAATTAACATAAAACAACAACAATGCATACAACCACAGGTTACTATCATTCATGACTATCCAACACATGTATATGACTACAATGATCAACTAGTATTTATCATAGATATAACCATAATAATAATAGAATGACAAACATGTATATAATTGTAATGCAAATAAAAATCTATTAACCAACATACCTGCATGCCAAACATACAAAACCTATATGACGATCTTATCTTACCCCAAAGTCTAGTGTTGCAACTTCACTCTAATAGTTTGCATCTCCTACTCAATCTCAGTCAACACATTAGAATCATAACATAACAACTACAACATGATGACATAACCACATCCAATGACCTCACAATGCATATCTAAGCTATTATGCATGCATAACCATCACCATAAAAATTCATGCACAAAAACCTATAAACGCTGACATACATAACAAATGCATATACAACCATACACTTAGGATGACACATTCCACAGTAACGCCATCAACCTTCACATGGAGACATCACTGCAAATATGATCAACACCATGCAAATGCAACAATCAAATGGACTACAAACATAAGCAACACATATGCAATCGACATGAATGCATGAACAATACACCGCCCATCCAGTCCGAGGGGTGAACCATGCTCAGATACCACTCTATAACACCATCCTCCCACATCTAGCCAAGTAACTAGCCAACTGGGGTAAACATGTGGTGAGAAGTTACTATTATATGATTTGACCTCCTAAGACATGTTAAGGAAGTGGAACTGATGGAAACACGCCATACAGACCTTCCACAACAACAACAAGACTCTCAGGAACCATCCCAACATCTCAGGTAATCAGCCCCTGAGTCCCACTGAGTTTTTAGACCAATTAGCCCCTAGACTCTCCCATGATATGGGCATTCAGTGTCAAAAGGGCTCTGGATGCTCCCACAACATGGTATGCTAGCATCCAGGGACTATTTTTCTCAGTGTTGTGCCAACATCCCTGGGATTTGAACCACTTTTTCAGACCCAGAGCCCAAGTCACTACCCAGAATTCAATTGATACCTTCACAACACAAAGATAACAATGGAATGATGATACAAATGCAATTAATTGAACAATCCCTTAACTCGACCCCTACTATCCATAACAGGCATTTCGTCAAACATATCAAAAATATGTAATCTATAGGTGTAAACAACATATCTAAGCATATGGGTCTCATACTTATCTGAGAATCACTAAGAAGCATTATTTGTTCAACACATTAGCCGTAGTTACATCTGTAGAAATTTTGAATAATATGACACATATTCAACAGAGATTATCCTGATCATACAATTTAAGCGGAACATGTATAATACATAATCTCCTCTACGTTGATCATCAAATTACAGAAGCAGAAACATCCACAGGCACACATAGAAGCATCAATCAAACTCATAAACACAGTATGTATCCCGGGGAAAGCATCTCGCTAAAAACCCCACACTATCTGTATATTATATTGATTGAATCATGTAACAATACAAAGCATAATACTTCTCACAAGTATCTCCACCTGTTACACATAATACAGCTCAGATTTGATCTCCAAATCTCTCCCGCTGCTTGCCTGCCTCCACTGCTCAAACCTGCTCGAGAACTGATGAGAATAGCTTCCCAAACTCGATTTTACACTGCAAAATAGTCACCCACACTATGTTGGACGTGAGAAACAGCTATAATATCATGAAGATACGTGAGCAAACTCATTGGCATACTCAATCCTTTGATTGTGCAAATCATCATGCACAGCTATAGTCACAACTGATAGCAATCTGATCCTCTAACACCTGTCCCTGCTGAAATGAACATGCACTGACATGCAACTGAGTTAACTGATGTATTCTATAGTTGCATTATGAGTTAATAACTTGTGAATTAATTAATAACTAATTCACCCAACTCATCTTTAGTCTATTGATCAGTTAGACTAAATACAACCAGTTTAACAAAGCTAAACTGAACACAACTCCATCAACTGTACCTCCAGTCCACTAAACTCAACTCACTTGAGTTCTAACTGAAGTCATGCATGCAACAACTCAACTGACTCATAAGAAAAACAAATTTCCTTCTGACAGCTGCATGTGCCACTTCCGTAGCTCAAACTGAAGTGCTCCAAGAGAATAAGATTAAGTTTATAGTCCAAATATTATTGTGAGATAATAATATTTGACTTTTCTATTTTTGACTTTGATCACTCACACTGTGATCACTCACACTGTAATCACTCACACTGTGATCACTCACACTTTCATCAAAAATAGAAGTCCATCTATTTTTCCCAACTTGATCAATCATCCATAGACATGATCCATATGTCTAAAAATAGACATAGTCTAAAAATAGACTTGCGCCAAAAATAGCCTGCGGGCCCACTTAGTGAAGGCGACTCTTTTCACTAAGCTCCATCATCTTGTTGCACTCTCAACAAGCATTTCTTGTTGCACACTTTTCAACACTCCCTCTCAACAAGAAAGGCTTCCTCTCAAACCCGATCCTGTAACTCTGGAATGTTCTCCATGCAACACATTTGGCCGGTCCACTTGCTCTGTCATCAAAGTCTCTGACTGCTATTGCCTCTGTCAACTGAAACTCTGCATCTCTGTGCTCTTCAGTATCTGACTGCTCTAGCCTCTGTCACTTTGATCTCTGACTGCATCCGTGCTGCTGCTGGTTCTATCTCCCAGCATTGCATCCGCACTGCACCTCCCAACTGACCTCCCTGTTGGGATAGAAACATCCTCTAATGCTGAAGCTCTACCTGCTGCTGACAAGTGCTCCCTCTCTGACATCTGCGCTACTGCAACATCTCCATGCATCTCGCACCATTGCACACCTCTCTGTGCCACCTAACACTGTGCAAAACACTTGTGCCTCTCGCATTGCTACAGCATGCTAGCTATGCGCTGTCCTGGGATTCCCTGCACTGTCGCTCTCTCTGCCGCTCCATCCGCATCTATCTCTACCCAATCAGTCAGTTCCTGCTACTACACATTGGGGCTCCCGTAGCAAGGTCTCATCCAAGAGGTTGGGTACCTCAAGGATCTTGCCCCTCCTCCTTGGGACAATCAATCCACATCACCCCACCTCCTACCTGGAGGTATGGATGCATGTGATCCCTCAGCCCACCTGGCTTGAAGTTTCCCCCTACTGGAGGTCTCTAGATGAGTAGATGTCTCTACTCGATCTCCTCTCAGCTTCCCTTGTTGTGGCTGCTCCACAACCTCCTGAAGCTGCTGCACCAATCGTGGCTCCTCCACAATCGTCTGAGACTTCTTCTGGCTCTGCATGTTGAGAGGTAATATACGCTCCCTCTCAACCACCAAGTCTCCATCAGTTGCCTTGCTGCTCAAGGCTTTGCATGCATCTTGAACCTCAAGAGCATACAGGTTCTTGACCCGTGAACCAATCTGCTTCACCTGTCTAGTGATGATGTGTCTAAGGAAAACCTTTCCCTTAGTAAAGACCACATCATATCCTCTGTCTTCCAACATCGCGATCGACACCAAGTTTCTCTTCAGTCCTGGTACATACTTGACATCGGTCAAGGTAAGGCGAGCTCCATGCTCCCTCTGAAAAATAACCGTGCCTACACCTGAGACACTATACTTCTCATCATTACCCATCCCTATGAGTATCTGGAGATCTTTCTCCTCCAAAGTACTGAACAAACTTTTGTCACCGGTCATGTGGAAAGAAGCTCCACTGTCAAGAAACCAACCACTTCCCATCATGGATGAAACCATGCATGCGAAGAGTGTGAAGTCCAACTCAAACTGTGAAGCAAGTGAGGCTGCCTCACCTTCAGATCCTTCCCCGGATCCCTTCTTGGACTTCTTCTTTGGGCAATTAGTAGCATAATGACCCAACTCATGACAACGAAAGCATCTCACCTTCGCCTTGTCAACCTTCTTCCCATCATTGGAAGAACTGGATTCGGAAAGAGAAACCTTCCCCTTCCCCTTCCTCGCCTTACTCGCTAAGGCACAGTTCTCCTCATCCTGCATGGATGAAGAACCGTCTCTGGTGCTCCGCCTGATCTCCTCCTGCACAAGATCCGACCAAAGTCTCTCCCAATTTGGCAGTTTCTCCCTTCCATTCACTGAGTCCTGGTAGCTATGCCAACTCTTAGGAAGGTCAAGGAGTGCTAGACTCACCATCCTCATCCGACAGTCACCCCCACACTTCCCAGCTAATCCCGGCATTGGGTGAACTTCGTGAGATACTGGGGCATACTGTCTCCATTCTCACACTGAATGTTTTTGAGTTTATCCCTTGCTTTGGAATTAAATCCGAATTCCACCAGCTCAAAACTCAACCGGTTCCGATCTAGAATTCGTGAGAACAAAGTATTTCTTGTACAGAGATCGACTGTATGGGCATTCACCGGATATCTCACCTTCCAAAAGAAGGATGAATCCAGAGGCTACCTGGCCCGATTACAGGCTCTGCCTAGAGAAATAGAATGTAAACACTTCCTGAATAGTAGATCTGATGATCGATCCTCGCTTGATATCCTGTAAAAATCTCTTCTACAAATCAAGCTGCTCTGATACCATGTAGAAACTTTTTCTACAATTTTCTAGCTCTGATACCATGTAGAAATTTTGAATAATATGACACATATTCAACAAAGATTATCCTGATCATACAATTTAAGCGGAACATGTATAATACATAATCTCCTCTACGTTGATCATCAAATTACAGAAGCAGAAACATCCACAGGCACACATAGAAGCATCAATCAAACTCATAAACACAGTATGTATCCCGGGGAAAGCATCTCGCTAAAAACCCCACACTATCTGTATATTATATTGATTGAATCATGTAACAATACAAATCATAATACTTCTCACAAGTATCTCCACCTGTTACACACAATACAGCTCAGATTTGATCTCCAAATCTCTCCCGCTGCTTGCCTGCCTCCACTGCTCAAACCTGCTCGAGAACTGATGAGAATAGCTTCCCAAACTCGATTTTACACTGCAAAATAGTCACCCACACTATGTTGGACGTGAGCAACAGCTATAATATCATGAAGATACGTGAGCAAACTCATTGGCATACTCAATCCTTTGATTGTGCAAATCATCATGCACAGCTATAGTCACAACTGATAGCAATCTGATCCTCTAACACCTGTCCCTGCTGAACTGAACATGCACTGACATGCAACTGAGTTAACTGATGTATTCTATAGTTGCATTATGAGTTAATAACTTGTGAATTAATTAATAACTAATTCACCCAACTCATCTTTAGTCTATTGATCAGTTAGACTAAATACAACCAGTTTAACAAAGCTAAACTGAACACAACTCCATCAACTGTACCTCCAGTCCACTAAACTCAACTCACTTGAGTTCTAACTGAAGTCATGCATGCAACAACTCAACTGACTCATAAGAAAAACGAATTTCCTTCTGACAGCTGCATGTGCCACTTCCGTAGCTCAAACTGAAGTGCTCCAAGAGAATAAGATTAAGTTTATAGTCCAAATATTATTGTGAGATAATAATATTTGACTTTTCTATTTTTGACTTTGATCACTCACACTGTGATCACTCACACTGTAATCACTCACACTGTGATCACTCACACTTTCATCAAAAATAGAAGTCCATCTATTTTTCCCAACTTGATCAATCATCCATAGACATGATCCATATGTCTAAAAATAGACATAGTCTAAAAATAGACTTGCGCCAAAAATAGCCTGCGGGCCCACTTAGTGAAGGCGACTCTTTTCACTAAGCTCCATCATCTTGTTGCACTCTCAACAAGCATTTCTTGTTGCACACTTTTCAACAACATCCATTAGGTCATATATACATTGTTCATTCATATACAAGTAAAAACATGATGGGATCCATACATATCCTTTTTCATAATACATATTCATAACCAGAAAAATAACAACAGAAATATGAAGGAAACAATAGCCATATAATCCACATATAAACCAATATAATACTCATGAGATAACAAGGAGAAATAACCTTATATTAATGATGCAAAAGCCAACCCGGTATGGGACTACCACGTTCCATCCGATCTTAGACATGGCTGAGCCAAATATCTCTTCAGCCAATCAACCCCATACCATATTCCAAGCATGAATGTGGGATCTCATAAAACACATCAATCAAAACCATCCAAGGCTTCTAGAGGCCAAACCACCTCAACCCATCAAACAATGATTCCACCTCATGGTCGGACATCACAAAACCATCATTAGATTGGTCTCTACCCAAGCCTTCCAGGGTTTGAGATCGTTTTTTCCAACCCAGCTTCCAGGACTAGTAACTCAACCCACGGCTACTACCGATCTCCAGAGCGTTTGTGCAACCAAGGCTCCAGGACTAGTAACTCAACCCACAACTTTTTCGTGCTTTTGGAGTGTTTTTCCAACTAGGGCTTCCTGGATTAGTAACTCAAACCACCAAAGGCTTCTAGAGAAATTTTCCAACCAAGGCTTCTAGGACTAGTAACTCAACCCAAACTATTACAGGGCTTCCAGAGCATTTTTCCAACCAAGGCTCCAGGACTAATAACTCAGCCCAAGCTATTACAAGGCTTCCAGATCATTTTTCCGACAAAGGCTCCAGGAATTAATAACTCAACCCAAGCTAAAGGAAACATGAGAACCAACTAGAAAAACAAATAAATGAATCCACAACACCATGTCTATCTAGGAAATGGAAAGGCTAGAAAAATCCACTTTCAATCCAAGCAATCCTCCATGCCAGTGAAAAATCATGACCAATAAATCACATGCATATTCCATGCATGCCAAAACTAGTGAGGAAAACATACATGCAACTTGGTACCTACAAACAAAACCCATTGTCGTTGTTGATCCCGATGTCCTCTTATGCTTTCTTACTCTTCATTTTTCTTCTTGCTTCAAAACTCCAAGTATACCACACTCTCCAAGAGTGCTCCAAGAAAACTCTAAGTGTCCAATAGTATGAGAGAGAGAGAGAATAAAAGAGAGCTCCACCAAAACCTGACAAAAGGTTTCCAACTAATCTTAGAAGCCTTTTTATCAATGAGGTCTCTATTTTCTTCATTTTCCATTATTTTCCTTCAATTTCCCCCTCACACGAAACCTGTGACCTTTCACCCTCATTTCCTCCTTATTTCATTTATTTTCATAAATAAAATGTCAATAAATGCCTCATGCCTTTCCAAAGCCTTTGCCATTTCCTTTTCCAATTTCCTTAGCCATAATAAATTAAATGAACACCCACTAGGATGTCTTTCCCACCATTCAGCTTGGAATACATGTCCCATGATCGTGGTCTTACATATTTTTGCATAGATTTTTAACCAGGGTTGTTACACCGTGAAAGCACGAGTGCTTGCCAAAATACTAATAGACCACCTGCACGTGATATTAGTCTCCTAGCTCAATTGATATATTACCCCTATGAATTTTATCTCTCATATTTGGATTAGTGTGGGAGTGGTTATTTAGGGAACAAAACAACATAATTGTCCTATGATTGGAACCACAGTGTGAAGCCCTTCTCCAATCTCCAACTAAAATCAATATAACTAGATAAGTAACATGGTATGAGCCCATTTTTTATGAGTACTAAAAACTTTGTATATACTTACGTGTGAAATATGAATGCATGCTAAAATTCTCTCTAAATGCTTAATGGATATCTACCGAAGGTGCGTATAGCATGTGAATATATGTGATTATGGAGAATTTGAACTAGTTTATATTGATGGGTAATTAATAGTGGACAAATAATGCCTCCTATTTTAAAAAATGGATTCTAAATGACATGTTGAATAGATATAAAATTATATCGTACACTTTTAACATAAATAAGATGAATTTTAATTACTAAATGGATGTCACGAAATTTTATTTTTTGTTCATGAAATGCTTAGATATTCCATGTTGTATGATGAATAATTTAGTGAGGAAATTAACCTATACAATCCTAATCTCTCTCTTATTACCTAAAAATTATGATTATAACATGCCACGCTCTTCCCTAGCTATGTTGTTGTGAGATACAATTTAAATCAACCAATATAAATGTGTGTCTAAGATGTATTGTGCTTTTTTCATTTTTTAACTTTTTTCTTTGGCAAATACGTTCACCTTTAACAAATTGGTGTGCACAGAAAGTGGGCAATCACTATATATATATATATATATATAAAATTGGGATTGGTTGCGGATTGGGCGTTGGAAATAACACATATATTTATATATATATAATTGGGATTGGTTGCGGATTGGGCGTTGGAAATAACACATATAACACACATATATATATATATATATACATAGATTCTTATGAACTACATTTGCATATATAACCAATTTGGTGAGAAGAGAGTTGGGTTCGCACCTTCTTTTAACTTCATATGTCAATTTGAGTAAATTTCGTTACCTCTTTCTATTTATGTATCGCCAATTGGTTAGCATAGAGAATGTTTCCCATGCTTGGCAGCATTCTTGGCAGATTGGCATTCCAATTCATATGTGGAAGAATGGGAAGTATACCGCAGTCTCCTTTTCCAGCCTAGGCATTCGTACCTCACTACATTCAAACCAGCTGGTGTGGGTGGACATGTTGGTTTCGATGGAATTGTTATCAATGAAGTCTATGCCCATATAACCTTCACTCTCAAATTCTGCCATTTATAGAGGTTACTTCTCATTTGTGGAAGTGGTACACACCAATATTAAAGATTAAGTGTTTCTCATGGTTGTCCATCCACAATCATATTTTGACTTGGGATCGGTTGATCAAGAAGGGCTTCATGGGACCTGGAAGATGCCCCTTATGTGGGATGGATTCAGATGACTACACACTTCTTTTTATAGATTTCCACTTTGCAGTGGTTATTTGGTACGAGGTTTCCTATCTATTTGGGGTCATTACTCCCAGAGATTTCTCCACTATTCTTGAATGCACCTCCTCTAGGAACTTTTTGCTAAGGCCTACAGGACAGTCCCTCTATACATCCTATGGTACATATGGCGATCTAGTTATGGTCTTGTTGGAGAGGTAAATCCCCTCTACGGATAGAGGCGATCCCTACTAGCCCAGCAGGGGTCTAGCAACAATCACACAATGCTGCTACGCATGTTCCTAATTACAATTAAACAAGAGGTAAAGAGCACCTACTTGGATTCCTGCGCTGTCGTTTGACGAAGAGATGTTGCCTTCGCTCCTCCGCTTCGGCTGGTCACAATCCTCCGTGATCTCAGCGAATAGATACCTGCACACACGAAGGGGAAACAAACACAAGCGTGAAATCTAGTAAAAGCAACCATACATCAGTCAGAAAAGATGTAATTCACATTTAACCATTGCATAGACAAATGAGAATGGAACAATAATAGCAGTCATCTATTATTAATCAGAATAGAGAAGAGTACAACCAAATGTTCTGACGTCGGTAACCTTCTCAGGAGGGGCCAGTCAGCATGTATCTCAAGCATTCACCTTTGAGGATGATTCTCCCAAGACAAACAACTCTCTCTCTCACACAAATAGCATAAAACAACCTTCCCTAAGCAATCAATCACTTCCACACCTAACACACCAAACCTATAGCAGCAATCTGAGCACTACAAGCTCTGTACAATCCAAGCTATTCCAAGCTAAGTCTAACTAGCTGCTCATGGTAATGGTGGAAGTATATGTAGGAGAAGGAGCCTCCTAAAAGGGTGGAAGGATGAGCTTATCTTCAAGGGAAGTGGTTGCAAAGGGTCGAACAGACATGCCAGAGAAGGGAGTCGACATTCACAAAGCTAACAACCAAGCCTGGAGTTATCTGGAAGGCTGGTTGTTTGAACAAATTCGCCCAAACTGGATCAGCGCGGATTATGGGGAAACTGACGCGATGTCGCCGCGTCCACATAACTAGGACAGTCATGTCAGCGCGGAAGAACACGGGAAAGGCGCGCTGGCGACCAGCGCGGAAAAGTGATGTCCTTCCGAGCTGGCAGCGCGCGGGATACACTATGGAGCGCCAGTCATCGCGGGTATTTTTCAAACAGACGCGCTGATGAACAAAACTTTAGGAAAATGGGTTTTTTGGGCCAGTTCAGAAGGCATGAAGCTTAGTGATTGGCACAGCAGGGTGACTGACAGGAAGGCAGTGACAAATTACTGTGTAACAGATGCCCCCTAAAGCATGAAGACCGAGAGAGTGGGAGGAGTGAAATGCTTTACAACACACGCCGAACTGGAACATCACCAGGAAGGACCGAAATATCTCTGATAATCAAATACATGCAGTCGAGGCATGGGCGCAGCCATCCAAAAGACATGCGAAAAAGGTCTGTGGGATGGGCGCAACCACCCAGCTAAAGAGACCATAATAATGATAAGGTATGGTCGCAGCCATCCATGAAGACTCAGGTATGGGCGCAGCCATCCATCAATGAGTCATGTAATGATCATCCACAAAATCACAACCTGGACCATAAACAGACGGGGATCCAGGGTCTTGCGCTCCGTCCCGATCCGAACAAAGTACAAGTTCAAGCATGTGAATACATGGGTTGAAGTCGAACATGCATGAACATCGTCTGATTACCAGTCAATGATGAAAACTGTTAACAGACGTGAGAGGTACCACCAGTAATGACAATGGCCCTCAAGGTACTATAGGTACAATCCGCGGCATGTGAATCAATGAGCTGGTGTCGAACACCCACGGAATCATTCGATCGGAGGCCAATGATGTAAACCTCGCGTCGAACACGAAGAACCTGCCATTAGGGCATGCAGGCTGTAAGGCACCTGAAGGGAGTCTCTAAGTCACCTTCCTGGATAATGAGCTGAAGTCGACAGGAAGTGACCTTGATCGAAGGTGGGCCATAATGATTCCCACATCATCGACACGAGACAGAGGAAAAATGATTTGTGTGAGATAGCAGATGAGGTTGTATTATTGCAGAGGTCAACTTCTCTTGAACATATCGGCGGCACTGTAGCGGGTTTGGCAGTATTTGACATCAAATGAGCAGAGGGTATAGTAATAATGGCAACGGGCAGATGAGAGGTCGAATAAGATAACCCAAACCCACGGAGGCCAGTGAAAAACAAGATGAGATGGTCCCACCCAGACACGAAGCAGAAGAGTGCCATGTTCAAGAGCGACATACTGCCGACACGACTATGATTACAGTTCCATTTTCCCCACCATTTCTGGCAGGTACCCCGGTTATTTTTGGATGACAAGCTTGACGGGGATAGCATATGCTCGAAGAGTGTCATTTCGACAATACCCGATGTCATCAAGTGTTTAACGAGCCTGACAAAGGAAAAACTTGGCATCTTTTCTTGTTTAGAGAGCCTGAAAAGACAGCAGAAAAGAAGACTCCAGGGGGGTCCTTTTTCGTACAGTTGTGTCTCTCGAGCCCGAAAAAGTATAAAACAATGCTCGAAAGAACCGCCCAACCATTACGATCGAGGAGTACTTTTCGTAAATAGTGCTTTTGACCCGAAAAAGTAAAAAAGCGGTCGAAAACATGTCATTTTAGGGCCCATAACGAGTGCGAAACGACAAACACCCGGCAATCTTTTTAAGTTATACGGTCCGAAAAAGAGCTTAAAATGACCGCCTCTCGTTCCCTTTAACGAGCTGAAAGGAGGCTCGGCCATATTTTCTTGTTTTATGTCGGAAAAGAGCTCAAAGACGACATTGTTGGGACCAAGTGATTTCAGGACCATGATGATTTTCACCTTTTATTCGAACCTGCACAAGAGCACTACCCGCATAAATCCATTCGATATGTATAAAAAAACATATTAAAACATGCATTTGATAAATCTAGGGCTAAATTTATGGCAAAAGATGGTAGAAACCCAAAAATATGGATATTTATGAGTTTTTACTATAAATAGGGGGGGTGAAAGATCATTTTTACCATTTTACCATTTTGGGACGTGAAGGACGTGGAGAAGCCAGAAAGTTGACGGAGTGATTTCCAGCCCATACGGACACCATTTCGCGAGCCGCTTCTTCCAGGTAGGTTCTCCTCTCCTCGCCCCGCATTTTGATCATATTTGGTAGAATTTTAGCGGTTGAATTTGCCCAATCGGGCGAATTCTTGGTGCATGGATGCGCTCTCGGTCAGCGCAGATATCCCACGCGGGTCCGCGCTGGCCGAATTAGGACAAAACGTGACCAACTTCGGGTCAGCGCGGAAAACCCGTGTTCTTCTGCGCTGACCTCGAAAAATAACGAAGGGCTGCCATTGCCAGCGCGGCTGTTTTTAAAACAGCCGCGCTGGCGCGGAAAAGATTTTTTGTTTCAATTTTGAACGTGAAAAATCCTATGCCAGCACTTCTAATTTCTTTTCATGGTTTGTGCAGGACGTAATGGCTTTGCAATGGCAGGAAAGAGTGCACGATGTCGAAAATATTGCGGCTTGGGCCAATGTGGATTGCTGCAATGCCATGCGGGCTTGCGGTTTTATGAAATTTTTCCTCACACCTCGCCTAAGAGCTCAGCATGATCTTCTCGAGCTACTGATCAGGGCATGGAACCCGGTGGATATGAAATTCACTATCCGGGGCCAGGATATCGAATTTGACCACATGGACATCTTCTTTTTGACTGGGTTGTCACGCCGGGGTGCGAGGCCCATCATAGAGGGACAGCGACCTGGCGGCGGTCCTCTAGATGACCTCATGGCTCGGGTATGCCCGGAGGCTGAGAAGACGAGGAGTGGGAAACTAGCAATCCCCACAGTGGGAAACATAGTCCTTCGCACCATCCTGTTCATGGTGACCCGGGCAGCGGGAAGCATGGCCAACCACGAGGCTTCAAAGACCCACCTCATGCTAGCTCTTGATTGCCTTGAGCCTCCAGTGTTTGATTGGTGCACAGCAGTGACCAACAACATGAAGAGGCAGCTGAGCAACTGTCGTCGCGGGGAGACGAAACAGTTCGGCTACGGGTCTATCTTAGTCCCGCTCATTCTAGAGCGAGTGCCAGCCATGCGGCTGCAGACGATGGCCGTGGATGCTCCTAGGGATCCTCGGGAGACGAGGGCCACACGATGGGCTCGCATCATGCCACGCGGAGGTGGCGGCCGGCCACATGCCTGGGGGACATTCTTCCGGGACTGGCTAGATCAGCAGGTTGTCTTCGTGGAGGACTGGCCATACGCGGGTATGGATTTCCGCAATGACCCTGATATGGTGCTGCCCCCAGGTGAACAGTGGGATGATGCAGGTATAACACTTGACTTTTTTGAGTTTTGTAATGTTTTGGAATTTTTTTATGTACATGTCTTAATAAATGTCATGGTATGCAGATGTGGGGCCCACTAGACCGATTGGCCTGGCTGCCACGGCACGGAGAGAAGGACAGGGGGCCGGGGCTTTGGCCTTAGTCCCTCCAGGGGTTGACACATCAGAGACTGTGGCTCGCAACCTTGAGGGGTTGCTGGAGGGAGTGCCTGACTACCAGGGGGTCGAAGAGGTCCCCTTACAGCATCAGATCCATACAGTGGGGGTGGAACCCAGGGTGCACCGTCTTCTGAGGCGGGTAGCACGAGCAGCTGTGTACTACAGAGAGCATCATCCAGCCGAATAGTCGCCTAGGCTTTATTTCCACTGTTATTTTGAGACACATGACTCAGGCGTACTGATATTTTGGACATATACACTTATTTTTGAGCGCCTTAGTGCGCCACACGATATATATATATATATATATACATACCGGTTTTTGGATGGATCATTGTTACATGTGATGATGTTTTGTTTATGTTATGCAATTGTTCAGTACAACTGTGATCTTATGTATGAATTTGCACGACACATGACCCATGAATTTATATTTTTTAATGCAAGCTTAAAAGCACACATATGCAAACTATGCTTGAAATGATTTATTTACATATGCTTTACTCTATTATGCTTTCTATGTCTTCTTGCATGATGTTATCTGTTCCGCAAATGTCTGTCTAACACATGATTTGCCAATGCATCAGTCAATGTGTTTAATCGTCTCGGAATATGCTGATATGTAATATAATCAAAGTTTCGTTCCAACAATCTTACACGTAGGTACAACCTTAGTATGCGTTGGTCTCTGACGGAATATCGCCCGTTAAGTTGATGGACGACCAGCTGGGAGTCCAGGTTCACCACTAATTCTCGGATGCCGAGGTCAACTGCTTCGACAAGTAATTCAATTACAGCACTGTATTCGGCAACGTTGTTAGTGGTACGACCTAGGCAGACACCCTGAAGGTCTAACAATTCTCCGTGAGGATCGTAGATCACCCACGCCGCAGATGACAAATTGCAAGTACTACGGCAGGCGCCATCAGCGAAACCAACATAAGGTGCACTAGACATCTGCACAAGAAGAAGAAAACACAATAAGAGGCAAACACGCTTTCACACCAAGGCAAAAACGAAAACATGCACAACACACAAAACACACGTATATACAAAGTGAGTGCGCGAAGTTATGCATAATATTTCTTCAGATACAGCCCGTTGCGGGGCTTGTCAAGAGGATTTCCTTCATAATCAATCAACTCATATGCGCCCTTTTGTAAAACTCTTTTCACGATGTAGGGACCTAACCACATGGATTCGAGTTTTCCTGCCCCCAGCTTATCCTTAGCTTGATCGTAGAGCAGTACTAAGTCTCCCTCAACAAAGGAACGAGGATGAATATTCTGGTTAAAGTGAGCCTTGACTCTCTTCTTCTGTGCTTCGATAGCCAGAGAAGCCAAACGACGAGTCTCGTCTAACCGTTCTAGGTAAAGAAGCCGTTCCTCCACCGGAGTGGTGTTGGGAAGCAACTCGACAGCTAATTTTAATGAAGGAATCTCGCATTCGACGGGAAGGGTAGCCTCTAGTCCATAGACCAGTTGAAACGGGGTGAAACCGGTGGCATCCTTCACAGAAGTCCGGTAGGCCCACAAGGCTGGGAAAAGCATAAGATGCCACTTCGACTTGTGTGTATTGACGGTGCGTTGAAGCATGGTGATCAAAACTTTGTTCACGGCTTCGACTTGACCGTTCGATTGAGGATAGTACGGTGACGAACTATCTTGGCGCAAGCCTAGCTGGGTCGTTAATTCCGTCATCATATGATTTCGGAAATGCTTTCCGTGATCTGTAACAATAGCCTGAGGGACTCCGAAACGAGTGATAATATGGTTGAATACAAACTGCGCCGCTGTATGACCGTCTTCGTTTAATGTAGGCATCGCTTCGGCCCACTTGGTGAAATAATCCACAGCAACGATAATGTACCCATGCCCTCCGGCCGAACGAGGGTTACAGGACGTATAATCGATGCCCCATTTTGCAAATGGACCTACGGTTACGACAGGGTGCAGTGGTGAAACAGGTGCACGCATCTTCCGGTGGTAAACCTGGCACTCGTGACATGCACGTACAGCAAGGATGCAATCCTTGAAGATAGAAGGCCAGAAATAACCAGCGCGGAGGATCTTCTGAGCGGTAGCATATCCGGACATATGGCCGCCACAAGTGCCGGAGTGGCAGTCATTCAAGACTCGCTCAGCCTCCTCAAGGGTTAAGCATCGACGAAGAACAGAATCGACGCCGAGGCGGTACAGGGTATCGCCCAAAATGCGGTATGGTTGAGCTTGGTGACGAATTCGTCGTCGAGCATCTTTCGATGTGTTGGGACGAAACGAAGACGTTTGTAAATATACGATAATGTCCCCGTACCACGGGTCGAGAGTGCTGATGAGAAATAGCGTTTCATCCGGAATATGTTCCTCTGAACGAGATGGTGTAGACTGAGATGGTAAGGAGCAGAGCAGTTCGGCGAAGACCAGCGATTTCTTAGACTTGGCTGCAGTGAATTCCAAGTCGAACTCTTGGAGGATTATGATCCACTTTGAGTATTTGCCCCCCAGCAACTGACGTGACAAAATATAGGTCATGGGGTTGCAATAAGAGATCACGGTCGTCGTGCGCAACAGGATGTAATGACGGAAACGTTGGACGGCATAGACAGCTGCCAATGCCAACTTCTCGACGTATGCATAGTGAGTTTCTGTATCCAGAAGGTTGCGGCTAAGATAATATACAACATGCTCGGTGCCATCATCGTCGTCTTGCACTAAAACCATGCCGATGGTGGTATCGGCGGCGGCCAAATAAAGGGTGTAGTCACGGTGGTAATTTGGAGGTCTTAGGAGCGGAGCTGAGACCAGAAGGTCTTTAAGACGCTCAAAAGATTGTTGAGCGATAGCGTCCCAGCGAAAGGGCGTGTCTCGCTTCAATAATCGCGTGAAACCCTTAGCCACCTCGGCATAATTTGGGATGAATCGTCTGAGAAAATTGGCTTTCCCCTGCAAGCTCTGTAACTGCTGTAGAGAGGCAGGGGGAGGAAGATTCAAAATGGCCTCGACCTTAAGGGAATCCAGACGGATACCTTCCCGGGAGACGATAAACCCGAGCAGTCGGCCAGATTCTACGCAGAAGACACACTTATGCGGATTGAGTCGAATACGGTAGTGTCGACAGCGGAGAAAGATTTCGCGTAAATGAGATGGATGGTCTTGACGTTTAGCTGAATGAGCTGGTAGGTCATCCAGGTAAGGCTGTACGATGTGTCGGATATCATGAAAAGCATACGACATCGCACGCTGGAAAGTGGCACTGGCATTTTTGAGACCGAAAGGTAGCTTCTTGTAAGCGAAGGTGCCCCAAGGACAAATGAAAGCAGTCTTGTGCTGGTCTGCGAGGGCTATGTTGATCTGGTTGTAACCAGAGAAGCCGTCCATAAATGAATAAATTTCGCTTCCTGCGCAATCGTCGATAAGCTGATCAATAAAAGGCGTAGGAAAGTTATCTTTTGGACAGGCGCGATTGATGTCACGATAGTCAACACAAACCCGAATAGTACCCTGTTTTTTATTCACAGGGACTATATTAGATACCCATTCCGTGAGAGGAATGGCATAGATGAAACCAGCTCGAAGGAGTTTTTCAACTTCGGCCTTGATGGCTGCAGCCTTTCGAGGGTGCACTGGGCGTAAACGCTGACGGACAGGCTTAGCGCCGGGATAAGTAGGGATTTCGTGCTCTACGATACTGGGGTCAATGCCGGGCATTTCCTCGTAAGACCATGCGAAAATGTCACGGAATTCACGAAATAAATCGGTATAAAGTTGAATTTCCTCAGGAGTGCATGTGACTCCAATATAAATATTTTCGACAACCCCTGTTTTGACAGAGATGTCGATAGCCAGAGTTTGCGTAATGTTACCCATGTTTCCTTCCGAAGACACTTGATACAACTGAACAGGTGTTTGGAGAGGGATAGATGGGACACATGAAGCAAACCGTTCGAGACATGTGGCCATTTCCGAATGAGGAGGGAGAAACGAAGAGCGATGGTGGTAATCTGACCAAGGGAGCTCCTCGGGAGACATAGTCTCAATGATAGCCTCGTCGGAGGGAAATGATTCCTTCAAGGGATCCGAAGTGGCTTCTGCTCCCAACCAAGGGAAGTGGTCATATGAATCGGGAACACTGCTTGGGAAAGCAGGTTCAGGGGGTGGAGCCGATGCAGCGACTATCTCGACGTAGTTGAGCTCGGCAGGGCTCAACGGCATCATCTCGCCCCAAGAGTCTTCCTGATTCAAGGGAGGGAGAACCTATGGATCGGAACGCACTGTGATCATGTTAACGGAGGCGAGATTTGGAGGTGGGAGGGGAAAGACTCCCATCAGGGAGGGATCTTTAAATAATCCAGCACCCACACTCACTAGTGATTTGGAGGTATGCTCTACGAATGGCACATTCCCTTCAGAAGAGGAAGCAAAAAAGGACAGCTGGTCCACCGTGACGATTTTCCCTTGATGGGGGAAGCGAACGACACGGAATAAGGAGGAAGCCACGGCATGCATGGCATATGTCCAACTTCGTCCAAGGAGGAGGTTGTAAGTGAGATTAGCGTCAACGACTTCAACCTCGACCTCTACCGTTTTCCCTTCTAAAGAGATAGGCAATCGCGGGAGGATACCATATGGACGAGATTCTCTTCCATCGAAAGCCTCTAGGGTGGTAGGAGACTGGCTCAGAGCAGGAGAACCAATAGCCTTCCAACAAGCAACCGACATGATGCAGGTTGAGGCACCTTCATCAATGACCATACGATGGATCTTTTTGCCATTGATGAGAACCTGTATAAGGAAGGCCACCTGGTGAGGCAATCTCTGCGTAAAACCCTCGAGATCAAAAGAGATTAAATCCGAATCTGCCGGGTCTATGCCACCAATTGCTGATAGCAGGGACTTCCTCTGGGAGGGGCAGCTCTGGAGGACTTCTAATGTGGACATAGCAGACGGAGCCTGAGCTAATTCCTCGACAATGCTATAATGCTGGGCAGCACGAGCATTGGGGTTATAAGATGACTTCTTGAGTACACCTTTGGGAGGGGGTCGGGGGATCGTCTCGGTGCTGGGCCGTTCAATGTGAAGGGGACCAGAACTGGATGGAGGGGCGCTGGAGGGAACCTCTGGCTCTTTCCCGGCTGAAGATGGATAATCTTTCGCTCGAGTCGTGACATGGATGGGGATGGTTCCAGCCATGAACACTTGAGAACCGAACGAGGAAGAGGATTGAGAGGGATCTGCCACCTGATGCGTCTGCTGGGACGGGAAAGGCTCTTTAAGCACGGTAGGGGACCCTGGAGCACCTTTCAAAAGCCGACTAACCTCGGACCGCCTGGGGCAATCCTTGGTGTAGTGATCCTCCTCGCAAATGAGACAAGGATACTTAGGCTTCCGTTTGGCTCCTTCCTCGGAAGGAGGTTTAGGAGGGTTCTGCTTGGGCTGTCCAGATTTTTCTTTGGCCTTTCCTTTCTTTTTGCCTTTCGAGGATTTGTCTGCCGCGGTGGACTGAACGGCATTTACCTCGGAGGTATTCCCAGGAATAGATTGGCTCTGAGAAGCATTCTCGTTAGAGGCGTTTTGTTTCTGCTTCCCAGGATTCGCGGTCGATTTCTTAGATGATGAATTTACGGAACCGATGACTCCATCAACAGAAGGCTTTGGTGGAGTTTTGGGTTGTCCGGGCCTCGGGGCATCTGGAAAATACTCATACAAAGTACCTGACTGAGAATACACTAAGTCCAGGTATTGAGCTCGCGCGATTGCTTGCTCCTCAGTTACACACGCCCCCATTGCGATATCTTTGGCAATTTTAGGGACAAAGGACGTGGTAAACCAGTCGGTCAGGAGTTGATCAGGGATCCAAAATTTAATCAAGCGACGGCGCCTTCTCCATTCATGTATATGATCGAAGATGTGCGTCGCCGTGTCCTGTTTTAGAGACGTGAGCAGATGGGTCCCAGTCTCGTACCGAATGGGTAACTGAAAATGAGTTAAAAAGGCCATAGCCAACGAGTTAAAATCTGAAAACATGCCGCGATTGAGTTCGATGTACCATTTAGCAGCTGAACCAGTGAGAGTCCTCTGGAAGAGGCGAAGTCGGATAGAATCATCAAGCCATGAGTTAGATGAGCACCAAAGGTGATAAGTCATTACATGGGCCTGAGGATCCTCTCCGGCTTTGCCGTCGAACTTTGGACAGTCACCTGGTATTTTGGTTGGAACCGGTGGCCAATATGGATTATGCAAAATAGGGTCATTTGTTAACTTGGACACATCAGGTAGTTCCAACGTTGCCAAAAATGGTAGCTGCGGGTTGAAGGACATCTGTGGCTGGGGATTCGAGGCGACATTAGGGTTCCACCCAGATTGGGGTTGCCCCCACGAACTTTGTCCGGACGGGCCGGGCCCAAAAGGACCTGGCGCGTAGGAATTTTGTCCCGATGGACCTGGTCCATAGGGAGTTTGTCCGTAGGAGTTTTGTCCGTATGGATTTTGGCCATATGCGGACGGCTGTCCCTGTGTCTGCCCCCCAGCTCCTCATGTATTAGCAGCTTGCCTGACAGGTTGACCATATTGATAATTTTGATAAGGGGTGACCTGTGGTTGCTGATAATTTTGATAAGGAGCATACTGATTTTGCCCCTGGGGTGGCTGGTAGCCAGATGACTGCTGGGTCCCATACGGAGCCTGGTAGGCAGGCTGCGTTTGGTATGAAGGTTGATAACCTGTTTGAGTTTGAGGCCCAGAGTAATGTCCTTGAACCGGTTGGGGTTGAACCATATGTCCCGAAGGTTGACTTGGTCGCTTCGAGATGGACCTGGTTGGCCAGCAGGGTAGCCTTGCTGGGCACCAGGTTGTCCATGTGCCACCAAGGGTTGTCTTTGCGGAACGGGTGGTCGAATTGGCTGGATAGCTGGTTGACGCCGAGGTTGGCCAGCTTGTCCAGGTTGACGATGAGGGTGGACAACGGGTTGATTTGGCTGTATAGACGGTTGGCCCGTTTGTCCCCCAGCGTGACCAGCTTGAGAAGAGGGCTGGGCTTGCTGTACGGCAGGCTGCCCTCCTTGGTGTATGGGCTGAGCAGAGGGTTGGCCTTGCTGTATAGCAGGTTGCCCCCCTTGCCCAGAAGGATGAGTGATTTGAGGGGTAGGTTGGCCCTGTTGAACATAGGGTTGTCCACCCTGCCCAGGGAATTGACCAGACTGGGCGGTAGGTTGGCCCTGTTGTACATAGGGTTGTCCACCTTGCCCAAGAGGATACCCTTGCTGGACTACTGGTTGATTTGGAGGATTGTAAACTGAGCCAGTTTGTCCAGAGGGGTACCCTTGCTGGAAACCGAGTTGGCCTTGTTGAAAAGAAGGTTGCTCTGGTGGTCCGGTAGGTTGATTTTGATATGGATATGGCGGACCTCCAATGCCCATGGGTTGTTCCTGGTAAGGTTGACCTTGTGGGCCCCCAGATTGTCCTGGGTCAGGCGGGCCATAAAGTGGTTGCCCCTGGGGGGTTTGCACGTAGAATGGCTGGCCTTGATTGGGTGGTCCTATGGGCTGCCTAGGAGGATCCCGGTTCCCTTTGAACATATGAGTAGCATGATCGTACATGACATTCAAGGGTTCCTCGTTTTCTTCGAAAGGGCGATGAGGGAGGCCTGAGATGCTCTCAAGGAACTCACCGTTTTCATCATAGTAAAAGAAGGGACCTTCGTAATCTGGGTCCGTTATGGGTTCCCCATAAGCATCATACGGTCCTGATCTTGGAATTCCACCAACAAAGGAACCAGCTTGAGGGTTTTCAGACGAGGGAATCGGTACAGCACTGACGACCGAAGTCGAACGTGCTACACAGATAGTAGGTTGAGTGGGAACTGAGGTGACGGGCGTGTTAAGCCCTGTCGTAAGGGGTGTACTAAGGGGCTGCGAAACAAAAGGCCCAGTGGAGGCAACAAGACTAGGATCCCATATAGTTGTAGAAGTCGTTCTAGCGGCATACCTATCCCTCACTGATTGATATCGTGGAGGGAGGGGAGAGGAAGCCGGGATCGGGGTCTCGATGTCTGTGACCACGGGTGTCTCACCGGTGCTGGAAGCTGTCTCATCCATGTGGGAAGAAGACATTGGAGACGACATACCGAGAGGGGTACGAGGGGTACGGGGGGTATAATCGGGCTCCCAGATGGGATTCCAATCCTCTATGTAATCTTCGTCGCCTGGGGCACGTACGTTGATAGGCTGGATACTCGGAACAATGGGAAGAGTACCGCTTACAACTAGTACCTCTAGGGCAACAGAGGATGGAGAACCTTGATCACTTAGGCCGGGAGTTGATGGGTCAGCCAGGATGACCAGACCCCTTAGGAAACCTAAAAGAAACTAACGATAAAACCCTACTTAAAACTATCGCACACAAGATCTAAAATGGGTGATGTTATCGTGGCCAAATTAATTTTAAGACACAAGAACCAAACTTGACCTTTTCATGTTTCAGGAGTCGAGAAAAGGACGAAAAGATGACTCCAGTCTCCTTCGAATGTTTAATGAGCACGAAGTGACAAGACACTCACAGGCACCTTTTCGTTTAGGGAGTCCGAAAAGGATCAAAAGTGACTGCTCTGGAACTCTAGGTAGAGGGTGTGCCAAACTTTTCGCAAAACCACAGAATACTTTTTAGGGTACGGGTGGTCGATCTTCGTGAATGCTGTGTTCACTGCATTGCGAATCGTAGGGCGACCGACTCGGCTTCCTATGGATAAAGGATAAAAGCCTAGTGGGGTCTCCTTATATACGCAACGGTACGTGGGAGCGCAGTCCGTGTTAGACCACTATCGAGTCACAGAAGGAGGAATCACCCAACCTAATGTGAAACAACAGTGACTATGTTTAAAGATGCCGGAACACGTCTCTAACCTAGACCTCTAGATATTTGCGTTTAGTTCCAATGCGTTTTTAGATTCATTTGGTTCATTTTACAGTTGATCTTGAGATTAAGTTTCGATTTCAAGCTCTATCGTATGTTCGCTCACAATTACCTAGATGCAATCTATATGCCGAAAAATTCCGTTTTGTTCGATGAATTCTAGCTATGAGAGGGCAAGGAATTTTTAATCAAACAAAACAAGTACAAGCAAACAAGCAACTTAATGCAACTAAAGCGAGGAAAGGAAACTTTTTCTTTTTGAAGATGCAAATCAACAAAATGTTCTTTTCCTTTTCAATTTTTAAAAGCAAAGCTACTAGTTTGATTTCTTTTCAATGACACAAAGCACCTAAATGAATTTGGAGGAACCGGAACACCAAGTAAACTACTTAATGAAAGCACACAAAGTTCCCAAAACACTCAACCAAAGCTTCCAAATCAGAGGAAAACAAAATTCCGCACGAGCTATGTGATCTAAGCTCTTGCAAGACAAGCGAGGATTGCAAGCAAGGAGGAAGCGAAAGACCACTCGGAAACACAATCCAAACACTCCAACAATCACTGAACGAGTGCATAAACAAATCTGAAATCGGCTGGTCGAACAAGCAAACAAGATCCCCTACGGTAGGCTTGACACACACACGGCCTCTAGATGTCCTAGGGCTAGAGTGTGAAATCAATAGAGAAAAGCGAACACCCGAAGGACGAGAGTCACAACCAGTCAACTAGAGACCCAACACAATCCAGCAATTGTAAAAGTAACGATGGAAACACGAACCAAGCAGCGAAAGCAAAAAGGGAAGGTATTTGCAAACTTAAGAACTGAGCAAAAACGGAACCCTATGGAACCAAGCTCCGCAATCAAGCAGTTCAGAGTTCAGACAATGAAAAACAAGTCATCAGACAGGTGGAGAGAAGAAGGGAAAGTCACAGCAAGAGGTTCAAGAGGCCAATTTGGTCAAAAATGAATTTTACAGGATCAGCGCGGGTAGCCTTCAGCAACTCGGCGCTGATAGGGGGAGGCCTGTAGCAACTTTGCGACGTCAGCGTGGAAGAACAGGGATAAAGCGCGCTGTCTTAGAAAAACGAGGTCAGCGCGGAAATAAAACACACAGACGCGATGACAAAAACCACAAAGAAGCGGGGGCGCGATGCCAGCGCGGAAGGACACGAATAAAGCGCGCTGCCTTTGAAAACGAGGTCAGCACGACTGTTAGACGTACAGGCGTGATGGAAAGAAAACCAAAGAACAGGGTCGCGATGTCAGCGCGACTGTTCGGGATTAAAACGCGCTGAGAACAAAAAACAAGGAAGGCCAAAATAAAAACTTCCCAAACCAAAGGCAAGAGCCTTTTAACAATAAAGATTCTCCCCAGAAACACGCAGAAAGTTCATAAGCAAAAGAGACAATCCCAAAAACTCGAAAAGAGATCAATCAAAGCCAAACACAAAAGTGGACTCAAGAGACAAAAAGGCTGATCCCCAGCGGAGTCGCCAAATTGTTGGAGAGGTAAATCCCCTCTACGGATAGAGGCGATCCCTACTAGCCCAGCAGGGGTCTAGCAACAATCACACAATGCTGCTACGCATGTTCCTAATTACAATTAAACAAGAGGTAAAGAGCACCTACTTGGATTCCTGCGCTGTCGTTTGACGAAGAGATGTTGCCTTCGCTCCTCCGCTTCGGCTGGTCACAATCCTCCGCGATCTCAGCGAATAGATACCTGCACACACGAAGGGGAAACAAACACAAGCGTGAAATCTAGTAAAAGCAACCATACATCAGTCAGAAAAGATGTAATTCACATTTAACCATTGCATAGACAAATGAGAATGGAACAATAATAGCAGTCATCTATTATTAATCAGAATAGAGAAGAGTACAACCAAATGTTCTGACGTCGGTAACCTTCTCAGGAGGGGCCAGTCAGCATGTATCTCAAGCATTCACCTTTGAGGATGATTCTCCCAAGACAAACAACTCTCTCTCTCACACAAATAGCACAAAACAACCTTCCCTAAGCAATCAATCACTTCCACACCTAACACACCAAACCTATAGCAGCAATCTGAGCACTACAAGCTCTGTACAATCCAAGCTATTCCAAGCTAAGTCTAACTAGCTGCTCATGGTAATGGTGGAAGTATATGTAGGAGAAGGAGCCTCCTAAAAGGGTGGAAGGATGAGCTTATCTTCAAGGGAAGTGGTTGCAAAGGGTCGAACAGACATGCCAGAGAAGGGAGTCGACATTCACAAAGCTAACAACCAAGCCTGGAGTTATCTGGAAGGCTGGTTGTTTGAAAAAATTCGCCCAAACTGGATCAGCGCGGATTATGGGGAAACTGACGCGATGTCGCCGCGTCCACATAACTAGGACAGTCATGTCAGCGCGAAAGAACACGGGGAAGGCGCGCTGGCGACCAGCGCGGAAAAGTGATGTCCTTCCGAGCTGGCAGTGCGCGGGATACACTATGGAGCGCCAGTCATCGCGGGTATTTTTCAAACAGACGCGCTGATGAACAAAACTTTAGGAAAATGGGTTTTTTGGGCCAGTTCAGAAGGCATGAAGCTTAGTTATTGGCACAACAGGGTGACTGACAGGAAGGCAGTGACAAATTACTGTGTAAAAGGTCTTATTTTTAAGATAAGCAGCCTCTGGTGTAGATCGTGGCCCTAGGAATTGTGGCATATTTCTAGGAAACCAGCCCTTGGTTTCCCAATGGCACTTCTTGGTCTATCTCCCTTGTCGAGTTGGAAGCCATCTTCCCTATTTTCTATTTCGATGGGGCTACCTCGGGTGTAAAATACAGTTGTGGTGCTCCCCTCTATGTTGACTCCTCAACACATTATCTTTTTCATTGTCATGGTGGCAATGGGGATAATTGCATAGTGGAATTGATTGATTTATGGGGAGCTATGCAATGTGTATTTTGGTTAGGGATTGAAAACTTTACGATTATTGGTGACTCTCCGACTTCAAGGGAGAAATTCTCTGGAGGTTCCCTCCCTTTGCAATTGGATTCAGAGATCTAGGACCTTAAGGAATCTTTTTTAGAAGTCACATTTCAGCATGTATACAGGGAGCAAAACTTTGTGGTTGATTCGCTTTATAAGTGTGGCCTAGCTCTCCTTCCTCATTTCATGGTCTTTGAATAGTTTGTTGATGTCAGGGGCGAGCGCAGGGTAATTTTGTGATCTAATGTTGATGATGTTGTTGATTTTGTAGGCATACCTTCCGGCCTTTTTCCTCATTTTCCCTGGCCTTTTCAGAGGCACTATATTTTTTGTTGATTGTTCCCTCAAGGAAGGCCTAGCTACTCTAGATGCCATAGTCGCAGACTTCATCGCAGTATTTGAGCAGGCCATGGAGTTGGTCACTAATCTGCAGGAGGATCCAAACCTGCAGATATTGAATACTAAGATTAGGGAGTTGCAGAAGCAGTACGATGAAGTCAGGGCAACAACGCACTCCATCACACCAGTGTAGTGCTTAGCCAAGTTGTAGGAGGGGAAGCAGCTCCTCGCACAGGTGGAAGCAGCCCAGAAAAAGGAGGCCTTTCTTAAGGCCAACTGGAGCCTTGGTTGGAAGAAGCTTATCAAATCTCAACAAATATTTAGGATAAGCTCAAGGGCTTGCAGCAGATGCAACAGACGATGAGGTTGGCCGCAGAAGGACTAGCTACAGAGCATCTAGTGGAAGAAGTCAAGTAGGATTCCACGTAGAGCGTTGCTAAAGTTGTTGTAGTGCAGGTGGAGCTAGGGGTTCTTCGCAAATATCACCGTGCAATTTGAGTGACTCAAGGGCAAGTCACGATCTTTGTGTTGGGGGCCTATTGGGATGGGGTCCCCTAGGTCAGTTTTGGGGTTAAAAACCCAAGTTTTGATGTAATTTTTGTAAAATATGTAAAGTCTTTGCGATTTGTGGATGCGGAGCGCGTAGATGACTAGGAGTAAAAGGGGTTTTAGCCCCTTGTTTATGTAAAATTGAGTTGCCTTTGAGATCCACCTATGGTCCGCGGACCATGGGATTGTATAAATAGGTGTGTCTTAGAGAGTCTAAGGCATGTCTATAAGATCATGTTAGTAATGAGTCAATATAATCTAGTGCAAAGAAGTGGGTCAGATATAATAGAAAGGCTCTGCAACTGAGTGCGCAAAGGCCTATATAGAGTCTGCAATTGAGTGCGCGGACCCCTGCAGCTGAATGCACAGGGCAGTTTTGAGTCTGTATATCCTAATTGAAGATTAATAAAGAAGATTATCGAAGAATTCTTGTGTTTATCTGGTTACTTTTGTTTATTTATGATTGAGATATATGTTATGAATGAATAATGTATTTATGAAATATTGATCTCATGATGCAGGACTCTATGGAATAAATCTTAATAATTGTACGCACTGCATGATAAGTGCTTCCGCGAAGATTGTGATACATCCTATTATGTTTATTAAATACTTTATTAGATCTGCACGAGCTCATATCTAGGTTTATTTTCTAATGCGCGTAAGAGGATGATGTTATTGTTAAGGGTCCACAAAGACCAATCTTAGACCTTGTTGGAGGTCTAGAGGCTGTTTAAAAGGAGTTGTAGTACCAAGACCTAAGGGCTTATAGATTTGTGTGAAGGTAGATCTAGGATACTTTAGAGACATCACACTAATCTTTGGATGCAGAAACTTGGTTCCAACATCCCCCCATATTGCTTCGGGTGAGACTATAGCCTGCACTACGTGGGTTGTTGCCGAAAGGGCTAGTAGTGTAGGGTTTTTTTGGTTGGCACAACTAACTCTAAACCTAGGTCAAGACCCCCTAAGCCAACAAATGGTTTTGTTGCCAGGACCAGGATCTGCTTGAAGGAGATGTGTGATGTCGCATCACTGGAATCCAACTCAGAAGGAAATTGAAAATTGGTTATACAGAAAGATTTATGAATTTGAGACGCAGGAGATTAGGAATTTGTGCCTGTCAAAGGAGTAGTGGTTGGATAGATATTTGTATATGGAAATACACAAAATTTTCTCCTGCACCTTCCCGATCGAATTATACGAGTGGATAGCTAAGTTGGAAGACAACCAAGGGAGGTGGAAGCTTGATGGTCCAATAGTGTGGACTCCAAAACAAGTACGACAATTAGAAACCTTTGAAGACAAGATCATGTGTGTTGTTGATCACTGGCTTGATCGAATTATAGGAGGATTTGTTATAGAATTCACAGCTGATACCTCAGTCAGCTACAACGAAGCAGAGTGGGGGTTCTTCAAGGGACCGCAAGGTAAGTATCTAAGATCTTTGAATATCGGGATTAAGATTCTCTTATGTGAAAAATGGGTTATTCCACTGCCTTGCTGTTCAGAGCTACACGAAGTGGAAAACTCTTCAGAGATCGAGAGAAATCAAGTCCTGAATATAGCCCATTGATTGGACCTCCTTCAAGTGACAACGAGGGAGCGATATAGGCCTCACCGCAAAGTGTTATTCAACTAATAAGATAGGGCTTTCCACAGACACATCAACCATCCACTCCACCTCCACCTCCACTGCATACACCTTCGCCCACACCTCCACCACCACCACCGCCATTCAACATGTCGAACACAATGAAGTTCCAATTTTCAAAGGTATAGGAAGCGAAGATACAAATCAGTTCTGATTTGTTGCGAATGTTGTGTGGACAACGCAGCATATTACTGATGACAACATAAAGAAGGCACAGTTAGTTATTGCTCTGCAAGATCATGCCCTGACGTGGTATATTAAGTATTGTTCTGATCATCCTATGGCAATGCTAGCAGAGACTAAGGCTGCTTTAAACAAAGAGTTTAGTAAGCCTAAGTCTGACTCGCAGTTAGTAGTTGGATTTAAGGAGATCACGATGAGGGTTGATGAGACGCCTTGGGAGTTAGATCAAAGGTTGAAATGCGTGATCTGCGAAGCTAACATGCAGCTCACAGATGGTCAACATCACGAATGGTTTATAGCCTCGCTTCTGCCCCACCTACGGATTTCTTTGCTGCAGTAGAAGATAGGAACTTAGACAAAAGCCCTGGAAATCACGATGAGGTTGCATGCGATGCCTATGCAAGATGCGAGCTTGGGGGTACAACAAATCCATTCTTAGTTATAGATCCTATGCTTAGAATTTCAGAGTTTGAAGAAAGATAAGGAGGCTAAGTCAGAGGTGCACAAGGAAGTATGGTGCCTGAAGTGTAAGAGCCAGGGGCATGATAAAGACCACTGTCTTGTATTTGTGAACTATATCATAGGAGGGGGACCAATTCCCCTGAGACTAGAAGCTCTAGCAAGACCAAGCATGGGGGCCGCGCTATGGTGTGATATTTGTCAGGTGGTTGGAAAGCACGAAACGGATAATTGTCATTTGCTTCAAAAATTCGTTCAGACACCACAACAGTTGTTTTATAACTTCTGTAAATCAGTGGGCCACGATGAGCGCCATTATCGCAGCTATGAGCTGATGATGGAAAGAACACCTACATACCGATGCAAGCAGAAACTCAGCCTCCAGATCAAGGCGTCGGAGGAGCGCGTGGGGGGTACCAAGGAAGAGGACGGGGCTGAGGAGGAGGAGGACTCAGTAGATGTCGCAGACAGGTTATTTCCTATAATTGTGGAACGCCATGGCACTACACGCGAGAGCGTCAAAATCAGACATTCCCGTCATGTCAATACTGCAACTAGTTTGACCACACTATAGAAGAATGCCCTGTGCCGCTAGCTAAGATGCAGGGGAAAAATACACAACCTCAGCAACCCACGCAGAACTTAAAAATGATGAGAGCGAAGCCCCGCGAGGAGGATCAAAGTTTGAACATAGTGTTGAGGAGAAAAATAACAACTCGTGATGATAAAGGAAAACAACCTGAAGAGGACAGATGGGTCCACAAGGCCCCAGAAAAGGAAGTTGGTTTTGATTTGGCGCGCGCTAAGGAAACCTTTATGGAATCTAAGAAAAGCTTCTCTTAGGCATCCACCTCAGGAAGTCAGAACAAAGTACAAGAAACCATTTCACCTACAGAGGTTGATCCTTCTATGCTTACCACATTCTTGGAGACTTGCATGAAACTGTTGCACGATAGCAAGGTCGTGAAAGGCCTGCAGTAGTTAATAAAAAATGCGTTGGTAAAGAAAACGCCCCTAATGGACACCATGTAGTTAGAAAAATTGGCAAACATAGGAAAGAACAGGGTGTGAGATGAGGCTCACTGTGTAGATAGGAGAATATGAGATGGACAAGGTCATTCTTAATCTGGCGTCTGACGCAAACATTTTTCCTAAAAAAACATGGGAAAGAATGGGGAGACCTGCACTGCAATGGTCTCTAATCTAGCTTAGAATAGAAAACCAACAGAAGATCATCCCTATGGGACGACTACATGGAGTAACAGTGGATATAGAAGGTGCAAGTGCCCTAGCGGATTTTGAAGTAATAGAGATTGTTTATGATAGTAATCCATACCCTATGCTCCTAGGAATTGACTGGGCCATTGACATGAATGGGGTGATAAACTTGAAGAAGTGGAAAATGTCGCTTGAAAATAAATCACTTCGAGTTGTAGTGCCATTGGACCTTGCAGAAGGGGCAAGCTACACTGAACCAGTCCGCGATTATGAAGAAAGTGAAGATGACCTAGATCAAATCTACAAAATAACAGCGCAATATCAAGACTGGATCAATCCAAAAATATATGGGCAAATTGCATGGGACTGGGAGAGTTCCTACACCTATGATTCAGATAAAGAGTTGGAGCATTGGCAGAATCGGTTGCATGAAGTATCTACACTGCACCGCAATATGATGACTAAATCGTTGCGTTGCGTTTCGTCCGAGGTAAGGAATTTACCTTTTTATGATGGTTTAACTAAAATGGATAAGTTTTTGGATGCATTTGTGCGTGAAGTCCCTGAGCATCACTGCTTCCAAGCGTTAGACTTGGCACTGCAAGCGACGCCCACACGAAGGTGGGGTACGCACAAGGATAGCTTTAATGAATGGCAGGACTATAGAAGAGTGATGAGGATACAGTTTGGTCAACCTAACCTTTGATTCACTAAGAAATACAATGGCAGAAATGATCTGCGCGATCACCTAGAAAAGTGGACTAAATCTTATGGAATAAAATTACAGTCAGAGTGGGTACACTTGTTTTGCCATACTTTAGACACAATCCCCATGAACTGGTATTTGGAGACAAAGCTCCGCCATGGCACCGCAGAGTGGGACATATTGAGGGAAGGATTCTTAATGACCTTCAGTTTTGAAGATGGGTTCAAGAGCATTGATGAAGCTCTACAGGAGGTTAAGGCAGTGATCTTCAGAATACCACAAGAACCTTTGGAATGGGTCCAACCAAATTGGAGCACCCAGCTGTGCCATGCGCTGGAATGTTATAATGTAACATCTAAAGAAGAGGATGAAGATCCAAGAAATATTAATATTCCATAGGTTGAAGGGCATCGCAAAATTGAGGGCCCACAAATAGAGAACTCGGACATCACCACATCGTTGAAAACCAAGTAAGTGAACATTGGGAATGAAGTAGAACCGAAGTTTGAAAAAATTGGGGATTATTGGGACGATGCTACAGTGTATAAAGTCATTGAGTTACTCTACAAATACCAAGACCTTTTTCCTACCAAGTTTTCAGACTTGAAGGGAATAATAGGCGACTTGGGTGTTATGAAGATTACTTTGAAGCCGAATGTGAAGCCTATTAAACAACGACCGTATCTCCTTAATCCCAAATACAAGGAAACGATTCTCTTAGAGTTGGATAAGATGTTGGAAGTAGCCATCATAGAACCAATGGAAGAATCTGATTGGGTGAGCCCAATGGTGGTTCCAGAGAAGAAGCAAAAGGGCGAGATAAGGATTTCTGTAGATCTGAGGAAGCTTAATGATGTCTGTGTCCATGATCCATTTCCAACACCATTTATTTATTAGACAATGCTGGAGGGCAGGAGGCCTACTCGTTCACTGATGGGTTTTAGGGGTACCATCAAATCAAGATCATGCCAAAGGATAGGAGAAAAATGACCTTCACGACAGAATGGGGTTGTTTTCAATATATTGTAATGTCATTTGGACTCAAGAATGCACCTGCGATATTTTCTCGCATAGTCATCATAGCATTCAAGGAGTTCATCCATAAGTTCTTGGATGTGTACTTTGATGACTGGACAATGTTTAGTTTAGTGAAGAGCCATGTAGCAAGTTTGTGCTTGATGTTGGATACGTGTTGCAGATACCAGATCACGTTGAATTTGAAGAATTGTTTATTCTGTGTCCCCTTTAGGATCTTGCTGGGTCATGTGGTGTGCAAGAAAGGGCTAATGGTGGACCCTGCCAAGATTGTAGTGATAGTGAATTTGGAGGCCCCGAGGAGTGTTAAGCAGCTGCGCCTGACGCTGGGACATACAGGATATTACAAGAGTTTTATCAAAGAATATGATCAGATTACCGCGCCTATGGAGAAATTGTTGAAGAAGGACGCTACATTCTGTTGGGATGAAGAATGTCAACGCAGTTTGGAAATATTTAAATAGAAGATGGTCACCACGCCGATCTTGGTCTTCCCTGATTAGAAGAAGGAATTCCATGTACATGTTAATGCCTCGTGCAATGTGTTGGGAGCAATGCTAACACAAGCTGCTGAAGGAGAGATGGACCACCCTATAGCTTTCGCAAGTAGGAAACTATCAAAGGATGAGAAGAATTACTCAACAACAAATCATGAAGGATTTGCTATGGTGTACGAGCTTAAAAAATTTAGGCACTATTTGTTAGGCGGACATTTCAAGATGTACACAAATCACTCTGCCTTGAAATACCTGGTCAATAAGCCTGTGTTGGGGGGGAAGATCTGTATATGGTTGCTTCTATTTTAGAAGTATGACTTTGAGGTGATTTTGAGGCCAGGGAAGTTAAATGCGGGCCCTGACCATCTGTCGTGGATTAAACAGGAGAAGAGCCTGCTAATTTGGAGGAAGGTCTACCAAATGTGCATCTCTTCATAATGCACATAACAGATAATAGTTTTGCAAATATTATCCACTTTTTGACTATAGGGATGGCACCGGAAGGATATACGAGTGAGAAAAAGAAGGAACTGGTAGTGCGCATGGCAGACTTCTTAGTGATTGCAAGACATTTGCATAAGATTGGTGCAGATGCGATATTGTGAAGATATGTGCCAGATTTTGAGAGAGATAGCATCCTCACTGAAGCTCATGGAGGGGCTGCAGGAGGCCATTATGCAAGAAAAGCGAATGCGTAAAAGATTTTGCATGTAGGTTTATGGTTGCCCACATTGCATAAAGATTCCAAAATGTATTGTAGGGCATGTTATGCATGTCAAAGAACTGGCAGATCATAGCGGAGGGACGAGTTTCCATTGAATCCTCAAGTGTCGTTGCAGCCATTTGAAAAATGGGCAATTGATTTTGTTGGGCCAATTCATCCCCCGAAAAGAAGGCAGGTGTGCACTACATCATCACTGCGACAAAGTATTTAACCAGATGGGCAGAGGCACAACTAGTTAAGGATTTTACAAGGTCTACAATAGCGAAGTTTTTATTTGAATATGTCTTCACTAGGTTTGTCTTCCTAAAAGTGTTGATGAGTGATAGAGGTACACACTTTCTGAACGAGACAATCAGCGTGTTGATTGAGGAGTTCCAGTTATATCATCATAAAAGTACACCGTATCACCCGCAGGCGAATGGAAGTCTTGAGGCCGTCAACAAGATTTTGGAGAACGCATTGACGAAGATCTGCAACACGTAACGAAATGGCTAGGATGTGCGCATACCTGCAGCGTTATGGGCATATAGGACCACTTGCAAGAAGTTGACAGGACAAACGCCTTTCAGATTGGTCTATGGTGTAGAAGTTGTTATGCTAATGGTGTATATCGTGCCTAGTCTGCGCATAGTAGCTCTCATAGGTATAGAATATCACAAAGCCTTGGAGGAACGGCTCGCGCAGCTGATGGAGCTTGAAGAAGACTGATTCTTGGCTGGATTCCATCAATAAGTACATAAGGAATGTGAAAAATCATGGCACAATCAACACATCAAGCTTCGCACATTCAAGGTAAATGATCTGGTTTTGTTATATGATAGTAAATTCAATAAGTTTTTGGGGAAATTTCAGATGCATTGGCTAGGGTCGTATATTATCAAAGAAATTACAGATGGAGGCGCAGTTTAGCTCACAAAGCTGAATGAAGAACCTTTTCTGGGAAGAGTGAACAAAATCCGATTAAAGTTGTATACAGGGGATCCTGCGTAATGACTATATGGCGGCAGGACAGTGTTAGTGCTCCAGGAAGTTGCAAGGGAGCGTGGGACTATAAACTACACTACAAGTCTTGGAGGACTACACAGTAGGTGGGCTACGTGGAAAATGGTGGAGTTGCAACATATGGAGTTGCGCATTGGGATTTGAGCCATGAAGGGAGGTGTCGCACAACACAGCAGGAAAGTGACCATTAGAGTCACTCTTCATGACTTGACAGCGAAAAGATGGTTAAGAGGAGCGGGATGGCGGCATTTAAGAGAAAAATATTTGAAGATCTGCCACCAAAACAACATCAATGGTCAAAATTTGGGGTGAATAGTCAGATTTGAATTTAAAAACCCCTATAAATTATGTGTGCCAGTCCAACAGAGAACACTTTGCACACTTGGAGCTTTTTCTAAAATTAACTGTCTGTTGCTTATGAGCCAAGTGTTTTGGGAAGATTTGTTCACCCACACAGACTTTTCTCTTGAAACCCACGAGCTATTTATGAAGAGGATGATTGCCACCAACCCCGCATAAGCTTTGAGTGGAGAGGTTGCTCTATCCGGCGCCCGAGGCCCTAAAATATCCAATGCTGAAGCTACGCCTGCGGTGCCCATGGCACCAAGGTCGCCAAGACTGAAACAAACCTTGGCAAAGGAGAAGCAACAGAATCATTACAAATATGTGCTTCCCCTAGGAAGCATACCGCAATACCTACATAGAAAAAAGAAAAGCAACCGACAAAAGGAAAAGAGAAGGTTGTAGACCTGGAGGCAGAAGAAGGCCAGGGAAGCAAAGATGTTGATGCCGAAGGAGTGAAGCCCATCACAAAGTTTCCTTACTATATCCCTCTGAGGAAAGGAAAGGTTAATATCGCAAAAGACCCTGAATCTAAGAGATTTTTCATTTCCACACACCTGCTGCTTGAGCAGGTGCCTTTTGAAGGTCCACTGCTCGCGCGAGTCCCGTTACTAAATATGGAGGACTAGGACTTAGCAGATCATGCTAATTTCCCACACTTAGCAATGGATAACTTCATGAAATGAGTATATTATGAAGGCACGTGTGTGACAATGCTGTAAACATAGGAATGGGATTGTGGTGTTGAGAAATCCAGGCTACTCAACTTTCTTTGGGTGCCACATTACCACCGCACCCCAATCAACACCACTTGCATTCGCCAGTTGCTCACCCTGGTGCATGATGGGTATTTATGGCTAGGAGGGCCTATCCCCATCACCAATATGTTGATTCACAAGATTACCCACCGGCCTCATGAAGGTTTGAATCCGTCCAAGGTGCTTGGCAGAAAGACATGAGAGAAGGAGTTGGCTGAGCACATGAAAAACGATTACAAACTAGTGAAGAAAGCACGAAAGTATTCCATCCTTTCAATAAATGACCTTGCAGTTCAATTGGCCATGCAAATATTGCATGGCAAGGTGATGAGGAAGTGCCACAAGGATGAGGTTTCGGTGCCCATAGTGTCTTTGGCAGCTCAATGTGTTAAAGGCGTACTGTTCAATTGGTCATGATACCTATTCCAAGAGTTCCTCACGAATTGCTGTGAGGCCCAGGATGAGACCAAGCCATTCCATTACGCTTGGTTGCTTCTTTCCATTGTGTTGGTTGCATGGGAGCTGCCGGAGGACAGCTAGTTTCATCCGTAGGGAGAAGGATTACCGGAGGCCACGCAGTTCACCTCCCTATGGGCTACGAAGGACCCTGTACGCATCATAGAAATGAAGATTTTTTGGGTCTTTATGGAAGTAAGTCTCTGCATGGCAGTTAACCAGCACCCAAGTGGTGAGCCCCAGTATTGCAACAATAATGCTACAACTCCTGGAACTCCCTTCTTTACTTTTATCAACCCGGTAGTTCGTAACAAACTTGGAATCGACGGTGTTGTATGCACAAGTACTAGCTCTTGCCGCAGCTGTCACTTGGTCAGCTAGCACAAGTCCGCTAGGGGCTCAAGCCAACTTCTATGAGCTCTGAGAAGAAGCTTTTTAACTGATGGACGAAAGCTAACTCAAAGAAGGCTATTCTACTTGCAGAAAGAAACTGGAAAGTTGAAAGGAAACGTAACCCTAGCAAACCCTAATTTTACCAGCTATCCCTACCGACGTAAGAAAGAGGATGCAAGCTATTGAAAGAGATGCCATTGACTTCTAGGAAGGTAAATACATGTATCTAAGCTACTTCTACAGTAATATCTGAAGAAAAAAAACATCTTTTTGTATTTTTGAATAAGTTGTCAGAATTATCATGCATGCAATTTGACTGTTTTGACTGTGCAGAGGTGGATCGGCGAGGGGAAATGCTTGGATGAGGTCGGAAAGGTTCAGAGAGGGCCTAAGGGGTCCCTAACACCTATCCGGAGAGTTTCACAGAGTTTCGCTATCAAGAAACCTCATTCGTGAGCTTCTACAGGAAGTCTGCAGGGGTTCTACTGGATGTCTGTGATTTTCTACAAGATGTTTTGTAACTTTCTACAGGATGTTCAGAAATGGGATTTTGGAGGATGGATGGATGGAGAAAGATGAAGGAGTGGGTATGGAGGTAGGATAAGGGATGGAGGTGGACCAGGACTTGGTGGATGGAGTTGAGGGCAGCTGTAGATGGTTGGATTTGTTCAAGGAGGACTGAAACAATAATGCACAAGAAAACTAGGGTTATGTGAGCAAATGGAAAATGTAAGGCTAGAAGCTGAGCTGAGGGATGGAGTAGATGGGTTCAATGGAGAATGGGCAGGTAGAGGAGTGGTACAGGTGCTCTGCAAGTCATTTTTCCAACTGGACCGATGAAGACTTGTAAAACCAAAAACCTAGTTACGTTGACCTAATTTGATCTAACTGTCAGTACAAAGAATGAACAGAAGTTGAACTGCAGTGAAACCATGTATGCTAACTCATGCAACTAAGAAAGCAAAAGTTTGAACTTGTAACCAACTTCTACACATGAAAATCAAACACTAGTGATTGCATGGCAAAGCAAAATCAGTGTTTTTGTGGGCAGCAAGGTGTCCCTGATCCCAGCTCCTGATCCCACTGAGGGAGAGGTGAAACCAGTGATGTTTGATGGCCCTTTTTTGAAGCTTTTTCCCTGTTGATAACCTACCAACTAAATCTGAGCATCAAAAGTCTTTCTAACCATTAACAGTGACCTAGCTAATCAGCAAGATGTAATCTAATTAACAAAAATGATTTTGCAAATGCACAAAGAACAAATAACAATACATAAAGAAGGCCTTAGCACTCGGGTTGGGCCCAACCCCAACAGCTGTAGGCTCCTATAAAGAACTCAGATCTGATGCCAAGTAAAACTGCTTCTCATTACTCAAAAATAATCATCACAAGAAAGTTTGTACAGCGGTAGCTAAGAAAAACGAGCTGAAGAAAGGACAAAACTATAGTGCAAATACCAACAGTTCCAAAAGTAAACTACGAAGGCTGAGGCCTTCTTATTTATACAATACGAGGGGGCTAACAACCCTCCTAGATTCAAGGGACTCGGCTGTTCCAACTGCAGTAAACAGTCACTCTTTCCAAAGCTGCTTGGCTGCCTTTAGAACTCGTTTTGGTGGCCTGTTGAGCTCGGAGTTGAGGGTGGAGATTTCGAGGAAGGGCCATTTAATGCCATAGACAACCTCCCTATGAATCCTCACCTCAAGCTTGGCTGTCACCTGGGCCATAATTGCTTGGTTTTGCTCCAAAATTTGTCCAAAAAACCTGAAATGACCACGTATTAGCCTCCTAGGTAGAGTGACCACCCTTATTTGTTCAAATAACATAAACATACTAGAAAAACATGCATAATCTATGAAAAATGGAGGATTGAACAAGGACAATTAGGCAAAATGAGCCCAATAAGTTACCCAATTCGTGGCTCATCATCACCCCCCTGTTAAATGGGTTGCTCATCCTCTGAGCAACTAGTCTAGCTCATCATCCTTTATGGCTTTGATCGCTTCCCTCACGTCCCAAGCCTCTGTTGTGATATCCTCTTCCCGGTCATGGAATCCTGCCTTCCTTTCCACCTCCTCCCATTGTCTACCTTCCTCCTCTTCCTTCACTCCTTCTAGAAATCCCAAAAGTAAAGGAGGACTGAATTTCAAGCCAATCCAATTGGCCTACAAGTTCTGCATCAACTGTTTGTAAAGGGGTACCCTTGCCAAGGCTTCCCTAATCCTGGTGGGAGAATGGTATTCTTTTATCTTCATGCTGTGAGGCAGTGTGTTCCACCGCCTTGTGCAGGCATGCATGCAGTTTTCTCCCAACAGTCTCTCCATGTCCTCAAAGTGGGCAATGGCTTGAGCCTGTTGCTCAACGTATTCCGGTAGATCTTGAGGACTGTTGGCCAAGTGCTGGTGGGCGCTTATCACTGCTGATGGGTCATCCAGCTCTTCTCTGATCATGAGAGGCTCACTGAGCTCTTTGCCTATGATACTGCGGACTTCTGCTGCTCTCTTCTCCTCATGGCTCATCCATGAGGCCATGGCCATAAGCTGGACATTCCTTGCCACCGTGTTAGGATCCCATGCGTTCATGTCCAGAAGGGCAAAGTTGTGCAAGTAGAACTCTGATAATTTGGCCCTATCCTCAGATGAACTACTGCCACATAGAGCTGCAAACTGATGATAATTTTGGAATGGGGTGATGCCCCTTTGAGCCAAGGTATTGATCTGAAACTGTAACCACTGATCCTTGAGGTATAGGGCATAGGATTTGGCAGGCTGCCTACACTGTAGAGCTTCCATTTCCCAGCTGAACATGCAGGCCAGTTGGGCCTCCTTTTCTTGTATCTGCTGTTTCAGAGATTGTGTCTCCAATTCTTTTTCCTGTAGCTGCCGATTCAGTATCTCAATTTCAGTCTGCACCCCTTCCTTTCTCTATTGTTCATCAGGGGTATCTTTGGTTGTTGTGGGCTCCTCCTGTTGCTGTTGTTCTCCCAAGATATGAGGCATGTCTTCCTTCCTCTGTCCCTGTAATTGTAGCTGCTGTCTAAGCAGCTCATTTTCTTCCTGTAGCTTGACCCGCTGGCTGCTCTCCACATGTCGTACTAGAGCCAATTCCCTTCTTGCCTCCTTGAGTTGTTCCTCCAGAGGACCTATATCCGCCACACCCTTGGACTTAGCGATTTTCATCCAAGTGTGGGTCCTCACTCTCTCTTCTTCTAGTGCAAGGAAAAGTGGCACTGTGAATTTTTGAGGAATGATCTTTCCGGCCTCCAAGAAGTTATAATAGGAGCCCAAGCTGGGCTGGGGGCTAGGTTCCACAATGTTCTCCACCTTTTCTTCCTCCTGTGGTGATTTAGCTGCCTCACCTTCCATTGCCTCGATCTCCTTCAGCCTAGCCAGTGTTTCCTGTAGAATAGTCTCAACATCTTGTAGAGAGGCCTTTGTGTCCAACATTTTCATTCTCTCCCTCCAGGTGGATGTCTTCGGGCTTCCCCGTTCATAAGTGATGGATGCCTTGGAGGGGGACCTCTCCTTTTGTGTGGTAGGGGTGTCTACAATTGTGATTGGTTCTTTTGACGGAGGCTGGGGTCTGCCAGTCTTAATCCTTACACTCCTTCTTGCTTTAAAATACAGGGGAGGCTCCCTCTTTCGCTTTTCCTTCTGCTTGGGAGATGTGCTTAGGGTGGCCAGCACAGCTGCTGCCTCCCTAGCTAAAATTTCCGGTGATTTTTCCCTCTGTTGCTCTGTCTTCAGACTTCCTGTAGAAAGTCCTGTGTTGACTGTTTTCTGTCTTCCTGTAGAAGCAGTTTTCGGGCTTCCTGTAGAAACAATTTTCACTGTTTTGGCCTGCTTGGCTGGGGGTGTCTTCTTCTTCAATTTTGTTGTGGTTTCCTTGGATGTGCCCTCACTTGCTTGGACCTTTTCAGTCCTTTCTGCCCTGATTTGCAACCGTTTCTCCCTTGGTGTTTGTGCTTTTATTTCACCCACAGCTTTGGCCTCAGTAGCTTGGCCTTTTTCTTGCTTCTCTTCTTGCTTTTTTTGTGGTGGCATGTCCTGGGTTTTCTTATCCTTAATTTCTTTACCCTCAGTTTGCTTCTCTGCCTCAATATGCTCCTTTTCCTCACTGCTGGATGAAGTGAGTTCTTCGGCCAGAAGCCGGATATCATCATCCTTGGTCATATTGCGAAAAATCTCCCAAGAGAGAGGGACAATATAAGTATGGAGGGCATCTTCTACTAGAAGCTTGATAAGCCCATGATGGGCCAACTGATCTGGGGTCCTTTCCTTTAGTTTTGTGCCACACTCAATCAATCATTGTAGGAGGAAGTAGGGGATGCTTAGCTTTTGTTCTGTGGGTAAATCCATCTTATGCTTGAGCTCAGTTAACAACTGGAAGTAATAACCATATACAATACTGAATCGCCCCTCACAGGTAATGTATTTCATAATCTGAAGGCTGACCTCACTCCAAAATGGATGTAGGCTAGCTCTTCGGACCCCATTTTTATCCTCTGAAAACTGTTCTTCTGGAAGGAAAAATTCCTTTTTGGCTTTCTGGCCTAATTTCCTTTCTTCTTTATCCCAGGGTATCCCCAATGGAAAGTCAGTGACCCGACTAATGATTTGTGGGGTGAGTCTTAAGGTAAATCCTCAAAAATTTACAATGGCCAGTATCTTGGATTTGGGCTGCAGGGACCTTAGGAACTCCTCTTTTATTTCATCATCGTGACCTTGAATTCTGTCATAGAAGGTCATCCAATTTGCACGGGTAAATAGGTCTACCACCTCAGGAGTTTCTCTCAACTTCTTGGAATCCGAGGGTTCCTTTCTGATAAACCCTCCTAGCATGGTGAAAAATACTCAAATACTCTGTTTTGGCTTGTGTACTGATCAGAAGGGGAATTCTGTGTATGGTTTCCTCCTTTGATTCTCAGGTCAGGGTTTCTCAGATGTATGTGTCTCCCTTTTCACCAATTCCCTGGTTATGAGGTTGCTGCTGCTCCAAAACTTGACTGTCAAAATGAAATTAGGCTCTCACAAACAGAGTGTAGAGCTTAATTTTCACACCCACCATATACAAGTAACAATTTTTTTATGCATAGACCAGTCCTTACAGAGGTTTATCGTTTCTACAAGAGGGATTCGTTAACAGGCACCGTGGAGGAGAATGTAACACTGAACCAACTGAAAAAAACTCCGTGTATCACCCAGGCAAACGACAATTCTTGACCCACAGGCAGACTTGTTTTAACTTTCCCTACTCCAAACAGTTTAATTTACCACCTTTTGAAATTTCATGCACGGGTATGGCGTTTTTCAAGCCTACCTCTCTTCGAGACTCCAATTCCGACACAGAAGATCTGGGTTTCTCTGCTCCGGGAGGCTGTGTTGTGCTTCCTGTAGAGCTCCTTCTTGTAGAGAGCTTTGCCGGCTGCTGGAGGACGTCACGGTGCTTCTGAGCAAGCTTGGGATGTGGGAGGAGTTTGAGACGGGCCGAGAAGCTCGGGCTAACGAACTGCAGAGGAGGAGGATGCATACGCCACTGAAAACCGGTTGCAATAGTAAATGCCAGTGGTTAATGTGAGTGTTATGGTCGAAGAATTTTGAATCACGGCGCAATTCATGGTGCGGGGGTGAGGTGTCCAAGCCGATCCGTTGGCCAACGTCACGGCCATCATTCTCCGGCGTGTCTCTGACCGCCATTTTTCTATCTCTGCCATTATCCACCGTCATCACTGCCCATCCGCCGATTTCACTTCAAATCCACTGATTTCACTGCAAATCCGCCGATTTTCCTTGACTGGACACTTCCCACGTGTCGACTTCACGGCCCTTTGGAATATTTGAGCGTAACCGAGCTCGTTTGGATCCCACAAGGCCATTTCGACGAACTGTGGGTGGCCAGTTGACTGGCCACTGAATTTGTTCAATCCACACATTCACGACATGCAGTTTTCATAGTATAGTTCATGCAATTTGACGAAATAAGGTTAGGCACTTACCTGTGTTTCTGTGGACGTGCTCTGCAGGTTTCCGGAAGTGGAACGATGGCTCTGCTCATTGCTGCTTCGTGCACAGGCACTGGAATTCCTTTGTTCATTAGCTGATGCTGTCTGTAGGCTTCGAAATTCGATCCACTGGTAGTGAACGTTGCATGCACGACTCTGCCTTTTCTCAGCTGTCGAGGAGGTGATCACGTTCAATCGGAGCTGGTTGCATGCCTCCTGTGTTGATTTCAACTGCTATTGACTCCATAGTGTGTATTCCAGGCGGATCAGCTGCTACAAGATTCCTGTAGGACATCCTATAGTTGTTTCTCCTCCTAGGCTACATGCTGAAACGAACAGGGTTGTATTCATGATTGAAGGGTCATGATGAAGCTTTAATGGGTAGAGTGTGTGGGCCTTCATGTACTTGATTTGTCCCTTTGAAAAAAAATTGCAATCTGGAGAAAATCAGGACTTTTTGCATGACTGTGCAGGAAACAGGTCCAGATTGTGGTAATAGTGGTGGAAAGAGATGAAACAGGTGATGGATGGGAAAAAAAGGTGGCTGCATGCCTTATCAACAGATTTCAAGCTTTAAATCCCTCTTCATAATCGATTTTGGCCTGCCTAAAGGTTCTACAGGATGTTTCATGTAGAAATGTAGAACTTCCTGTAGAAAGCCCTGAAACTTCCTGTAGGAGGTCAAATCTTGACCCGAATGTGTCCAAATCCTGGAAAAAGTCAGTGGCCATGGAGGGAGTGTCTGTGAGGATGTTTGGTGACTTGGTACGGACCCCTGTCCTCGTTTTGTGTGACCTACTTTATCAGCACTGTATTCCCTGCAACCTGCAATAATTTTTCAGAGATTAGACCTGTTTCTTTTCTTTTTTCTTTCCTCTTTTCCTTTTTCTCTTTTTTTTTTTTTTTTGAAAGACAACAGGGGTGCCTTCATGAGGTTTTCACCCCCACTATCTACCCTGGGCACCTCAGAGAGTTTTTCCCCCAAGGATCTTTTTATTCAAATTCTTTATTTTCTGAGAGACGGTAGGGATGCCTCCCTGAGGTTTTCACCCTCACTGCCTGCCCTGGCCGCCTCAGAGAGGTTTTCATCCAGGGATCTTTTATTCCTTTTTTTTTTTTGATGATCAAGGTGTGGTCGAAACAGAGGCAGAACCCTGCTCTATTACTAGCACTGAGTTTCAATGAATTCCTGCCTTGAAAGGGGTTTCTTGTAGATTTTCAGTCGATGCCCATTGACAAGCATGGGGATGGCTTCGTCATCAATGGTCTTGATAAGCACTGAACCATTGTCATTACATTTCTCCACTGCATACGGTCCTAACCATCTTGTCCTCAACTTTCCTTTGAAATCCTTGTATCTTGAGTCATACAGCAGCGCCCAATCTATCGGTTGGAATTGCTTTTCATTAAGGTGTCGGTCATGCCATATCTTCCTCTGGAGTTGAACTACTTCTGAGTGGAGGAGGGCATGCATTCTTTTTTCATCTAATCCATTTAGCTGCAATAATCTTTCACATTGAGCATGGCTGAGATCTAGGTCCAGCTGAGCTGCAACCCTTAACATATTGTACTCGAACTCTATGGACAGCAAAGCTTTCTTCCCGTAGACCAGCCCATAAGGTGTGAAACCGGTTGTGGTCTTCCAAGTGGTGTTATAGGCCCATGTGGCCTCAACCAGGAAATCTGCCCAATTCTTTCTGCTGCTGCTCACAACCTTAGTCAAAATCCCTTCCAATGCTCTATTAGTGACTTCCACCTGCCCATTTGATTGAGGATGATAGGGGGTGGAAGTCTTGTGCTTGATCTTGTGATGAGCGAGCAAATATTCAATCAGGTTGGAGGTTAACTGGCTTCCTTGATCTGCGACTAACTCTCTTGGGTAGCCATAATTGTAGAAGATATTTTCCCTCAGAAACTCAGCCACCTTTTCTTCTATTGCTGCTTTGATTTCCTTTTTTTCTGCCCACTTGGTCAGATAGTCGGTGCACACAATGATGGAAGATCGTTGCTTTGAAGGAGGGTTGATAGGACCCACAAAATCCATGCCCCACTTCTCAAATGGCTCGAAGGTCACTTGAGGTTGGAGAGGCATTTCATCCCTTGGAGTCGGTTTTCCCATCCTCTGACATGGGTCACACTGGCTAATGTATCTTCTGACATCTTGATGAAGAGTAGTCCAATAGTAGCCTGCCTGTAGCATTTTGAAGGCAGTCCTTTTGGCTGCAAAGTGGCCTCCACAAGGTCCATCATGACAGGTTAGGACGATGTCAAAGACTTCCTCCTCCCTAACATAACGTCTCAAGATATGATCTGGGCCAAGTTTAAACAGGTTTCCCCCGATCCAGGTGAACGGGGCACTCTTCCTTACAATTCTGCTCTTCTCCTTTGAGGATAGATGTGGAGGGAACTGTGCTGAGACAAAATAAATTGCTATATCAGCAAACCATGGAGAGAGCACTGAGATAGCAAACAAATTTTCATCTAGCATCTGGTCATCCACTGTTCCTTCTTCACCTGCAAGCAAGTCCAATCTAGACAAGAAGTCAGCAACAACATTTTCCTTACCTGGCTTGTCAACAATCGTCAAATCAAATTACTGCAACAAAAGTAACCATCTAATGATACGAGCATTGACATCAGGATTATTCATTAAATATCTAATCGCAGCATGATCAGTGTGTACAAATGTTTGATAACCAGTGATGTAGTGTCTGAACTTGTTTAGGGAATGGACTACAGCCAGGAACTCTTTCTCGGTTACAATATAGTTCATTTCTGCCTTGGACAGGTTTTTGCTGACGAAGTATATGGCATATGGGAGTTTCTCCTCAACTTGTCCTAAGGCTACCCCTATGGCTTTGTTCGAGGCATTAGTGTGGATGTGGAAAGGTAGGGCCTAGTTTGGACCTCTCAAGATCGGGGCGGACACCAGCTTATCTTTCAACTCATCCAGTGCCCCTTGACAGTTGTCAGTCCATTTAAACTCAACATCTTTCCCTAAGAGTCCAAACAAAGGCGAGGCTAGCTTACTGAAGTCTTTAATGAATCTTCGATAATATCCTACTAAGCCTAGGAAACTCCGAACATCTCTTACCTTTTGAGGAGGTGGGACCTTTTGGATGATAGCAATTTTATTAGGATCCACCTGTAATCCTTGCCGAGAAATGGTATGACCTAGCACGGTCCCTTCAATCATCAGGAATTTTCATTTTTCAGGACTAAGGGACAGGTTCATATCAATGCACTTGGTTAGAACTTTTCCCAGATTGGTCAATGCTTCTTGGAAGTTGAACCCATAAGGAGTAAAGTCATCCATATAGATTTCTACCGAATCATGGACCAACTCAGAAAATATGCTCAATACTACTCTCTGGAAAGTGGCAGGAGCTTTGCATAGCCCAAAGGGAAGGACTCAATAGGCAAAGGTACCCCAAGGACAGGTGAAGGTGGTTTTATCTTGGTCTTCCGAGCTGATTTGGCTCTGGTTATACCCATTGAACCCATCTAGGAAAGAGAAGAACTTCTTCCCTGCCAGTCCATCCAACACCTGATCTATGAAAGGCAAAGGGAAATGGTCTTTCTTAGTGGCTTTGTTAAGTTCTCGGTAATCTACACAGATTCTCCACTTCCCGTTCTTTTTGGGCACCAGCACTAGAGGCGAGACCCACTCACTATCGGAGATAGGATAGATGAATCCTGCATCCAATAATTTTTGCAATTCTTCTTTGACAATGTCCTTAAGGGCTGGATTCATTCTCCTCTGAGGCTGCCTGACCGGTTTACAATCTTCTTTAATGTAGATGTGATGGGTACAGACTGAAGGATGGACTCCTTTCATCTCCTTATAGCTCCAGGCGAAAGCATCAAAATGATTGTTCGGTAAGCTACACAGCTCCTCCTGGGAAGGAGATAGGGAGGAGCTGATCTTTAAAGTTCTTTCGAGACCAAACTCCACATTCTTAACTCTGGGAGAGGTTGGATCAGTCACACAGAGGTCCACTGAGGTGCTGGCTTGGGTATCCTCCACCAATTCCTCTAAGGACAATGCACTGGGAGGCGGATTCTGAATCAAAGTCTCAATCAAATCATCCTCGGTTTGAGGACCTCCCCTAGTGGTTTCTACTGTGCACAATGGTGCAGAGTAGACCTCATCCTCATCTCATTCTTCCAACCAAAGTGGTAAGTCATGTTCTAGCAGACGTTGGGTAGGAGGCTATAGGACTAGCTGCTTGGACATAGGCCCATTCTTGATGGTCATGCTTCCAGCTCGACAACTGATGTAAACATCCACAGTGGCTAACCAAGGCCTTCCCAAAATGAGGGGGTATCTAGTGAGCTTAACCTTTGGCTGAAGGACCAAGAAGTCTGCAGGGTATTCCCAAGAGTCAATAGAGACCAAGACATCCTCTACAATCCCTTCGGGTGTCACAGTGGAGCAATCTGCCAACTGCAGGACTGTCAAGGTCTTCCTTAAGGAACTCTGAAGGTTGAGTTTAAGCATGGTGTCCCTGGTCATTACATTAATGGCAGCCCCTAGATCAATCAAGGTATGGGGAATTATGGTGCCATTGATGTGGACATCAACTACAGGACTCCCAGGGTCCAAATACTTTGGATAGATTACTTGCCCCAATATTAGATCGGACAATTGTCCAATGACATTAATAGTCGAGGCATCTCTCTTTCGCCTACCTGGGTGCCTGAAACACTTCTCCTTAATCAATTTGTTGTATATCAGTACATCTTTGATGGCCTGGAGAAGTGGTATTTTCACACACAACTGTTTCAGTTCTCCCAGAAGTTCAGTCTCCTCTGGGTTTGGTTGCGTGGTTACTGTTAGTCGCTCAGGAAAGGGTGGAATGGCTTTGGGTTCACTTTCCTGTTTCTCTTCGAGGTTGGCGATCTAGAAGGGTCTTTCTGGATCGTAGGTTGATCTCCTGGATCTCCACAGCATAGGTAGGACATGTTGTCTCCCCAGTGTATACCTGCTGAGCCTGTCGGTTGTTGGGGTTCGGGTTCAGTTGAGAAGGCATCTGGGGTTGTCTTGGAGGAGCAGGAGGTAATGGTTGTGGTTGAGTTGGTGGTGGAGATAGAATGGCGGGAGGAGAGTTGTATTGGGGCCTCCACCCCGGTTGAGGTGCATTCCACTGAGGCTATGGCTGGACATGTGAGTGAAACGAATGAGCAGTGGGTTGAGTATGGTATTGAGGTGGATAAGACCATGGAGGAGGTGCGGACCAGGAAGGATGAGCAGGGGGACCCCAAGAAGGTATGTGAGCAGATTGGTTAGGGCCATAATAAGCTTGGGATGTCCCTTGCATCCCCTGCTGGTAAGGTCTGGGTCCATGCGGCCTCCTTTGGTTGAGGAAGTAGAGAGGTTCAGTGGGTGCCTCAGTCCCTTGGTACATGGCTTTGAATCCAGGCAAGGTTGGGCATTGGTTTGTGGGGTGGTTCTCCTCACAAACAAAACATACCTCTGCTGAGTGCAATGGACACTTGTTCTTAGGGTGCTTCCTCGTACATCTGGGAAAAAAAATGGCCAAAGCCCTCTCAGCTTCCTCTTTCTTTGGAAAGTCTCAAGTTGCATGGCAATGCTCTGTCTCATCTCACTTTTGAGGTCTTCCATCTGATTAGCAAAATCATGCTTGGAGAAGGTAGTACTAGCTGAAAGTGGATTCCCCATACCTCTTTTCCGGGTTGCCCTAGAGTGGTTTCTAAACACAGTCTTTATGTCCTCATAAGGTAGTTGGTAAATGTCTCCTCCAGCTATCATGTGAAGGGTATCTAGGAGGTCTTCAGGGACTCCTCGGAGTAGAACCAGCTTTAGAGATTCAGGGTCAAGTGTGCACCTTGCCCGTTTATAGCTAAGTTGGAACCTTTCCTCGTAGTCTTCTAAAGACTCATCATTTCCCATGGTCATCCGAAAGATTTCTCCCTTGGTTTCCTTTGACCTACAGTAATCCTAGTATTTGTTGTTAAAGGCTTGCTGCATCTGAGCCCAAGTAGTGATACTGTTTCCAGGTAACCCCATGAACCAGCGTAATGTTGCATCCTTGAGGGTAGAGGGAAAGAATTTCAACTTTTGCTCATCTTCTGTATAGTCATAGGTTCGACAAAGGACAACAAACTCAAACAGGAAGGTATCAGGGTCTTCAGTGGTCAATCCATGGAAATGAGGTAAGGCTGAGGGACTGATGTTCTTCATTTTTATGTCCTCGTTGGTCTCTCGAATGGGGAAGGTACCTTCTATTCTCTCGTCATCGTCTCTACCATTTCTGTTGTCGGCCATGGTCTCAAAAGGAATGTTTTCTTGCTCTTCTTCTATTATAGGATCTTCGTATATCTCAGGGCGTTCACCTATAGGTTCTTCTGGATCACTGCCACCAAAGAAGAGAGAAGGGTGACTCAGTGAAGTGGTGGGGGTGTTGGGTAGGAATTTTCCGGTATTATCTCTGTTCCTACGAGGCATGAAAGGATTTTTGGTTGCTTCTTTTTTCTTTTCTTTTTTTCTGCTTGTGCCTGCAAAACTAAAACAGATGGAATTGCAACTAACTAAAATCTATCTTGCAGAAATGGAAATGCAGAATTGAAATGAAAGTAGGAAAGGACTAATCTACTTTGCTGAAATCAAATTGCTAGAATGAAATGCTAGACTACGCTTGCAGAATTGAAACTCTATTTTACGCTTGCAGAATTGAAATTACGGAATTGAAAGGCTAATCTATGAAAGCAGGAAATGTCTAATTTACTTTTGTAGGAATGAAATTGCAAAATGGAACTCAAATAAACTACTTAGCAGAAGATTAGAGTAGGAAAATAGAAGAAAAGCAGCAATCACAAATCCTCTGACGCTTCCCCGGCAATGGAACCAAAAAGAGTGGTGAGCCCCAGTATTGCAACAATAATGCTACAACTCCTGGAACTCCCTTCTTTACTTTTATCAACCCGGTAGTTCATAACAAACTTGGAAGCGACGGTGCTGTATGCACAAGTACTAGCTCTTTCCACAGCTGTCACTTAGTCAGCTGGCACAAGTCCGCTAGGGGCTTAAGCCAACTTCTATGAGCTCTGAGAAGAAGCTTTTTAACTGATGGATGAAAGATAACTCAAAGAAGGCTAATCTACTTGCAAAAAGAAACTAGAAATCTGAAAGGAAACGTAACTCTAACAAACCCTAATTTTACCATCTATCCCTACCGATGCAAGAAAGAGGATGCAAGCTACTGAAAGAGATGCCATTGACTTCTAGGAAGGTAAATACATGTATCTAAGCTACTTCTACAGTAATATCTGAAAGAAAGAAAAAAAAAAAAAAACATCTTTTTGTATTTTTGAATAAGTTGTCAGAATTATCATGCATGCAATTTGACTGTTTTGACTGTGCAGAGGTGGATCGGTGACGGGAAATGCTTGGATGAGGTTGGGAAGGTTCAAAGAGGACCTAAGGGGTCCCTAACACCCATCTAGAGAGTTTCACAGAGTTTGGCTAAAGAAACCTCATTCGTGAGCTTCTACAGGAAGTCTTCAGGGGTTCTACAGGATGTCTGTGATTTTCTACAAGATGTTCTGTAACTTTCTACAGGATGTTCAGAAATGGGATTTTGGAGGATGGATGGATGGAGAAAGATGAAGGAGTGGGTATGGAGGTAGGATAAGGGTTGGAGGTGGACCAGGACTTGGTGGATGGAGTTGAGGGCAGATGTAGATGGTTGGATTTGTTCAAGGAGGACTGAAACAATGATGCATAAGAAAACTAGGGCTATGTGAGAAAATGGAAAACGTAAGGCTAGAAGCTGAGCTGAGGGATGGAGTAGAGGGGTTCAATGGAGAATGGGCAGGTAGAGGAGTGGTACAGGTGCTCTGCAAGTCGTTTTTCCAACTGGACCGATGAAGAATTGTAAAATCAAAAACCTAGTTACGTTGACCTAATATGATCTAACTGTCAATACAAAGAATGAACAGAAGTTGAACTGCAATGAAAACATGTATACTAACTCATGAAACTAAGCAAGCAAAAGTCTGAACTTGTAACCAACTTCTACACATGAAAATCAAACACTAGTGATTGCATGGCAAAGCAAAATCAGTGTTTTTGTGGGCAGCAAGGTGTCCCTAATCCCAGCTCCTAATCCCACTGAGGGATAGGTGAAACCAGTGATGTTTGATGGCCCTTTTTTGAAGATTTTTCCCTGTTGATAACCTACCAACTAAATATGAGCATCAAAAGTCTTTCTAACCATTAACAGTGACCTAGCTAATCAACAAGATGTAATCTACTTAACAGAAATGATTTTGCAAATGCATAAAGAACAAATAACAATACATAAAGGAGGCCTTAGCACTCGAGTTGGGCCCAACCCCAAGAGCTGCAGGCTCCTATAAAGAACTCAGATCTGATGCCAAGTAAAAATGCTTCTCATTAGTCAAAAATAATCATCACAAGAAAGTTTGTACAGCAATAGCTAAGAAAAACGAGGTGAAGAAAGGACAACACTATAGTGAAAATACCAACAGTTCCAAAAGTAAACTATGAAGGCTAAGGCCTTCTAATTTATACAATACGAGGGGGCTAACAGACCTCCTATATTCAAGGGACTTGGCTGTTCCAACTGCAGTAAACAGTCACTCTTTACAAAGCTGCTTGGCTGCCTTTAGAACTCGTTTTGGTGGCCTGTTGAGCTCGGAGTTGAGGGTGGAGATTTTGAGGAAGGGCCATTTAATGCCACAGACAACCTCCCTATGAATCCTCACCTCAAGCTTGGCTATCACCTGGGCCATAATTGCTTGGTTTTGCTCCAAAATTTGTCCAAAAAAACCTAAAATGACCACGTATTAGCCTCCTAGGTAGAGTGACCACCCTTATTCATTCAAATAACATAAACATACTAGAAAAACATGCATAATCTATGAAAATTGGAGGATTGAACAAGGACAATTAGGCAAAATGAGCCCAATAAGTTACCCAATTCGGGGCTCATCACCAAGGTTGTCCCCAACCTTGTATACACAGTTGTCAGCCTATGTAGCTTTCAAAGCTGACTTCCATAAAGTTTACATCCAAGCATGGAAGGATCCAGCACAGAAGTGGTACGACTTGCCCTATTTGGTTGTAGAGTCCGATGTGCAAGAGGTAGTGGCATGCCCCTTTAGATTTAGTTGTTGGGCCAAGCACATGTGTAGAGGCTGTGTTCGCAAAGAAAAGGAAGGAAGCAACCAAGAAGGCTACGCAGAACTTGGTTGTGTAGAAGAAGAAATATGCTGCAAAAGAGGCTCGGGTCGAGGAGGAACGCGCTGCCAAGGAGAAGGCATAGCAGGAGCAGCGCGAGACCCAGAAAGGTGAAAAGTCACCTTTGACAGCAATAGAGACTTAAACAGGGCAAGGCGGAGGAGGTGAGGAAGGGAAGCGCACCCCCTTCTTAGTGAAAAGGCAAGAATTGGAACAACAAAATAGATCGAGGAAAAAGCAAAAAACACAGGCTGACCCCCTGGTGCTCACAAAAAGTGATCTTGACGAGATCGGTGATAAAGTCAGGGACGTCGCCACCGAAGTACTGCAATAGTTGGAATAGGATTACATACAAACCTTAGGCGGAGTGCAGAAGGATCTTCATGAGTTGCAACTCCCAGAAACCAAGTTACAAGCAAATGTTGGAAAAGTGAGTGGTGCAACAGGAAGTTCAACGCCAGGACAAACTATAGGTGTGGAGATAGTTCTGTGGCCGACGATGGATGTGAAATTCTTCCCCTTTCCTGCAGGTTCAGTATGCACTGAGACCAAGGAACAACTCGAGACATTGCATGAATTATTACATGGAATTACGGGAGAGCTTCGCCTTCGATAACAATGAGAACTTAGTGTTGTCAGGGAGATCAAGGTGAATAATCAGCAGTTGTTTGCCGCAAAGACATATATTTTGCAAGAAAAGGAGATGAACCAAGCACACAATTCACGATTGGAATCAGCAGTCGCAGAGGCATGCAGAACTATGCCTAAACTCCATATTCCTAAGGACACACAGCCATAGGCAAAGGTTAGAAAATTGGTTGCTGGTGTGCGCGAGGCAAAAGCTGAGGTTAGTCGAATTCAATTTAAACTTATCATGTAGATAACCGAGCTGCAATTAAAGATGCAGCCATCGGCTCTGCCAGAGGTCTAGGAACAGCACAGAGCCGTGATCAAGGAAGGCCTGGCTACTCTGGATGACACAGTTGCAGACTGCACCATAATATTTGAGCAGGGCATGGAGTTGGTCACTAATCCACAAGAGGATCCAAACCTACATATACTAAAATTCAGATTATGGAGTTACAAAAGCAGTACGATGAAGTCAGGGCAACGATATGCTCCATCGCACTAGTGCAACACCTAGGCAAGTTGTAGGAGGGGAAGCAACTCCTCGTGCAAGTGGAAGCAACATAGAAAAAGGAGGCCTTGATTAAGGCTAGGCTAGAGCCTTGGTTGGAAGAAGCTTATCAGATCTCAACAAATACTCAGGATAAGCTCAAGGGCTTGCAACAAATGATGATGCTAGCCGTAGAAGGACCAACTACAGAGAAATTAGTGGAAGAAGTCAAGCAAGCAACCACACAAAGCGCTGCTGAAGTTGCTGTAGTGCAGGTGGAGTTGAGGGGTATTTGTAGCAAGATCTTTGTGCCAGCCGAGTAAATCGAGGGAGAGTCATGATCTTTGTGTTGGGGGCCTATTGGGATGGGGTCCGCTAGGTCAGTTTTGGGTTTAGAAACCCAAGTTTTGATGTAATTTTTACAAAAGATGTAAAGTCTCCGTGATTTGTGGATGTGGAGTGCGTAGATGACTAGGAGTAAAAGGCGTTTTAGCCCCTTATTTATGTAAAGTTGAGTTGGCTTTAAGATCCACCCATGGTCCGTGGAACATGGGATTATATAAATAGGTGTGTCTTAGAGAGTCTCTTAGAGAGTCTAAGGCATGTCTAGAAGATCACGTTAGTAATGGGTCAATAGAAGATAGCACGGAGAAGTTGGTCAGACAAAAGAGAAAGGCTCTGCAGTTGAGTGTGCAGAGGCCTAGATAGAGTCTGTAGCTGAGTGCATGGACCCCTGCAGCTTAGTACGCAGGGAAGTTTTGAGTCTATAAATCATAACTGAAGATCAATAAAGAAGATTATCGAAGAATTCCTGTGTTTATCTGGTTACTTCTTTTTATTTATGATTGCGGTATATGTTGTGAATGAATAATGTATTTATGAAATATTGATCTAATGATGTGCAACTCTATAGAATAAAACTTAATAACTGTACGCATTGCATGATAATTACTTCCGCTAAGATTATGATACATTCTGTTATGTTTATTAAATACTTAATTAGATCTGCACGAGCTCAGATCTAGGGTTATTTTCTGATGTGCGTAAGTCAATGATGCTACTGTTAAGGGTCCACAAAGACCAATCGTAGACCTTTGCAGAGGTCTAGAGGTTGCTCAAAAGGAGTTGTAGTACCGACCCCTAAGGGCTTATAGATATGTGCGAAGGCAGATCTAAGGTACTTTAAAGACGTCACACTAATATCTGGATGTAGAAACTTGGTTCCAGCATCCCCCCATACTAGTTCGGGTGAGACTACAGCCTGCGCTACATGAGTTTTTTCCGAAAGGGCCAGTAGTGTAGGGTTTTGTTGGTTGGTGCAACTAACTCTAAACCTAGGTTAAGACCCCCTAAGCCAACATCTTTTGTCTCATATTGTGTTTTATTTGTACCATATATATGTTTTCCTGCAGGGCATTTTTGCTAAACAGCTTAGGACATTTGTTTTTGCTTGTGGGTGTTGAAGTGAGGCATAGGTACATTATCTATTCTATTGATTCTTAACAGGTGTTTCCTACTAGTATTTGTTGTAGAATCCATTATGTTGTGTACTAGGTATCAAGTCTACGGTGATTAAGAATCATGTCTATGTAAAACCTTCACTTTAATGAACGAAAGTTCCATTTTTTTCTTCTGAAAAATAGCCTCTCCATTTTTCCTTTATATAATTAACTAAGGATGGTCATCGGCTTCAAAAAAATTTAAAACATGGTGGATTTTCATCCTACGTTGTAACAATTCAGTTATATGTTATCACCCTTACCAAGGAATGGTCGATAGACATAGGCCAATTTAAGCCTTCACTAAACCTTTAAATGACCCTTGATAATATGTGATATGGTATCACGTTGTCGGCGACCAACCTTTACTCTTTGATTTAACACATGGGGTAAATTGACCCTTTTGGAAACTCATATTTACAGTGTTATTAACCCATTAATATGTGGGCGTTGTATATTTCTACCACTGGATATGTACTTGCTTAAATCCAACTATGGGCATATACAACCTTGCGCATTAATGAGTTAATAACATTGTAAATAAATATTGGTTGCCAACCTTTTGGCATGTTCATGCTTTTCTTTCCACGCATTCCAAACACGGGCCTAATAGTCACAATTACATGTTCAATGCCATATAACATGGGGTGTCACCAAAATTTCAAGGCCTTAGGCTTGGGAAATGCAACAACACATGTCTTGGATGAATACCCCGACCCAACCTGCCACAGGTCTAGTAGGTCCCATCATAACTGAAGCTTTTGAGCATCAGGGGGAAAGGGAATTCTCACTAACAAACCTAAGTCGTGGTCGAGAGGTCAAACCCAAAGTGAATTGGTCTTGTTGAGCCAATAGTGATCGTACCACTGATCGACAAACTATTGAACCAGTGACATAACCAACTAGGGATGGTCTCCACTAGGGCATCACCCTTCGAGCTTGAACCATCACAAGTGAACTCATAATGATATAAAACCTCTTGAATCCAAGGATAGGGGGTCGATTGGGCCATTGGCTAGCGGCTTGCGAACCCTGGAGGTCTTGGCGTATAAGCATGGGGAGTGATATAAGATGGGGTTGGTTAGATATGGACCTAGGTAGGGTCCATCACACAAAGGTTCCATCGTGAACAATATATATGCAAATATAATATATGTCTTAGCCCACAAGAAAATTAACTCGTCATTTACCAATTCGAGTAACTTTGTCGCTTGATGTGGCACTGCAATCTGATGCCACATGAGTGGAACAAAGGTGATATGCAACACCTTGAGGATAATGTGGCCATAATTAATAGGCCAAAATTATTTTGGGCATAACTTTCAATTCGTGACTAGGATCAAGGAGAAATTTATATTGTAGGAAATTTCTCACCAAGTTAGACGCGATGGGGATAATAGTTTTTAACTCTAAAAAAATCATTTTTGTAATCTCATTTACATGAAAAATAATGAAATTTGGGTTAAGACATCAATGACATCTTCCACAACATGAAATAGTACAAGTAGGTGGAAGGGAATGTTACATTGCCATCCCTTTATTAGGTTTACTTGGTAGTTTTCTTTGTTCACTGCATTTACTAGTGCTTGTTTCATTTTGATTGATGGGAAATACATTAAGTCCCTCCTTAAATGGACCTCTTCCTATTAACACTATCTCATTATAAATTACATGGATATAGAAGTTAGATAGTACCTTGGAGCTTGCAATCATGAATTGAAGGTTTCCTCACGATCGATAGTCGGTTCACCTCATAGACTCCGGATGATATGGTTTGGATCATTATATTATTTTTCATTCATATTAATGCTTTAAAGGTGTAAATTTTTTAGAAATTAACTTACACTAGTAGTTTTAGCAATGGGACCCAATTTGGAAAATTGAGGTCATAAAAATTTTGGGGATGGTTCAATGCCTTAACTGATAATTTTTTTGGACTAATAGTTTTTAATTAAGTGTTTGAACCCTAGGTGCTATTATACACTGAAATAAATTTCCAATGGTATAAGAATCTGTTGTAGCAGCTACAACCACCCTCCAAAATTTTTCACTAGCTTCGTTTTGGAGCCTCCCTACCAACCTTCACAGTAGCATGTCTTGCTTCGTCAAGTACACAAGCTCCAGTGATTTTCTTGCAGAGAGACAGCCTGTCGATCAAACCTTGATGCATTCCCCTCACAGGTTGTTCATCTGGACTTGGTCCAGCAACAGGCTGAGCAACTCCTTCAAGAATTTACGCAAATCTAGAGGGAAACCATCCTTCCCTCCAGAAATTGCACAATCTTGGCTGGCAACCTGTTGGGCCCTAGAACTGCACAATTCTGCTTAGCAAGCTTCACCCAGAAAATTGCGCAATCCTTCCCAGCTGGGCTACTCAGCCCAAAATTTGTGCAAATCTAGGTAGAAGTCAGCTGCTCTACCCAGAAATTGCACAAATCTTCTGAGCAGCCAGCCCAGCTCCTAGCCAGAAATGCGCATTTTCTCCCAACAATTGAGCAACCTCTTACATGTGCAGCTGAGTTGATCGGTTTCCTCCGAGACCGAGCAAAACAGACTTGCATGCATGGGCTGCTTCTCCCAAGGCAGCATGCAAAGGCATCCCTTGTTTCAGGGATCTATTTTTTACAATTGGAGGTTGCATGCAAGGATCATCACAGAAAACCTCCCACCAAGTGTCACTTTACCTAAATTTGTGGCATGCACGTCACAACCTCAATTTTATCAAAACTCATCTACCGGACGCTGAAGAGCTCATTCATCACATCAACCTTGTAGCTTTTACATCCCACGTTTCATATAGGAGTTGTCGGCACATTCAGCTCAGCTATTTTGGGGTAAGCCTGCTTTCCATGTCTTGTGTTGCATTTCTGGTGCTTTTTGTGTTTTGATTCGTATGAACGTTGTCTGCTTGATTTCAGTGAGCGCTTGTTGTCGTTTTGATACATATTAGCTTGTACTAGCACCATTTTAGTTTTCATTAACATGTCACTGTTGTCGCATGCATGAAACTATTTTTCACAAACGGTCGTCGATTCGGTGACTCGCCTCACCCACATGCATGTTGTTCTATTTTCTGAATCTGCCATTAACTGTTTTCATGCATGATCATTCTCTTATGCTTACACTCAGTATCACCATGAATTCGCTTTCACATTCACATTCAGTTGCTCGTCGGTGATTCTGGGCAGCCTCGGCCTAGACTCTGCCTAACCAAGACAACATTACGCAATCCAAGAGGGATTTCTTTGTCATCCTTTCCGTAAATGTGCATTTCTGCCCAAGATTTGTTCTCCAAGCTTGCTTTGCACAAATCTGAGGCACAATGAATGTTGGCCCAGAGAATTGTACAATGCAGTCACTGAGCCTGCAACCATTTGCTAGCTGAGATTACGCATTGCGCAATTCCAGCAGTCAGTAGCTAGACTGGACTGTCATCCTCCCAGCAACCCAGACTATGCCTTGTGCAGTTTTGGCTCTTAGTCTCCTCACCTCCCAGCCAAAATTGCGTGACCTTCATGATCAGTCACACAGGTATGTTACAAGTTAGCTCTCAAGTTCATTTTGGTTTTCAACTGACAGATTGCTTGCCATGAGTGTTCCCATGTCTCTAGGTATCGCATGTGTTCATCCGCCTCTCAACAGCATAGGTACAATGGTTTCCAGGAGAGCAGAGTTGAAGACACCATTTAGAGCACACTTGGGGATGTATTCGATCAAGTGTCTATGAGCTTGCCTACTCATGAAGATATCAAATTGTTCATAGGCAAGGACACCAAGATGTGATGGCCGCAGCATCACAGCGAACAACATAGTGAAAGGCAATTGAAGGAAGCATACCGAATGCAACGAATACAAGAGGAAGGTTTTTGACAACATGGAGGCAAAACAAAGTTTCAAGCTCAAGTGGATCCACTCATGACGAAAGCAAATTTGGAGACTCGGGCTATGAGATGATGGTGTGACATGAAGATCGCGCGAAGACAGAGTATGGAAGAAAGAAGGAGTTGCATGTGATGAAGCAACAACTCAAGGAAGAACATGAGCTGCACGGACAAGCGAATGAGTTGCAATAAGAATAGGAATAGCAAGGTGCGTAACATGCACTCACAAATGAAATTGTGCCCGTACAAGTTATAGATCCATCCTAGCAGCTGGCAAGAAGCAGACATGGTGAGAAATGTTGTTGAGCGCATGCAATGGATTCAACAACATGCATTTCATTGTGTGCACGCATGTGATCCACCCATTCAGCACACTCACCAAGGCAAAGACAAGAAGCAAGTCCAACTGGAGTTGAACATGTAGTTGACTACCAGCACACACTTGAAGATCAGCTCGGACACTATGCATCATCGTGTTTCCAATTCATCCACACCTAAGAACACCATGCGCATGCTAGAAGACAATTTGGATTGAGGATCCATACTAATGCACCCAGATGCAACAGAGGTAAGAGTCGCTTCAACAAGATGTCACCATGGAGCTCATGCACACCATCATGGATGACCAAGCTTGGCATCATCTCACCACTTTCACCATCACAAGCATGTCAAAGAGTTGGTCTCACCAAAATGGACCAAGTTTCAGTGATGTCTTACATGGCTTGCTCAAGCAATTTTGTCTCACATGGGCACATGTGCATTGTAATGTAACATCTTGTCAAGTGGAAGTTCAAGTGTCAATAGTTTGACGTAACAACCATAGAGTAGATGAAGAGTCATGAGGGTAGATGAACTGTAACAAAGGGGAATGTCAAGGGTCACCCCACCCTTTGTTATAAATAGAACCTCATAACTCATTGTAAAGGCTTTTGGTCAGCCAAGCTTTAATAAGAGTATCTTAGAGAAAGCTTGGTGAGCATTGGCTTCTCCACTACACAAAGCTAGTACATCTCTTTGGAGGAGCAAGCAGTTGTGGCTGTAACGTTCCACTATTGGAACTAGTGGTTGGACATGGATGTATTGTATGACTGGAACTTACACTTAATATAATAGAGCAAGCATGTTTCATGCATATGTTGTATTGTATTCTACGCTATCTGGTTTACTCTAAATGATATATGTATTTGTTTACTTACGCATGCATGTATGGACTATTATGTATAAGTATGTATAAATCTTTCTTAAATGTGTTGTTGGTTTAACCATCACTTTGGATTGATCGCTAACCTGCTTTCCAGCTTGTGATGCATCTTCGCTCATGTGTTCCCTTCTAAGCTGCATACTATTACAAGTTTCCAAGGGGGACACTCACCTCACTGTCAATGTGTTAAAACCTCTCATGCACCTTCCTTGGATTGTTGCAGCTGTCACACCCTTGCTACCAACAAAGACATCTTACTTTTCTTTGTGTGAAATCATAGTCAAGGCATTACCATACGACCCATTGTTGGGACTCCTACACGAAGCGGTCTGAAGTCTAATTGGGACTTCTTACCGGGGAGATCCCCTTACATGTTGGCGGGTCCAGCACCATCAACATTTTGGTGCTAGAAGGAGGGACAGATGACAAAATGAGTCCTCACATCTATTTTGAACTTCTACATATCTATCATGACTAACTACCGAGTTGCTTTTCTGGAGTGTATGTCTTATGGAAATGATTTCATCGTCTCAGAAAATCTCTCGGATAACTTGTCTCATAAAACATACGATGATGGAGGCCATGTAGCTTTGGTTAGGCACGTGGTCGGCGTTATAGGCTCATGCAAAAGACATGGATTCTTTGAAGAATACATGAGCTGCACCTTGTTCGTCTACACGCTTCGAGGGCACCCAATGCACTGGTGTGCCACGCTGCCAAAAAAATCTATTCATTCTCTTGCTCATCTGGTTGCATAGATAGACCCTACTTTCAATCACTTTGACCGTAAAGCAATCAACAAAGAAATTCTTAAATTACAAAAATCACTCGATGAATTTGTTGAACAGTTTCACACACGCTTTTGTAATCCTGCATACCGATTCCCCAAAGATGATATTGATTAGGAATTTCTCGATAGGAGATTTGAAGTCACTCAAATCCCATTCATACTCTAGTGATGCTACTATGCAATCACGAGCAGGCACAGTTGTTGTCACAAGTGACTGTCCACCTTCCCCTCATCAAACAACTCCACCACCGCATAGTGATGTGGGAGATCATGCACATAACTCTGTTGAACTGTCACATCCTCCCACCCCACCTGCTCTTGATATCTGAATAGATTTGGCTTGCAAGCCTGTTGGTTGTCACATGGATTCCTTCCCTCAACATCCATCCTCGCGTTCTGTTGATCCTTCGGATTGTACTATATTGTGTTCTTCCTATCTGGACTCCTCACCTATTGTGAATGAGGATCAAGTTGTCGATGGAGTTGGTGTTATGCAGCCAACCTGCGCCATCATTCATGATGAGTGTGTGTGGGAATCTATAGAACAACCTGTGGTGAAGGATGACTCCCTTCCAGTCGCACCTCATTCGCTTCATCCTGACACCCCTTGTGATTCTGCCACTGTTGATTTCCCCTGTGAAAACCCATTTCCAGATGTTTCTACTTTCGATCATTCACAAGACACGTCGAATGTCAGTCTATCATCACAGTGCGAAGAGGACACATATTCCTCTAGAAATTTTTCCAATTTTTCATCTGTCATTTCTAAAAACACGGAGGGTGAACATCTTTGCTTCTCATCTTGATCCAAAATGGATCTTGTATCAAACCTCTAAGTATAAGTCTTCATATATGTTAACTATTGGAAAACACTATCGCAGAGGAAAACACTAAAGAATGGTGGAAACCCAAGTAAAGCGAAGGTTGAAGTAACGTTGCACCAGAGCCGTCGGATTGGCCAGATCAATGGCCTGGATTAAATCGGGATATCGCATTGGGAGAGGCCAGCGGAGCATATCGAAGGCAACCTATTGATAAATGTGATAGCGATACAAGCGAGACAATGTGAACTGTTGATCGAGCGCATAGATCAATGGTCCAGATCAACTACCAATATCGCATTGCATGGAACCAAAGGGAGGACTTAACACAGGTGGACCCGAAGGAGTTATGAAATAAAAAAGCGAAGGATTTGAGTCCCGTGGTAAATGGTATTTTAGGCGGGCTTCAGGCGGTAAGCATTATTGGAGACGCTCTGCCCGATTCCATACATCGGCCGACACGTAGCACACCGCAAGAGAGACAAAACCACTTTTTCGGGCAGGTAATCTACGTGCAAGTGGGCCGCCTGAAATGATCATCTGTCATGGATTATCGATCACTGATCGGATGGTGGATGATGAACGAGCTATTTTATGGACCCGAAAGGGTTATAGATGTAACACTATAAAATTTGAAATCCGATACGCCTAAGGCACCAGACAGTTGTTTACAAAGGAGACCATGGCATATGGGCGCTGCGACTGGCGATAGCGATATAACATGGACTCGATAGGATTATAGGTCGGATTCAATATCTTTTGAGTCCAAAATTTGGTCTGATGGTCGGATTTTCCATTGTTTTTAGTGTATTTCCATTTTTGAACGAGAAGCTTATTTTCGGGGATTTTCACCCATGCCAAAGATCCTTCCGTTTGTAAACAATTGTCTAGTGCCTTAAGTGTTTATTACAATGAGTGTTTAACGCTCAAAAGGGAGATGAACGGACAGGGACCGGGAGCCCGAGAGCCCGATAAAGGAGGTGAACAGACAGCGTCGATAGGCTTAAAAGCCATTCAATGGCAGCACAGTTGAGCAAAGGAGGTCAAAGAAAGCAGAAGACAGAGAGTAAGAGGAAGTGGTTGTGTACTCTTGTAGACTTGAGGATTTCGAGGGAATCCCTGTATTTTGTCACTGTTTTGTTGAGACTCTGTTTGAGCTCACACTTGTAATCATCTACTCTTGAAGACATAATATAGAGGTTGACACTGAAAGCTTGGACCAAGAGACGTAGCCAGGGGGGTCTAGTGAACTCCTTCATTATTTTGCTTGTATTGATGTGTGACTGTTATGTTTTCTAATTCCTCATTGTCTATATTATTCGCAATATTTTTTATCCGTTGCACTAAATGATATAGGCATTCCTGCACATGAGTTTGTAATACCTTAATATTGATTTAAGATCTCATTTTCAAATCACATCTACCCCTCTGCTCAATTCATCAAATCATGAGGATGCCGACAAACATCCTAAATTTTCTGATCTTGGTTATCGTGATCTCTCTACTTCTTCATCTAATCACGATGTTGATTCAATCATTGTTAATCTATATAAGACACTGGTCTACAATGATCTATCTGTCAACGAAGTTGAAACCCCGTAGAATTTCGAGGCACTTTAACCCGAGCTGATGGTTATGTCAGGCCCTCGCTGTCTTGAGGTTGGTTTCACTTTCAGTCAGGAAATTGTTGAAACATTCAAGGATCCCCATCACTCTCTGCTTTGCATTGAAGATCAACCAAACACCCAGATTTCTCTTCCTCCACTCAAACTACATGATCCCATCGCTCATGCATTGGAGGAATCTTACACAGAAAGCACACATGCACAACATAAGTGGTCTACCTTTCTCACGTTTTCTTACATGTCACAGTCAAGAGAATGCACACATTCAACATCTGCATGCAGTGCAGCACAACACCATGGCAGCTCCACAGAGTGCATGTTATGCGCTTTCACTCATCTCTGTTTTTTGGTCGCTTGTAAACTCGGAGTGTGTTTTTCTTCACTGTTATATCTTTCTTGTTTGTTGGCTCGCATAGTTTTCGTGTTCGTGAACCATGCATTCACCAACATGGGTCAACCAATGCGCCAGTGGCTGCATTGGAAGTATCACTTCACATGAGATGGCCCAGGCACCATTATCTTAGGAGTAGGAGTAGTGTTTTCTTTCAGTATGTTTTCTTGCATGCTTGTTTGCTTACTTTCTTTGTTGGTTTGTTCGCTTGCTTGCTTGTTTGCTTACTCACTTTGTTTTTGCTTTTGCTTCTGCTTCTACTTTGCTTTGTTGTTTGTTTGCTTATTTTGTTCGTAGGTTAGTTTCGCATGAAACAATGTATGACTCTTGAAACAAGCCGGGTAAAGTACAAGGGGACTTGTACAACTACCAACATTTGGTTATCTGTTGTTCGCTCTCTTATGTAAGAACTTGTTGTCCTCATTTGATGATACATCAATGGAAGATACGTGTTGTTCGAAGTAAACCTTGGTGAAAACACAACGCTTGTGCGCTAACGAGTATCACCTGCTCTAGTTGGTTGTTTTTGGGTTAACCCTTGTCATCCTAGTCAAGTAGAGTAAGGTGAGGGGGAAACTTTAACAGGCACATCAAAAGTATAATAAACTACTTCTCTGCAAGAACAACCTCTTCTTCTCTCAATAAGTCGGGATCCCTCTTCTCCCTTTGAAATGAATAAGTGTGATGCACATTTATGAAGATGAAAAATGAAAAAAATTTGAAAAAATGAAAAATGAATAAGGCGAAAGAAGATAAAGACTTCTTGCACAGAGAGGTGATGTAAGTAACTCTGACGGGGTACTGACTAGGTTTGCTGGTAGCGGAGCCATGCTTGTGTTCATATGTGATTCCGTTGAGGTAATATCTAGGCCTTCTAGTAGTGGAGCAACACCAGAGATGAAACTAAGACTGAAGACTATACTGCTTGTGCACCAATATAACCCTCAACCCCAATCGAAACAAATATGTTGACTTGGCTTGGAATGTGTGTCAATCGACCAAGAGGGTGGCAGATGCTACATCTTACAATCAAGCAAGTGTGGAAACCAAGATGAACTGAGAACTGAACAATACTTCCGGAGGTGTTAGACTTGTTTTTCACAAACAAGGTCCATTCAAAGAGCTGGAGTTCTACCAGTGTGTCACCAAGTATTATAGTTGCTACAACCACCCTCCAAAATTTTACCTTAGCTTCGTTTTGGAGCCTCCCTACCAACTTTCACAGCAGCATGTCTTGGTTCATCAAGTACACAAGCTCTAGTGATTTTCTTATAGAGAGACAGCTTGTCGATCAAACCTTGATGCATTCCCCTCACAGGTTGTTCATCCGAACTTGGTCTAGCAGCAGGTTGAGTAGCTCCTTCAATAATTTGCGCAAATCTAGAGGGCAACCAGCCTTCCCTCCAGAAATTGCGCAATCATGGCTAGTAGCCTACTGGGCCCCATAATTGCGCAGTTCTGTTGAGCAAGCTTCATCCAAAAAATTGCACAATCCTTCCCAGCTGAGCTGCTCAGCCCAGAATTTGTACAAATTTGGGCAACAGTCAGTTGCTCTGCCTAGAAATTGCACAAATCTTTTGGGCAGCCAGCCCATCTCCCAACCAAAAATGCGCATTTTCTCCCAAAAGTTGAGCAGCCTCTTGCATGTGCAGTTGAGTTGATTGGTTTCCTCCAAGAGAGAGCGAAATAGACTTGCATGCATGGGCTTCTTCTCCCAAGGCAACATGAAAACACATCCCTTGTTTCAAGGATCTATTTTCGGTACTTGGAGGTTTCATGCAAGGATCATCTCAGAAACCTCCCACCAAGTGTTGCTTTCCCTAGATTTGTTGCATACGCATCACAACCTTGATTTTATCAAAACTCATCAACTGGACACTGCAGAGCTCATTCCTCACATCAACCCTAGAGATTTGACATCCCACATCGCATCTAGGAGCTGTTGGAACATTCAACTCATCTGTTTTGGGGTAAGCCCGCTTTCCATGTCTTGTGTTGCATTTCTGGCGCTTTTTGTGTTTCGCTTCGTATGAACGTTATCTGCTTGATTTTAGTGAGCGCTTGTTGTCGTTTTGATACATACTAGCTTGTACTAGCATCGTTTCAGTTTTCATTAACATCTCACTATTGTCGCATGCATGAAATTATTTTTCATGAACGGTCGTCGATTCGGCGACTCGCCTCACCCACATGCATGTTGTTCTTTTTTCCAAATCTATCATTCACCGTTTGCATGTACGATCATTCTCTTATTCTTACACTCAGTATCTCCATGCATTCCTTTTCACATTCGCGTTCAACTACCCGTCAGCGAGTCTGGGCAGCCTCGGCCCAGACTCTACCTCACCAAGATAACATTGTGCAATCCTGGGAGGGAAGGCTCTATCTTCCTCTCCAGAAATGCGCATTTCTGCCCAGGAGCTGTTCTCCAGGCTTGATTTGCATAAATTTGAGGGACAGTGACTGTTGGCCCAGAGAATTGTGCATTGCAGTCACTAAGCCTGCAACCATTTCCAGTTGCGATTGCGCATTGTACAATTCCAGCAGTCCTTAGTCAGACTAGACTGTGCATTGCGTAGTTCCAGCAGTCAGTCAGCCTCCGAGTAGCCCAGACTGTGCCTTGCGCATTTTTGGCACTTAATCTCCCGACCTTTCAGCCGAAATTGCGTGACCTTCATGATAAGTCACACAAGTATGTTGCCAATCAGTTCTCAAGTTCATTTTGGTTTTTGACTGATAGATTGCTTGCCATGAGTGTTACCATGTCTCAGGGTATCACATGTGTTCATCTGCCTCTTAGCCGCACAGGTACAATGGTTTCTAGGAGAGCAGAGTCAAAGACACCATTCAGAGCACACTTGGGGATGCAGTGGATCAAGTGTCTATGAGCTTGCCTACTCATGAAGATATCAAGTTGTTCATAGGCAAGGACATAAAGATGTGATGGCCACAACATCACAGCAAGCACAATCCTGAACGACAGCTGAAGGCAACGTATCGGATGCAACGAATGCAAGAGGAAGGTTGTTGACAACATGGAGGCGGAACAAAGTTGCAAGATCAAGCGAATCCACTAATGATGAAAGCAACTTTGGAAACCCAGCCTATGAGGCGATGACGCAAAATGAAGAGCACGAAGACAGAGAATGGAACAAAGAAGGAGTTACATGTGTTGAAGCAACAACTCAAGGAATAACATGAGTTGCATAGACAAGCGAATGAGTTGCAGCAAGAACAGGAACAACAAGGGGCGCAACATGCACTCACGGATGAAACTGCGCCCGTACAAGTTATAGATCTATCCCAGTAGTGGCACAGCGCAGACATGGTGAGAAGTGTTATTGATCATATGCAATGGATTCAGCAGCATGCATGTCATTGTGCGCACACATGCGATCTAACCCATTCAACACACTCACCAAGGCAAAGACAAGAAGCAAGTCCAATTGGAGTTGAACATGTAGTTGACAATTTATGCACATGACCACCAGCGCACACTTGAAGATCAACATTGACACTATGCATCAGTGCATTGTCGGTTCATCCGGGCCTAAGAAGACCATGCGCATGCTAGCAAACGAGTTGGATGGAGGAGCCATACCAATGCACTCGGATGCAACAGAGGCAAGAGTCACTTCAGCAAGATGTCACAATGGAGCTCATGCACACCAACATGGACGACCAAGATTGGCATCAGCTCACCACCTTCACCATCATAAGCATGTCAAAGAGTTGGTCTCACCACAACGGACCAAGTGTCAGTGATGTCTTGAATGGCATGCTCAAGCCATTTGGTTTCACATGGGCACATATGCATTGTAATGTAACATATTTTCAAGTGGAAGTTCAAGTTTCGATTGTTGGATGTAACAGCCATAGAGTAGATGAAAAGTCATGAGGGTAGATGAACTGTCACAAAGGGGAATTTCAAGGGTCACCCCACCCTTTTCTATAAATAGAACCTCATAATTCATTGTAAAGGATTTCGGTCAGCCAAGCTTCGATAGGAGTATCTTAGAGAAATCTTGGACAGTATTGTAACGAGCCTTGGCTTCTCCATTACACAGAGCTAGTACATCTCTTTGGAGGAGCAGGCGATTATGGCTATAACATTCCACTATTGGAACTAGCGGTTGGACATGGATGTATTGTATGACTGGAACTTACACTTAATATAACACAGACAACAAATTTCATGCATATGTTGTATTGTATTCTATGCTATCTGGTTTACTCTAAATGATATATGTATTTGTTTGCTTACGCATGCATCTATGGACTATTTTATATAAGTATGTACGAATCTTTTTGAAATGTGTTGTTGGTTTAACCATCACTTTGGATTGCTCGCTAACTTGCTTTCCAGCTTGTGATGCATCTTCACTCATGTGTTCCCTTCCAAGACACATACTATTACAGGTTTCCAAGGGGCGCACTCACCTCACCCTTAGTGTGTTAGAACCTCTCATGCACCTTCCTTGGCTTGTTGCAGCTGTCACATCCTTGCTACCATAAAAGACATCTTACTTGCCTCTGTGTGAAATCGCGGTCAAGGCATTACCATACGAACCATTGTTGGGACTCCTACACCAAACGGTTTGAGGTCTAATTGGGACTTCTTACAGGGGAGATCCCCTTACATGTTGGCGGGTCCAACACCGTCAACAGAATCACATCAATAGGAGTTTTGACACAAAAGTTATGCCTCCCAGAAGTTGACCTATCATGATTAACCACCATAATTTGAGTGTATGCCATATCAACCCCCATTATTCATAGAAAAGGAGATGGCCACTTGAACGCTATGAAGAATAATATATAAGGTCAAACTGCAACTCATATTGAGGGTTGAATGGGTCAAATTAAACCTCTAGTTAGTGATCAGATGCTCAAAAAATATCTCAAAATTCAATTTTTTCTGATTGGTGTGGAACTTGGATGACCGTGTAGTGCTCGTCATCCTTAATCCATCGCAACTGATTTCACGCAAAACAAACTCTGTATGACTCCAGAAACAAGTTCTGTTCACTTTCCCAAATAGGAGAATTTTCAAAAAAATGGATAGCCCAGTCAACAATCCGTACTGCTAACGTGGCGCTGACTAGGCAAGGTATGTGAACATTGACTTAGTCAATGGGCTCCTCGATGAATCACCAGGTGACAAGTGGATTTGTTTCATTGGTTGAAATACCACATTTTTTATTGGTTGGAATGATGGCCAACCACGGGCTGACACGTGGCCCAGCCGGAGGCCGCCACGTGGCAGCCCGGGAGGCCACCAAAAACTTTGTTATAGTTCGGGCAGAGGTAACGGGGGTCAAACCCACGACCTCCCGACCATATTCCAGAGTTTCCTCCATTGCACCATATACATGGTCTTAACCATTATGATCGCGCAGTATATTTGAATTACGTTGGCGCGGAGTTTGGAGGAACGGGCCATGCCGTGTGGGGCCATCCCACGGTTACGGTTACATAAACTCCCTTGTGACCACCACAGAGGAGAAGTGGGGGGCCGACTGGTGGGGGAAATTTGTTGGCCTTAGCCCTCGGGCACGTGGCCCCCCCACGTGGTCTCAATTTTCAGTTCATAGGTGTTAGCAGGAATTTTAAGTGTCCAACAATTTTGCCCGGTTTTCGGTGAAATTTTCGCTCTGTTAGTGCGCTTTGCAGGTGAAATTGTAGGATGATGCCGGATTTTGTGGAATTTGCGTTGTGATTACCATAATATTGGGAAAGGCCATAACTTCTTCATTTTTTGAACAAATTAGGAGGAGAAAGAGGCTATACAGGCATTTTTGGGCATTATAGAGCCATTGGAGCAGGTTTCAGAGCATTATGAGTATTACAAACTGATGTATTCACATTTTTTAACATAATAGAGAGGGTCAAGTCATTGGAAGTTGGACCAAGGAGACGTATCCGTGAACTCCTTCATCATGTGTTGTTGTGATACTATTTATGGTGATATTTATGTCTATCATTTTTTGTTGTTCATTCAATTGTTTATGTTAATTTGCACATAAAATTTACATAAAAACACTCAAAAACCCATGTTTAAACTTGCAAACAATCACACAATTCCTCAAGCATATTTAATATAATCTGAAAGGGAATTTTAGCACAGCAAAATTATTTTTCTTAATAAGATCAAGTTTGGTATAAAAGATCTTGGTTTTATTTGTGCAAGAAGGATTTAACTATTTGCAAGTTTATGTCATGCTTACAAGGTTAAAACTCAAAAAGAGGAGAAGGGAAGATGGTTGAAAGCCCTGAAGTTGGGTCAAGGGGAAGGAGGGAAATGTTGCCACAATCTCCACCAACAGTTCTTCCTCAAGTTGAAATTGAGACTCCAGTGAGTATGTCTCATGAAGGAGAACCTACAAACATGACAGAAGATGATAAGGTCTTCAGGAAGGCTTTCTTTGATATGACAGAGATAGTGAAGGTACTCTATGAAGAGAGGAATACCATACTACAGGGTGAAAGTTGCAAACCTCCCAAAGGAGAAGGTGCTTCAGGAGGAGGATGTAATGAAAATGGAGGTAAACCTCAACCCTCTCCACCATATTTTTCATCTTCTTCTTCACAAACATATGCACCCTCTTCCACTAACACAACCCTTACGCATACTCAACAACATACCTCAAAAGGAACAGGTAAATCACCCTTGTTAAAACTTGATGTTAAATTTGAACTGCCCATGTATAATGGTGAAGTGAATGTAGAGAAGATTGATAATTGGATACATTAGTTGGAGGTCTATTGCAGAATTCAAAACCTTCAAGAGGATGACATAAAGATTCAATTGGCTTCCTTGAGAATGGAGGGTGAAACACTAGTATGGTGGGAATCAAAGACATAAGAGGAGATAAAAAACAAGGTAAGATCTCAATTTCTTGGTCTGATTCCATTGTTGCAATTAAAAGACAATTATACCCTCTAGCTTATATGCAGAAAGCCATAATGAATTGGTAGAACTTTAGACAACTTAAAGGTCAAAATGTGCAAGATTACACCCAAGAATTCAGAAAAAATGTCTCTAATGTTAGGTGTTGATTTGCAACAATAAAGGCACTTCTGATGGATGGGTTTTCTTCAACAATTCCACTTGGTAATAAGGTATAAGAAAGGTATCTACAACAAAGTTGTTGATCTACTTTCCAAGCCTATTATTAGTGCAGCTACTTTACTCAAGCATAATTTTGTTTTGCATGAAAGTTATATTGAGCAATATGCATTAGATAATGAGTTTCAATATGTTTCTGCAAGATTGAGTCAAGGTAACCAAGTAAAGGAATTGGATTATCATTTGCATGATAACTTGGTGTACCATATTGGCAAGCTTTGTATTCAACAGGGAGAAAAAGTCAACATCATAAGATAGGCACATACCTCTCTTATTGCTATTAATTTCAGTGTAAGTAAGACGGTGGCACATCTACAAAGGTATTTTTATTAGCCTCGTATGCTTGCAAGTGTGTCACATTTTATTAAAGGATGTTCATTGTGTGTAGTCAGTAAGCCTAATAATATGAACTTAGGATTGTACACACCACTTCCGGTTCCTTCGCGACCGTGGGGGAGTGTTTCTATGGAGTTTGTAGGATGTCTTCCATTGTCAAAAATAGGTCATGATTATTTGTATGTAGTTGTGGATAGCTTCAGCAAAATGTGTATTTTGATGCCATGTAAAAAAGTAAGTTACAACTGAACAAACTACTCAGTTATTCTTTCAGAATGTATGGGTGAATTTTGGATTGCCCACATCCATTCTTAGTGATCGAGATTCTCACTTTGTTGGGAATTTTTGGTCAAGCTTGTGGGGATTCATGGACACCAAATTGAAAAAGAGTACAACTTTTCATCTACAAATAGATGGTCAAATAGAGGTGGTGAATAGGACAGTGATACATCTTCTTCATGGGTATTGCAACAAGCATCCTAAGTTGTGGGATGAACATTTGCACTATATTCAACATGCTTACAACCGGGCCAAGCACTCTTCAACTCAAACATCGCCATTTGAGGCATGTTTGGGATACTTGCCTAAGTCTCCTTTGGATTTCATTTTTGGAAAATATGTTGCTATTGATGGTCATAGTGACATAGACAAAGCAAGAAGGTTCATTGAACAAATCCAATTGGTACACCAAAGAGTTCAAGAACAGCTTGAAAAGAGCCAAGGCAAGTACAAAGCAAGGCACAACAAGCATTGTGTAGATCACAAGTTCCAAGTTGGTGATGAATTTTGGTTTCACATTAGCAAAGAGAGGCTCTAAGGAGAAGGTAAAAAACTGAAACCAATTAGATATGGTCCATTCAAAATTTTGGAAAAGATTGGTAACAATGCCTTCAGGTTGGATTTGTGTTCATAAATGCAAATTTATGTTGTTGTTAATGTTGAGAACTTAAGGTGGTATGAGCCTCCTTTGATAGAAGATTAAGGATGAAATGTCCAAATTCCTTCCATTGAGGATTTTTCTCCTTAATACCTTGATGTACTACAACAAGACACCATTCTTAACGAAGAACAAGGTCTTCAAAACAAGGGAATGTGGATTACCTTCGAGTGGGGCTCAAGGGAAAAAATCCTTCAAAGGCCAAATGGATCTAGATTGGAAAGGTGAGAGAACTATACCCTTACCTGATGGACAACTAAAAGTGATCTTTTGGGGTCCAAAAGGCTTCCAGTGGGGAGGAATGATCAGGGGCTCAAAAAATAGCTCAAAATTCAAAGTTGTCGGATTGGTGTGGAACCTAGATGACAGTGTAGTGCTCATCATTATGAATTTGTCGCAACTCGTTTCGCATGAAATGGACTCTATATGACTCCATATTCGAGTTCTGTTCACTTTCCCAAACATGCAAATTTTGGACAGTGCAGTGAGCAATCCGTATAGATAACGTGGTGTTGATTGGGCATGGTATGTGGACGTTGGCTTGGTCAATGGGCTCCTCGATGAATCACCAAGGGACAAGTGGCTTTGTTTCATTTGTTGAAATACCATATTTTTATTCATTGGAATGATGGCCAACCACAGGCTAACACGTGGCCTAGCCAGAGGCCACCACATGGCAGCCCGGGAGGCCACCAAAAACTTTGTTATAGTCTGGGTGGAGGCAGCAAGGGTCGAACCCATGACCTCCCAACCATATTTCAAAGTCTCCGCCATTGCACCATATATGTGGGTCTTAACCACTATGATCGCGTGATATATTTCAATTACGTTGGCGCAGAGTTCGGAGGAACGGGCCAGCCCTCACGGGGTCATCCCACGGTTACGGTTACATAACTACCCTTGTGATCGACATGAAGGAGGAGAGGGGGCCCAAATGGCGGGGGCGGGTCGTTGGCCTTAGCCCCCGAGCACGTGGCCCCCGATGTGTCCTCAATTTTCGATTCGAAGGCGTTAGCGGGCATTTTAAATGTCTGACAATTCCGCCTAGTTTTCGATGAAATTGTCGCTCTGTTAGTGTGCTTTGCGGGCGAAATTGTAGGATGATGCCGAATTTTGGGGAATTTGCGTTGCAATTACCAGAAGATGGGAAAGGGCATAACTTCTTCAGGTTTTGACCAAATCAGGAGGAGAAAGAGGCTACACAAACATTTTTGGGCATTCTAGAGCCATTGGAACAGGTTTCAGAGCATTTTGAGCATTGTAAACTGATGTATTCACATTTTGAGCATAATAGAGGGCCAAGCCATATGGAAGAAAATGTTGACATCAAGCCACATCAAGGTAGATTTAGTCATGTTTGGTGAGAAAAGGCTAAATATGACATTATAAGGCATTTGATGTTTTTGAAGACTAAAGCCATTAATTAAGCTAGTGTCCAAGCATAGTCCTTTAAAGGGGGGAATGGAAAAAATAGGTTTAGAGCGCACAAGTAAATAAAACAACAAGAATAGTAGAAGAAGGGGAAGAACAAGAAGTGCACTTCTAAGAGGTTTATTTCATTGTTCACCACATAGAGGAATTTCATTTGCTCATTTGAAACTAGAGGACAATGCCCTAACTTCATGGGAAAGCCACACGAAAACCATGAGGATGGAGGGGGTTCCTCTAATGCCTCTAAGTGGGAGGATTTTAAAACTATCATAAAGTCCCAATTCTACCCTATTGGTTATGTACAGGACTAGTCGATTTCGTAGCATTACTTTAGGTAGAGACAAGGGGCGGAGAGCATAAGAGTGCACCTTAGAATTTAAGAAGAAATAAATAATGTTGAGTATTTCTCCTAGGAACCCAAACATACTCCTCAAGTATCTCATGGGTCTACATAGCCATCTGCAAACTACAATGATATTCTTCAACCTACAACAATGGATGAGGCTTGTGTATAGGCACAATACTTGGGAAACAAGGCCATAAGAAAGGTAAATCAAGTGGTACAAGGAAAAAGGAAAACCATGAATCTTCCAAGGAGGGGAAGAAGAAGTGGAAAGTGGAAAAGGAAAAAAAGATGGAAGCCACATCACACAAGTTAAAATATCCTAGCAACCCCTACAACCATGGTAACATTGATGATCACATAGAGGAGATGTGTTGGAAATTAAATCTAGAGCTAAACTTAAAGAATTGAAAGGAAGATGTGAAGAAGAAAAATACGATACCCATAGATTTAAACAATTATGTGAAAATGAGCTTGAACATAAATGAAAAGATTATCTATATATCAATGTAGAAGGGGGTGAATCTTAGTATCCTTTAGTAGTAGAAAGAGAGGGAGATGGCCAAGCTCTTCTACATAAGATACATGGATATTCATGTCACGTCATGCCCTAGTGGGAGGTAGATTTTCATTTTTCCACAACAGACCTTAGAAATGACTTCAATTTTCGTATTATTATCTAATTCAATTTTGACATAGCCTTTTTACCTTATTTTTAAACCTTATTAGGAATATTTACAGTTTTCCAATATATACTTTAATAACACGTTCTTTGAAAAATTACTAAATTCATGTTTTACTTATAAAAAGAAAAAGTGATGTGCCTCATGATGCTATAAAAACAAAATTACTTCTCCGTACAAGAGGAAAAGGCTTAACCTCAACTCTTATTATTTCCTTGACAAGGCTTAACGTCGAGTCTTATTATTCCTTTCTGAAGCTCTTTTCAAGCTTATCCCAAGTATTTGCCAGAGTTCCATTAAAAATAATGTTCATATAAACATTAATAAAATTTAAAATTAAATTAATATAAATATAAATATAAATATAAATGAGTTTTATATTTAAGATTTTTCATATTTAAAATTAAAATGAGTAATTTTTAATTATATATTATTATGATTAATTGTTTTAAATATTAAGATTAAAACTTCATTGTATTTAATAATAGTAAAATAATTAAAATATGGAATTTTAATTTCAAATTAAAATAAATATATATAAACTCATTACATAATAAAAAAATTAAAAGTAATTATAATTTTATAAATAAATTTTAAAAAATTATACCTTAATCATATTTGTTGTTTAAATTAGTTTTTTTTATTGTATATATGAATTCAGTACTTCAAAAGAAAATTAGGATATTTGAACTAGGAGTAGTTTACGAAGGCGGAGGAATTGTCTGGACGGTTAAAAGTGGCCAAAATCCGGGCAAAAAAATTCAAAAAAACATAGGCATTGTTTGAATCATGTTTTTGATGGTGGAAATACAATTAGCACCATCTATAACCAAAATTTCCATTACTTTCAGGGAAAAAAACATAATCGTTAAACACAGCTTTGAATTATAGAGAGTTCATTATTCAAACTTGTAATTCTAGCAAATCTCTATGAGGCAATTTTGATTAAAAAATATGTAAAAAAATCTAAAAACAACTAACAAATAACTTACTATGTTTCATATGAAAAGCCATCTTTCATATATTGATTTCAATATTAATTATTTTACAAATTTACCTACCTTATTATAAGGTATTCAATTATTCATTGACTTGTTAGTAGGTTTTCTATGACTAAAAAAATTTAAAATCTATCCAAAATTTATCATTATGAAATTAAATTTATTATGTTTAAATAAAATTCATTTTTATTTATCTCAAATATGATTGGTTGAAATGTCTCTCCTCTTATTGTGTAATGATGTCAAGAATTGACTTTTGTGTACTTTACTCTTAATTACTAGTACTATATCACTAATTACTATTTAGAATAAATATAAATAATTTGAAAAATAACATTATATATTAATTACTATGTAACATAAACACAAAAGGTTTGTAATTAAATTCAAAAATTTTATTCTCATTGGTGTAAAGTATTGAATAGACAATTTTTATGGGTTTTATTTTTTAATTTACAAAAAAATAATTTAAAAAATATAAATTTGAAAAAAATATGTAAAAATAACATGTGCAATTTGTACAACTCTCATTATATCAATCTACGCTCTAGTAACATGACATGTGTACTATAATATGAGCATTATATAAAAAAAATTGTCATCATTTAATATTAAATAAATAAATAAATTATTATCTTGTTAACATTCTCTTCAATGTCAATTATATATATATATAACTTTTATCTAACAAAAAAATGTTTAATTATATTAAAAAAATTAATAAATAAAAAAATATTAAAAAAATATTTATATAACTCATTCTACAATTTTATTATTGTTTGGAATACATACAACACATCATGACATTAAAATATTTTATTAAATTGAAAAGCAAAAAATACTAACGATAAAATAAATTAACTTGTTAACATTCTCTTCAATGTCAATTATATATATAACTTTTATCTAACAAAAAAATGTTTAATTATATTAAAAAAATTAATAAATAAAAAAGATTAAACAAATATTTATATAACTCATTCTACAATTTTATTATTGTTTGGAATACATACAACACATCATAACATTAAAATATTTTATTAAACTGAAAAGCAAAACGATAAAAACTTATTATATGAACTTTAAAAACAAATATACATAAATATACTCAATCTTATTATTTTAATATAAATTTTAATATTAAATAAACATATATAACTAACCAATTAAAAAATTACAAAATTAGTCTCACTTAGTACCATTAATGTATAATGACACGGAAACATGGCCCTTCAACCATACCATGTTAACCTGTATAATTCTTATGATGATTTGTAATTCCCATAGGGTTCATTATTCACATCTTCATTTTGTTTATGTTGAATGGCTAAATCAACTTAACACGGAAAAACTGTATAAAAAGATAAATACCACATTTTATTTATAAAAATTTGATCAAAGCTTTATATTATGTAATGTTTATCATAATTTATAAATAATATTTTAAAATAAAGTTAAATTAAAAATAATAATAATAAAATTAATTTATTAATAATAATAATAATTATTATTATTATTATTATTATTATTTAATTTTAAAATCAGCACAAATATAAATTTGATATTTAATAAAATTAAAATATACTTATCGATAACACTATGGTAAATATCTCTCTGGAAAAAAAACACTATGGTAAATAACCTAACTTTGATACAAACAAGGCACAATAATATTCGTCGGAATCAACCAACGAGAAGTCAAGCACAGAGGAGCTTGTGCTCCTGTTGCCATTTACAGAAACGGGATTACCTTCCAGAGTTATGGTTTCCATGCTTTCCTTTCTCATAACAGGCTTTTTCTCATGGAAAGTTTATCCCCATCAACTTCAGATGTGAAGCTTCTGTTGATGGAAATTTGTATTTACAATACTAATGCAAACTGTTCACAATTCCAGACACTGCAGAGTAGGTGCCAATTATAGCTGATACAACTCCCACGACAATTATGAAAATGCAGAGTATAAGCTGCAACAAACACAAAGTAACTGATTAATAATTCTGTGAAGGCAGGAATTCTCAGAAAATATATGTGCATATTATATGTAATTGTAATCATACCTCTAGCTTAGTTATTTTCTTGCCAGCTATGCTCATAAAGCAAGCACATGGTAGAATCAAAGCCTGCAATAAGAGCAGGCCATTTAGTCAAAATTATCTGGCCACCACTTTTGAATTTATTAATACAGAAATTCAATTTTTTCAACAGCAAACCAAAAAGTAAGTAAGTTTGTTTGAAAAGCTTACAACAAGCATCGTAAGCAAAGATCCTATTAGTGCCATTACAAAACCTGCAAGAATATTCATTAGTTTAGTGCATGGTACAGTGAAAAAAAATTGACTATATAGGGTTTGAAATTATAGGTATCCTTACCAAAGAAGGGAATTGAAAGTGCTACAATCAATGTTGAGATAACAAGACCCGTCCTGATAATGAATGAAATCCAGTGGGATTTCAATCTAGTTGTGGGTATGAGCTCCTCCATGCTAAGTGCTACAGGAGTGATGGTCAATGCATATTTTGTCAAAGGGTTAACAACCTGTTCAAGAAAACAATTTGATTTTTAGTCTTGTAATTGCAATGGATGGAGTATTTCAGAATATTTAAATACTCTTTATTGCAGATTCTAGGAATATTTTGGAATTTGATAGATTGAGAAGCAATTGCGACCAAATTCTGAAATATTCCCTAAATCTGCAAATTCAGAGAAGCAATTGCGATCAAATTCTGAAAGATCCAAAAGTAATTTGCATCTGCACACAGAATAGATTAGGAAGAAAACTTAATGCAGTGATGAATCTCAATTACCGTTGTCCACACAGCTAGTTTTGAAGCTACAAATCTCTTTGGCATATTGAGCGTAAACTGAGAATTGGTTTCATCCCCAAACATCGTATAACCCATGAGAGCTGTGACCGCATACATGATCGTACATATCGTAAAGCTGCAAAAATTTTAAATTATTCAGAGCAAGAGACAATGACAGGTTAGATGAATTTCATGGGCTAGTTAATCTAATGGAGATCTGTGGAATTACTTTTTGAATTCCCACCAAATAAATATAGATACCTTGCAATCAGCACAGCAGTAAATTGTGTTCGTTTTTTCATAGATGTATAGATGTTTGGGAAAACTGCATGACCAGAGTAGCAATATCCATAAAGACCGATTGCTACAGGAAGATTAGCTAAACTCAGTAAACTGCCTCTGTGGTGAAATCCAACTTGATCCACAGTTCCGACCCAGAACAAACAGAGAAAGACCAAAACTGATGCAATAACTCCTCCAGCTGTAGATTCACCAAATCGCCATATAAAGCTGTCAGATTTCGCAAAGGAATTGCTAAATATAAAATCTCAATATGGATCAAAGTGAATATTAAACCATTATATGGCATTTAAGGCAAACCTGATATGTAGGACAGAATGCTTAAATCTTTCAGGCATACAGTTGGAAGAACAACGATTGCAGTTAGTATTGCAAACAACTGTTTGGCAGGAAGCCGGATCCCAGCATAGTCAAAACTTGCATTTGGAAAGAGTGATGTTAAGTTGTCACTATCAAGTATAATGTATTCCACACAGCATGCCTGCATCAAGAATGAATGATGATCAGATTTAAACATAATATCAAATGTAACCAGATTTGATTTGAATATTGATCTAGATTGGGTTGATATGAATGGGAAACTTACATACAACTCAAGATAGAGAATAATCTGGGAATCACAACAGCAGAAAAGTTAGTACCACAATAGCAGTGAAATATGCAAAATAATAAATCTGGGCCTAGACCATCTAAGAAAAAATCAACAAAACTATGGTACGATTATACTATTTAAATCTACCTATTGTACTATTCTACAAATCATGAAAACAACAGGTCTTATTCCTTCTCAACCCTGGTTTCTTCAAAGTTATAATTAGAGAAGTAAAGAAAGCATACCGAAATTAGTATTCGACCCTTAGTCCCAAAGGCAGCCTGACCTATGTCAGGGTAGGTCTCAAGCCCTGGTTCACTTTCCAAACAGCGTTTTAAGAGTACACCTGTGTAGCAGGAAAGTACAGAAAATACCAATAGCACACCCAATCCCAGCCATCCTCCTTCTCTAATAGCATATGGAGTTGATAAGATTCCAACACCACAGAGCACGTTCATTCCTACAGATTGAGAAAACTGCTGTAAGAATATTGCAACCATGTTTATTTTATATTAAGAATCCAATCTAGTTTAAAGGTCTGGATTTACACCAAATAAAATTATCCTAAGTTGCATTTTGTGATCTTCCTATTGAAATTGAAAATGGGCCTCCCCATCAAGTTACTTAGCCATAGCTTAGCTGTTTATACAAATTGATTAAGCCCAGATTGAGGCAAAACAATTTTCGAAATCAAAATCTGCAATTCTGATGCAACCCAACGATCAAGCACTGCATAGTAACAAAAATGAACAAGACTGTACGCACCATTCACTAATGATTGTCCAAAGCTGCATTCTTGGGAAATTGGCAATTCATGAGCATTCTTTAATGCCAGTTCGTCATGTATAGCCTTCTTGGAACCAGCCTTCTTGTGTGGTACTGGGGGAAGCTGAGGATGAGCTGGTTCTTCTTTGTTGGGCAATAAAGGTTTTATTAGTGATGGAATGACCTCTGGAGTAGATCTCCTCTTGAGAATCGATGGAGATAGTATATTTGAAGCGCTGATTCTAGTAATGCTTGGTGTTCTCCCTAGAAACCCAATGTTTGGAGATGTTAAACTGCTGTACATGTCCATAGATTGCCTGCAAAAAAAACGGAAAAAAGGGATAAGAATACAGAGCCATAATTCAGCTCGAAATCATTTCTGTACCAAATTCTATAACGATGAGCTTCATACTAGGTAAAAATACATCAAATATGGTTTGGGCTAGTTAATTGCCCAACAAAACACAACAAAGCAAATGAGCTGCTAGTTAGCATCTCAGAAGACCTATCAGGAAAAGCAAAGAAATATGATCTAAATATAGCATCAAATCGAGTTTTCAAGCAATGCAAAAAGTTCAAGCATGCAATCTTTTATTAAATCAATAACCCTGTTACAGAATTCTCTGAAAAAGGATTTATTCCTCTTCCTTTCCTGCATGACTATGACAAACACAGAGACAGCCATCAATCTATTTAAATTATATGATCAACATGCAGAGATTTAAACATTTTAAACAGCCTTTTTCTTATTCTTTCCTATAATGTTCATTAAAATAGATTCGATAGGTTTAACATCTGTGATATATTCTAAAAATAGTTCTAAGACATAAATATCTCTAACAAAAACTAAACCTGTCATTACCTGTAACTCTGAGGCCATTGGGTATTATAGGAACCAGACTTATGCTGTCTAGGAGAATCTGGTGAAGAATCTGAAGAATCAGAATCATCATCCCCATTGATTTTCACTGTGTGTACATACTCATGCTCCTCATCACTATCAATGCAGAACCTGGTCTCTGTGGGAGTATTCTGGTTAGTACTCATCCTGCTCAACCAAAGTACTCTGCAGGAGATCTGAGAACAGAAGCAATTCTCAGAAACAGAGCTACGTACTTCACAACCCACTGCCTCTCTATGACAGAGCCTTCTGTCCTATGGAGAATGACAAAATAAAGTCGCGGTACTTTCTTATTCTACACTGCTTCCCCTGGCATTCAATACACTCCACACCTTGGGAATATCAGAAAAAGTGGCACCTCCTTTGTTGCCAATTTTTTAACTGTCCACAGTCAGATCACCCACACACATTCATCAGCTTTTTACGGATGTCATGCAACAAGAATCTGCAGAGTCCCAAGCGGTCCAAAATATAAAATCCGACAATGAGGGATATAAACAAAACAAATCCACCCGCTTATTTAATGACAACAAAGCAGGATCTGCTCAAAATCTACTTAAAAATTAATCCAGCGCACATGGGAGACCCTCGAAAATATAAAATCCGCGAATGGTCATATTACCGCAAATTGCTCGTAGGTTCCGTGGGATAATAGAATCGCATGTGTATTGATGAAACAAGCTTATCGGCGGAGATCTATGGATATATATACATATATATCCAGAATTAGCTTAATTGACCTAGGGTTTAGCATAGGGTTTCTACAAGCCCCGTGGGCCGACATGTGTATGTAATGCCACGTCATTGAGGCACTATTGCCATGTTGGAAATTTGTCCATATCACCCAACGATGACGACGAATCACTCACATCCCGCAAATCTATTCATGGGCCCACCATCTGCCACTTCCCATAAGTTTACTTTTTTCATGTTGGGCGACACGTGGACCCTAGGCATATGTGCTGGCTATTTGTTTTACGTTAATAACAATAAAGGGGTCTCTATTAAAAAAGAAATTTCTCATCTCCAATAATGGACCTTGTTGCCTCTGCGTCAGGCAAGTTGGTTGAACTTTCAAGTGTTAAAGGCGGTCACTTGTCCAGCTGTCTCTCATCTCTGACACATCACACTGGCTCTCATCCGTTACACGTCACACCATCCCATCGTTGCAATTATTATGTTCACGGTCGAGTCGTCGCATACTGTGCAAAAATGTCAGTTATGTTTATCCCATGTCCTTGCTTCCGTGCTTAAAGCATAAAAGCCAACACCTAAACTTATGTACTTACTGTCTTGTTTTTTCCAAAAAATAATTAATTTAATATTAAAATATTAAAGGCCAAATTTAATGAATGTGTTAGTCAAAGTGTTTGAGGTAGAAAGAAGTGAGTAATATGTCCAGGTAAATTTGTTACATAGAGTTTTGCATGGTATTATAAATTAATTCGTAATTTTAATGGAGGTTAATTATCATCCATTTTCATAAAGTTAAGTTTAAAAATTAATGTTTTTTTGAAAATTGAATAAGATTTTTAATGAAAAGTTTAATATAGGTCTAGGCATTAATGAATCAAGATCTCAAAATGTGAGGATCTTTAAATAGATAACAATATCACTTAGTAATATTATAGTAAATTGAATCTTCTCATGGGACTACTAAATTGTTGGCATAATTGCATGTTATCCCTTCCACCTAGTTTCAAATCCTATTGGGGGGAATCTGTGGCCCATTGGGGGACATCTCAAGGAGTAAGCTCCCCCACATTCATGGAGTCTCGAATGTTGCTAAGTCATGAATTACTGGTATATCTAGCTTACAGGTTGTTGGATATACTCTTGGTGTTATAGTGGTAGTTGTTAGGTTTGAAATTTGGGCCTCGCCAAGAATACTCCAAAAGTTGCCTATTCACCATGGTCAAAAAAGAAATATCAATATAAATTGAATGATTGAAATTAAAACCTCATAATTTGTGCTCCTTATCGCATATTTTGTAGATATATTATTCACATGGTATGTCATGTAAATCTATATTGTTTATCAATGGAAAAAAAAAACCCTACTTTGTAGGCTATGAAAGGGTTGAGCCCCTAAGATAGTTTAAAGTGATGATAGACTCATACTTAATGTCAAGATAGATATGGTTATATTGATGAATTTTGGGAAGAAACAAACCTTCTTATGAAACATAATTAGATAATGGAGATGTTGTACAAACCTTCTCCATTATTATGGATATTTCTTTTAAATATATGCAAATCAAGAATAGAGATACCAAGGACGGTAAGAGATTTTCAATATTCAAGTCAAACAAGTGCAGGCGATGCATGCTTAGTGAAAAACATGGAAGAATTAAGCATGAGATATAGATATTTCAGTTTACCATGGCACAATAAATAAGGTAGTGAAGCCACTACAAGAAGGTGACAGTGTAACACAATCCCTTAGTGATGAGGGGGTAAGAGCTTGAACTTTATAAAAATAGCAACACAAGGCATAGATCTCATAGAGATAATGAGTGTATGCAACATCTAGATAAGGATTCTCTCAATATAAGATATTTTTATCCAGGTATATTCATGAGTTATTGGCATCTAGCCTCACACACATTAAAAAATATCCAGTCTCTATGTCAACTTCTTCCATCTAGATTACTTCAACACACCCTAGTTGTGTGCACAAACCCATGGTCACAACCCACAAGGCATGTTGCAAGGTTGAAGTAGCACCCCATGCAACCTCCCAATGCCCTTGATAAGAAGGGTTGAGGAGCATCATCCCTACACTTATAAAACACCAAGATCATTTTGTACACTTCATTTTTTTATGCATGTGTCAAATTTTATCCTACATACACATATTAAACATAGTTACCGACTTAATGAAAACTAATGTGACCTCGAAATGGGAGATCTCACCCTTAAAAGCCATATTTTGCATCAAAAACACAAAAAATAACCTCATAATCAAACAATGGTGCTACTAGTAGCAAATTCATTTTAGTGTTATATAAATTACAATCTTTTCTAGCAATGCCTTAAAAAACCATATTGGTTCTAACAAAAACCTTAAAGATCAACACCAAATCAAAAAGTGGTGGTACCAAGAGCAAATATATATATTTTTAAGTTAAATTTATAGCTCATTTGAAACCATGGCCTTAACAATGGGTACCATTGCAACCAAAACTTAAAACCAACCACCAATTCAAAGTAGTGCTATCAATAACACCTTTTTTTGGTAGAGTTAAAATTGCAACATTTTTAAAAAATAAGCCTTAGCAACTTGTACCATTGCAATAAAACCAATAGCATTCCATTTTCAATGGGGGCTTAAAACTGCAGTATTTTTTAAAAAGTAGTCTAAAAAACCATCATTTCTATAAACATAAACATAAAATCAAATTAGATGAGCTAAGAAATTTCATTGTATTCTTCATAATCAAGTCATATAAGACAACAAATATAGAAATGATTCATAACTTCGTGTAAGATCATATGTGAGATAAATACCCATGTAGAGTTACCATACAAACACCAAATTAATGAAAATTAAATAAAATGTTTCACACAAAATTATTCAAATTGATTCATAGATTCTGACATGCCATAAGAATCTACATTGTCCTAAAAAGAATGATTGGATGAAGATGTAGATAAACCATATTCTTCTTTATTGTTAATAAGTAAACCATTTGAGTCCACATGTATGCCTAATGTTTCAGATGTCAAAAGACTTCTAGATCTATCACTAGCTTCATTGAAGTCTCATCTTGCCACTATTTCTTGTGCCAACAACCTCTTAATAATCATTGTGGAAGGGTATCTTTTTTAGGGGTGAAATTTCACCAATTTACTAGTTTTTAACCATTTTATGAAAACAATAATAATTAAAAAAAATCAATTGGTTAAAAATTCACAGATTATTTTACATAAATACGATTAAATTAATAATCCTCACAAAAAATTTATGAGTTTTAATAGTAAATTATATGTATTTTTTATTGAATGTTCACCTACATATATACATGTATTATTTTTCAAACTAAAATAGTTTCCTAGAATATTGTACATAGATATAATAATAAATCCATAAAAATACCTTACTTTGTGGCCTCGAAGCAAATAATTCCCCTCTTTATAAAATGGAAGTCTTAAACAAGTATGCCATCATCATCTAATTTTAATATGTCAATGTTGTAAAATTGTGTGTGTGTGTGTGTTTCTCAACTATCATCTTTGGCTTGTATGTATCGTTGAATGGTTATGTATTTATTGCATACCCTTGTCTCATTATTTTTACTTTTTTGTTGTTGATATGTTTCTCAACTACCATCTTTGGTTTGTATGCATCATTGAAGGGGTACGTATTTATTTTATTGCATACTGTTGCACTTCAATTGTTTTAATATCTTCACTTCTTTATTTTCCTTCATAACTTTTGCAATCCAAAATGATTAACTATGTAGATATTCAATTGGTATCAAGTTCCTTGAAAAGTATTCTATTAGATTTACATTGTGCATGTGATTTTATAGAACCAATATATATTTGAATTTCCTCTACTTGTGAAGACTCAATAACCTCTTGAGATTTTTGTTACTCAACAACATTTCTTTCCTCATATTCATTTGGAATAATTTGTGTCCAACTAAATGGAGTCTTCAAAAATGTATCTTCATTTGTTGAGCTAGAAACTATATCACCTTAATCATTGAAAATAGACTACCATGAAATATAATCATCAATTTCAAAATACTTATATGTATCATTAATAGAATTTTTTATTTGGTTGTTAGTAAAGGGGGCCAATTGGTAATTAAAGCATACAATCATTGACAAAAAAAGTATCGAATAGTGTTGCTACCAATAAAAACTACCCGGATCAATATGATATCCCACAAACCATACCAAGCAAGGTTATCCAGGATTCAAAACAAGGTGGGTAGCATTATCATTGTGAGTCCCTAATCAAATTTTTTATTTCTTTCCATGTATTTAGAATAATATACTTCTCTCTTATGCTCTCATGCATTATATATTTCGGAAACTAGTTATAATAACAATAAATTTGATGCAAACATTAGATGATATGAGAAAAACTTTAAAAATAACAAACCTGATGAAGACCCAAATTGAATCCTTCTTACCCCATATAATCATTTTGCCGTTTGTTTTTATGTGCAATTGATGTGGGAAGATAATTTCACTATGTTGTCTAATGCACTTTTATTTACCATGTAATCCTAGAATAAATCTCTAGATGTCAATAAATTTTCCCAATATGTGAAAAACAAGCTCTTTAAGGTATGATTTCTTAATAGTTTCAACTAATGATGGCAAGCTCCCAAAATTCTTCCTCTTCTAATTTATTGCAAAGTGATAAAACATTTGATAAATATGGATATATGTGCTCCCAACAAGAAGAAACCAATTTTTACCCTTTGAAAGATTCTCAATTCAACAAGTATGCTTAGATATCCCAATACAATTTGATTTTTGTTTTCATAACTGGTGTTGTCTAATTGTAGATAAAGAAATTGAGGAAAATTACTAGAGAAATAAGTAAGCACATCATGAATCATGTTGATGGTTATATTTGCATATTGTGAATATTTGGAGCTATAAAGTAAACCTAAGTTTATCTACTAAAAACCATACAACCAACCATAGGAAGCTAAATAAAATTCTCCTCACTTAAATTATTTACTATATAGACAAAAGTGGCAGAAGTGTTTTTCCTGATCTAAACCATCAATTATCAAACCTATAAATTTATCTAAAGCATCATAACACTTATCTCAATGTTTTTAAGACTTGTGTCATTCACTTGATTGTTGATTGAGATGTTTTTGAAGTGCTTTGAAAATGGAATCTCTGTGTAACATAAAATGAAAATATTGATTAAATTATTCATATTTTTTAAATAGATATCCAATTATAACAAATAATTTTATAAAAACATACCTATTTCTACCTCCTCATATCTATCCCTTCTTGGTTTAAGAGATGCTCATATATACAAAGCCCCATCATTGACTTATTAGGAATACAGATGTTGTTGAATTATTTTTTTCATGTTCTTGTAAATCATGCATATGTAATGAAATTATCATTTCCTTTAGCACCTTTAGTATATTCATTATATAAATTGTGTCTCTATCTAGCAAACACTCCCCATGCTGGGAAAAAAGTCATGCATTCATGACATTGTAGTTTTTATTAATGGCCTACTCTACCATACATTATGTACTTTTGAATCAAATCTAGGATTCCTAATAAATGAAGATTATCAGTTGAGTGACTTTTTTATGCCTTTATGTAGAGTAAAATGTTTCCAATGCCTTAATCATAACTTATCTTTGCTTATATCGCACACTCCACTAAATATGAACTTTACAAGATCTACTTATTGACAAATATATCTTGTTTATATACAAGGCATACTTATAATATATACCTCTCAAACAAATCTTTTGAAATCATTCATTCGAAATCGAATCACTCATAAAAATTGAGCGTGTGATAACTCATAGAACTTGAGCTTGTGAAAAATTATTCTCTAAACATTATATAATTGGAATGATTTATATTGATATAAAAAGGTCAATAATATTTCTCATCCTAGTCATAGATGCAATTTTTCTTTCTATTTTCTCCATTGTGTTTATGGGAATTTCATCATCATTTCGAGAAGGAATATCCTCATAACTAAGAGGAATATCATCCTTACTATAATCATATAAAACAATGTTAGGAGGCCGAACAATAGAGTGTTAACTATATTGAATTGTTGCACTTGAATGACTTAGAACATGATCTGTATTCCTATGCATAACATCAATGTGTATGTTGGTGAGGATATATGCTACAAAGAAAAATATCATGAAATTTACAAGTGTCTTTCATTCCAACAAGGCACAAGAAGTAAGAAAAAATAAATCAAGAGTAGCAAAAACTCAAATTGTAGTAGAATAGACACACGAACAATAAATAAGAAATAAAATCCAACATTATAATAAGGTTATAAAGGTTATATTTCAACATGTGGAAACTCCAAATGAAGATGATGTCGAAATTGGTGCCAATGAGGTTTCCTCTCCTGCTCAAAAGAAAAATAAACAAGAGAAATGAAAAAGAGCTATGCCCAAGGATAATTCCATTCCTATTAATGATGAAGAGATTATTGATTTAGATGAAACTCTTTTAAATCATAATATGAGGAGATATTATATTATTGTTGATGAATAATTGTTAGCTCTAAATATCCTAGTGAATAAACTAGGGCTAGCAAGGAAATCATAACATCAAGTATTGATCTAGAGGATAGTATTATAACAACAATACAAAATACCATTCGAGGTTGATTACAAATGAACATCTTGCTTGGAAGTAACCATGCATTTTAGTTAAATGTGAAACAACATTATAGACCCATGCAATGCCAATAAAATATGAAATTAAAAAGTCATACCACTTTCATATTCATAACTTGAAAACATTAATGGATATAATCCATATGAAAATGTGGTTGACTACTCTATTCTTGTTGACCAAAGCGACATTCTTACTGTACAAATGCATTTGATCAATCAAAATTTTTTAATTATTAATATCATGTGATTGGAGGCAATCCCTCTATAAATGATAGATATGAGTTGATGTAAGATCCTAATAACCATGTTTTTTAAATAGTCAAATGTATCGTTTATGTTGGTTTGATAGATGCAAAAGACAAGTCATTGGCACATGATCATAATGCACATAGTGAGTATAAGATGTCCATGAAATTCATTGAAAGGATGAGATTTATATGAATTTCAACAAATATGTGATGGGGACAGATCAAAGGTTGATGGAAAGTTTTAGAAGCAATGTTGTATGGAAACAGACTTCTCAATTAACAAGGGAAAATGTGAAAAAAAATATTGTAAAGAAAGTGATGCATACAAAGCTATAGATAACTACTTTCAATTAGGATTTAAAACTAGATAGACATGGGATTTGATAGATGAGATCTTCGACTTGTGGAATAATATTAGTATAAAAAGTTAAAAGGTTAAAAGTTGTAAACCCTTAACATTTAGCACTACTAAGAGAGGTCCTAAAATTGATATTTTACCAAAATATGACTATAAGCTTGGAGGATGAAACATTCATCATAGAAATATTATCAAGTGTAAGGTTAGGCAATCTCTCAATGGAATAAATTTACATTGACTTTGAAATGTAGGATCGTTGAGTTAATTTAATTGTATGTTGGGATTATATTTTTTTTTTAATTTAACATATTAATGTTCTAACTATTTTATTAGAGATATCATTTCTTTTAAAGAAACAAGTATGAGAGTTCTATTAAAAAACAAAGTTGGGATTTGACCCATAACCGTTACATTTCTTCAAAATTAACAATATTCCTTGTAGGTTTAATATTGAACATGAAGGCTCAATCCAATCCCTCAAGTGATTACTCCATGACACAAAAATTTCAGTGTTGTTCCAGCTAAAAAAATTCCAAATTACTCCCAAGATCCAAATAAATTTACATTCCATTTTTTCATTACTTTTTTATTTAATTTGAATTGTCTTCTGGTTTTCCTTGGAAACATATTTTTCCCTTCTTCCCCACTTGAATCCAACCCACATTTTTTGTTGTGTTTGACGGATCACCTTTCGATGAGTGAGTGTTGTTGTCTTCAGTTTCTCCCTTATCTGCATGATCTTCCCAAGAAGTTGCTTTCCTAGATATTTCCCTTGAATATGCAAAGGGGGGTCTGACTCTCACTGGAGTATGTTGCACTTCCATTGTCATTGAATCTCGAGGGTCCTCATACGCTTCTTCCCGATTGGTTTTTATTTCCTTCGATGAATCATCTTTGATAATAAATTCTTCATGTTTTTCCTTTTCTTCTTTCTTACATTAAATCTCTTCTTCTTTGTATATCATAGAATGTTCAATCTGTGCTCCTTCCCACCATTTGGGCCTCCATTTATTTTTCCATACTTTGTTATTCTGCAAACGCTTTAGGAATTTTTTTATTATATGCCTTGATTCATAACATGTTCAAAATCAAAATGAAACATTTTCATAATCGATCTTCTAAACCCACACACAGTCTGGGGCCATCATATTAATCCCAGTAGGAAAACCCTTATTGAAATTTGTCTTAACACATATTCGCACATAAGTGGTTTTATAAAAAAATTCATATTTTGGGTCATGGCAATAAAACTTTCCTAATGCATTACCAAAATAAGATAATGTTGGGAGGTTCCAAATATGCAGGGGAAGGTTCGAGAGCCTTACCCAAATAGGATCTTTGGAGATTGACGTTGTAACTAGATCAAATGTGGGAGACTGAGACTACATGAAAAGGCCAACACTACCGCAAAACTAGGGCCCATATTCACAAATATTTTTCTTATCCTTAGTATTATCAAAGACAACAACAAAATAACCTTGAGCCAAGGGGTAAATATTTAGATCATCGATCAAAAGGGGTTTCCACATATCAGAAGTCCATTTATGAAGATTGATCAATCGCGACAAAAACCCTTTAAATCTGTAGACCAAACCCTGATCTGAAAGCATTTTTTCACAGTTGAAGTCATCCTATTTCAGAGGAACATTTAAGGTCGAAGCTTCTAGAAAAAATGGAAGTACATATTGGGATTTCATCATGGCATTTTATGAAACTAAGGCTTGAAATTCCATTCCTTCAAAAGAAATAGATTTCTTCTCTGAATCACTAGAATTCACCATTGATCAGTGAGTTGCGGAAACCTTAGCCACTTCTCATCATCAGAAAAATTTCCCTTATTAGAGATATCAATACAACATTATTTATTTTATTTATTTAGTCACAAGGTTTATATAAGAATATGACAACGAAGACTATTCATATAGCACAAGAAGCGATGGCAGGAATTCGTGAGCTTAGGGTTTCAGAAGACCGGTTTGGTGCCGCCGCCGCCCCCAAACATCTGCTGGATACTGGAACGGCTTGGAGCCTAGCCGCGGGAGCCTCAGAGCTCGAGGCTACCCTCAGGACTTGGCCTGGATCCTCTGATGGAAAGAAGCATAAGGTTTCGAACCAAAGCAATCAGAACTGGAGGTTTTCCCCCCAAATCGTCTCGGATTGCTTTACACAGGACGGCCCTGGACACCCCTCTTCTTTGTCCGGGGTTATAATTTACAAAACAACCGATCCACACAGTTACTATTTGATGCGCCCTCCTACGCGGATGATTTGCCCTGCGTCTGCGTCAATGGGAAACAGAGCCCTGTACCTCTGCCCCATTTCGATACACCGCGGGCCCGATCTACCGCGCTATGGCAGTCTACAAATGGCTTGGTTGAAGACCAATTATGGGGCCGGATATTGGATCAGATTTACCTGTGGTCTGAGGCTCCTCTGTCCTCGGCGGGGACAGCGTTAAATACAGGGTATACTCAGAGCGGCCAGATTGATGAGGCCTGGAAGCTTTTATATGGAATACAGGAGGAATGTGTCGAACCCAAATCGATGACCGAGGCATCCCCCATAGCGGCATCCTCATCAGATCTACGTTTCCAAATCTTTATAAAGCCCCCCTCTGGGAAATCAACCCCAATCTGGGTTCGAGCTTCAGACAAAGTCTCAAAACTGAAGAAAATCATCGCCAATCACATTGGCCTCCCGGAAGGATATCAACACCTGCTCTCAGAAGGCAGATCGATACAAGATCACTGGGCAATAGGCCACTACAACATTAAGCCAGGATCTAACATTATTGTCAACATGAGGCTTCGGGGAGGTGCAGCAGCCAGCGGATCACAGATTCCAGGCTCCTTTCGGGATGCAGTTAAGGGGAAGGGAAAAATGCCGACCAAACCAAATCCACCACCAGAGCAACCAAGGCCACATATAGTATATCAAAAGTTGGAATACTACGAGCTCAAAGTTACCATACCAGAGGTAAATGCACTACACTCTGAACTCTCAAAACATGCTATTATATGTAGATTTAATGGTTACTGGCCAAAATCCGATGCTTTACATCAATGGATATATTCCCGCTGGACACCAGAATGCGATATATACCTATGTTCAAAAGGGTTTTTCATTGTAAATTTCCACACAGAGGAAGAAAGGGATAGTATCATCAAGGAGGGGCCTTGGTTTTGGGGTAATGCAGGCCTCTTTGTTACCCCTTGGTTTGCTGAATTTGACGCAAACACTATGAAAATCACAACAACACCTGTTTGGGTGAGGCTTCACAACCTCCCCTTACATTTCTGGCATCATTCTGTACTATCTGCGATTGGGGATTCCTTGGGGAAATTCCTAAAAATTGACGAAGACAGATATAGCAGAGGGATTTTCACTTTTTCCAGAATTTGCGTCGCAGTGGACTTGAGTCAGGGGTTGTCAGATAAAATTTCATTAAACTATAACAACACGGAATGGATACAACCCCTCGACTATGAAAACACTGCATTCAGATGCCGCAGCTGTCAGCAAACAGGACACCTCCAAAATTCTTGCCCTTTGGCCAGAAAGAATCCAAAAGGAAACAAGAAACAGCACAAAAAGCCAAATGGGTAACAGAATACAGAACCGCTGGAAGAAGAGAACATTCAGACAGAGCACACAGCAAACCAAAAGGAACCGGACATAAATATGGAACAGAACGGCACACAGGAAAAAAAAGCACCAGACCCACAAATGGAGGATCATTATCAGCACCAGAAAATTCCACAACAGGAAGTTAGTGGCAACAAAAGAACTCATGGATCTGAAGGATCAGAATCCGACAAAGAACCTCCAGCGAACACACAAGTATACCATCAGGCCATCATTGTTCCCCCTTCTGACTCACAGGGTTGGCGTAGGGTGGAGAAGAAAAAGGGCAGAAAAGTATAGGCTCGATGTAGTTGTAAACATAATTTGTTATTTTTATTAGTGTTGTTTGTCCTTTTTTCATGGACAGCTATCTGCATATGCGCTAAGCATCTACAAAATGTAATTTATTTCAATATGAATATAAATTACGACTTTTTCTACGGGAAAAAAAAAAAAAAAAAAGAATATGACAACAAGTGGTTATAATATTGAATTAAGAGAGTTGGGATGGTTTTAGACCAATTATTCATATTCAAGCTCTACAATAGCCCTAAAACAAGTTTTTGTTGCATTCAAAAAGGTGTGTTGATTTCTTATATTCATTTTATTCATTTGTAGGTTAATTTATTTATATTTTATAACTTATAAATATATATATATAATTATTTGTTTCAACAAATATATAGAAAAGGAAAATAGATGGAGTGGTAGAGACATTTAAGAGTTTTATTCAAAGAACAAAAATCAAAAGACAAAGAGGCAACTCCTTCAAAATGTTCAACTTGATAATGCTTTTAATCACTACATTTAGAATGGGCTCAACATTTACCTATATCAAGTAATATTATATGATTATGAAAACATTAAAAATCGTGTTCCTAAAATAAATTACTTCCTAGTTATTACACATATCCCTCATGGTTATGACATCCAAAACATTGGTTATCACAATGACTCTTATACACCATCCATTCAATAAAGTGGTTACAAGATTTGTAGATGTCACAATATTACCCTTTTGGATATTTTTTATTTTCCTTTAGACACACAAGAAAGATTAGTGCTATTAAGATTCAAAGGCAAAGCAAAGTGAGGGAAGCAACTTTATTGGTAAGACATTTGAAATGTTATTTAATGTTTATAGTTAAAAAAACATTTTAATTCTTTAAGAGTCAATTGAGATTTTACTTATTTATTTTAAATACAAAAACATAATATTCATAGCTCCAAATGAAAAAGAATAGGAGGTCTCATCATGGAATCCTCGAGGAGAGATGGCTCTGACGGCGTTCGTCAATCAAAACCGTGAAGGGTTAGGGTAGCCGCAGACCGCAGCTGCAGGACCACAGGCTGGAGCGGTTTTCGGGAGTTAGGGCTTCGAGCTGCCGACAGATCGACTCCATCGACGGGAGGCTGCAGTCACTGTCCGGTATGGAGGGTCAACGGGAAACGGACCTCGTGGATTATTCCGAGGATCCGTTGGAAGGACAGCTAATCTTCTCTAACCCTAATCTAGCTACCCCCGGTTTTGCTCCACCGTCTTCTGAAGCTATACGCGCACAGGATTTCTTGCCGGTGGTCTCCTTGCCGGAACCTTCTTCATCATCCATCGGTCTAGAGGCACCGCCTCTCTCACCCGGTACAGCTTTACTCCTTGCCTCTTTATCGCCTGATTCATTGACTTTCGATCAGATCCCATCTCCGCTGCCTGATTCTCATACTGCTCAAGAAGATCCGAGGGTAAAGGCAAATCCCCTCCCGGACAATGGGGCAAAACCCTCTGGATGCTTCGGTACGCCGGTTATCAACATAAAACCCTCAAAGCCCTCACCGGCTGGGGACACAAACCCGTTTGCGGAACATCCGTCGGCGCCACGCACCAAGAAGCAGAAATCGAAGTGTGTTAGGGCAACAACGAAAGACATCACTGTTACCTTCGGCAACTCTTCGGATTTTGAGGAAACTATGGCTATAGCGCGCACAGTGTTGGTCGGACATGTGCGGGGGCGTACCTTCACGGCGGAAAGGCTGATGCGCTGGGTGAAAGAAATCTGGGGAGCCCTGCTCTCACAGATGCCGGAGGTACAGGTTCTCCCACGAGGGTGGTTCTCCCTCCATTTTGCAAATGAAGGGCACACGAATGCGGTACTTGAAAGATATTGGCATATTGAAACAGCACCTGTGCTATTAAAGAGATGGAGCCCGTTATTCGATCCTGAACGCGAACAAATTGCAGCTGGGCCACTGTGGGTGCGACTTCCGGGGCTTCCTTTACAATACTGGAGCGAAGAAGCTTTCACCAGGATCGGAAATGCTTTGGGGACATATTTGGATCATGATCGATCCTACATCGACACTCGGAAGAGAACAGTGGCCCGAATTCTGGTACATCTGGATACCCGAGAGGGATTGGAGGAAAGAATCACTCTGCAATGGGGAAAGCACAGGCGCATTCAGATTCTGGATTATGAAGGAGTCCCCTTCCGCTGCAACCGGTGCCATCAAGTGGGGCATCTATACAAGGATTGCCCATTGATCAAACGCCCGGATAGCTCTCCAAAGATCTCCCCCATAGCATCCAGAGGGACCTCTCCATACATTCCTCAACCGTCGCATGGATTCTCGGTACCCCAAGGCACCCAGGAGTGTCCAGAGATGAACAAGAAGGACACGCCCTCACCTCCTATGACTCGGGCTCGGGCAGCTGCAGCAGCCGCACAAGCCACGGGTACAAATCTTATCTCTCCCTCTATCTCAATTGCACATTCATCAGAATTTGTTAATTCTATAACATGTTCTATGGCGCATTGCATTATTCCCCCGCCCCCATTGATTCCCTCCACTGCTCCACCCTCCCTGCCTCTCTCATCGTCGCCTCCTTCGTCGCCTCCCTCTGATCCTTCTGTAAGGAAAATCCCCCCCCACCCATATTCCCTCCGACCCCGGACCACACAATCGGAATCCTCTGAATCCCAGATAGGGCTGGGCATTGTTCCTATGGGTACGGGATCCTCCTCCACCAGGGGAAGGAAATCTGATCTAAACAAGGCTATCAGACGTGCTGGAGCTGAAGTCGCATCTGGTCGACAATCCACCATTGACGGGGTCCTTAGAGCAACAAACCCCCCGAAGAGGGGTCCCCCATGAAGTGCCTCTCCTTTAATTGCAGGGGTTTGGCTAGTCCCCCTAAAAAACTAGCACTCAAACGACTTTTTGAGGTCGAACTCCCAGATGTCATTCTCCTTCAAGAAACGCTAGGCCCCGCTGAGTCCATCTCCCACTCCCTGAGCTCTATATCGCCCAGATGGACATTCATAGCTATGGATGCCAATGGTAGATCGGGTGGACTGGCGATGGGATACAACCCAAAAACCATCAGATTGGACTCCTCCTGGGGAGGTCATGGTTTTATGGGAGCTGACATCTTCTCAATGGACCTGGGTCTCTCCCTTCGCATCATCAATATCTATGGTCCTTGCCAACAGAGGGAAAGCTTTTGGAGAATGCTTCTCAGCAGAAGCCTGATGTCTCTGGATCGCATCATTCTGGGGGGTGATCTGAATTTCTCTCTGGGGTTTCGGGAGTCATGGGGCTCTATGGCACAAGTAGATTCCATCACAGATTTTATGAGAAGCATACTGGAGCAATATGATCTTATTGACATCCCCATGTAGAACCCTCTCCCAACATGGAGGAACAGGAGGGTTGGGACAGCGGCACTGGCTCGCAGACTTGATCGATTCCTGATGAAAGGCCCTCTGATACACCAGCTACACCATTACAAACAGTGGGTTGGATCCGGGGGCATATCTGATCACTCTCCAATTTTAATGGAGATCATGGGCCCTCAACCAAAGCCAAAAGCCCCTTTCAAGTTTAATCACTTATGGCTTCTGGATCGAAGCTTCTCCAAAATAATCTCGGATTACTGGCAAGCTCATCCCATTGATAGAGAATCCTCGATGGCAAGGGGCTTTGTCAAAAATCTGACTGAGCTCAAACACATAGTGATTGAGTGGGCCAAGGCAAAAAAGGCAAGGGAGGATGAACAGCTCATTATGGTGGAAGAAGAACTTAAATCCCTCCTGGATGAGAGAAACTTGGGGTTTGTCTCCGGGGAGAACAAGACCCGTCTAGTAGATTTGGAGAAGCAAAAGCATAATATTCTCAAGCTCAGGGAGGAATCGCTCAGGCTGCGGAGTAGGGCTTTGTGGCTAAAAGCTGGGGATGAGAATTCAAGATTCTTCCATAATTTCGCTAAAGGAAGGAGAGTGGCAAATACCATTTGGAACCTCCCCCTCCCGGGTGGAGGATTGGCGGACACCTTTAATAAACTCTCCCATCTCGGTTCGGCACACTTCAAAGGGATATTCAAGAGTCCTGCTGGAACAAACCTAGCTGAAATCATCAATGTGGCCTCTCACTTTCCTAGGTTTGTAAATAATGAAGACATTGGCGCACTCACTGATCCTGTCACCATGGAAGAACTAGAAAGCACGATCAAGTGGTTTCAGAAGGAAAAGAGCCCAGGTCCCGACGGATGGACCATTGAGTTCTATATTGCATTCTTTGACATCATTGGTGGAGATATCCTGAAGGTGGTTGAGGAGAGTAGAATTTCGGGCCAGCTCTATCATGCCATAAATTCCACCTTCATTGCTCTCATCCCCAAATCGGACTCTCCTACATCCTTTGACGACTTCCGACCTATCTCTTTGTGTAATGTCCTTTATAAAATCATCTCTAAAATCATTGCTAACCGGATCAGGCCCATACTGTCTAAGCATATTGCTCCCCAGCAATTTGCTTTCTTGGAAGACAGACAGATCCACGAAGCCATTGGATCTGCCCAGGAAGCTATTCATTCCATATGGACCAAGCATCTCAAATGCATTCTCCTTAAGATCGACCTCTCCAAGGCTTTTGATCGAGTTAGTTGGCTCTTTATCAAGATGATTCTCATCCATCTGGGCTTCCCCCTTCCACTCATCAATTGGATTATGGCATGCATTACATCCCCCACCTATAGCATACTAATTAATGGAGCAGCCTCACATTTCTTCCACTCTGAGAGAGGGCTGCGACAAGGCTGCCCTCTATCACCTCTCCTTTTTCTCCTGGTTATGGAAGCTCTAAGCCGCCTAATTATCTCAGCTAAAAGGGAAGGAACTATCAGGGGCCTTAAAATATCAGATGAGTGTTTTCTTACACATCTCCTGTTCGTTGATGATGTCCTTATCCTTCTAGACGGCAGCATACAAGATACCTCTACTTTCAACAGGATCCTAAAGCTATTTGCTCATGCCACAGGGATGGAGGTCAATCGGGCGAAGTCTACTATTACATTGGTTGGCACCTCAGTCAATGAATCTTTCACAGCTAGCCAAGCTTTCCCTTACTCCACTCAGCCCCTGGACAGGGGGTTAAAATACCTCGGTTACTGGCTAAAACCCACCAACCAAAAGATTGCGGACTGGGTCTGGCTGGTCTCTAAAGTGGAAAAAAGGATAACCTGCTGGTGTTATAGATATCTATCCAGAGCAGGTAGATTAACATTGATCAAATCTGTTCTGGAAGCAATACCGGTCTTCTGGATGGCATTCGCCTGGATCCCTCGAAATATCCTTTCTAAGCTCCAGCATCTCTGCAACAGATACTTATGGGCAGGCAATAAAGAAAAGCGCACATTTGCATGGATTGGATGGAACAAGATTGCCCTTCCCAAGAAATGGGGTGGCTGGGGATTGAAGGATCTCCCCTCTTTTGCTAGTGCCCTGGCTGCCAAAATGGGATGGGCCCTGCTGACCTCTCATAGCCTTTGGACCAATATTACCTACCACAAATACATTTGGCCCCTCAACATTATGGAATGGGCCAGACTCCCATCATGGAACAAAATTGGCATATCTTCCATATGGAAAGCTCTCCTACACTCTCTTCCGCTCATCAGGAACAACATAGTATGGCGAATAAGGAGTGGAGATAGAGCACGTATAGGAATAGACCCTTGGAGTGGTAGTGGTGGGAGACATCTGCTTCCACAAGCGCTGGTGGAATTCCTCACAGCTCATGGCATCAGGGTGATTGCACAGATAGCGGATCAAGAGCAATCTGATATCTTCCATCAGGCTTGGAAGACAGCCACCCAACTTAACCTCCCGCAGAGATGGCACATAGCTTGGCGCGAATACTGTGCGGCCCTGATGGAGTCCCACATCAGAATAATTGAGGGAACGGATGAACTTGTTTGGCATCAGGCTGACAACGGGATATATACTCCAAAGGAGGGTTACATCCATTTAATCAAGCAGAGGAAACCCGAAGTCTTAGACAGATGGTGGCAGAATATTTGGAAGCTAACAGCCTCGCCACGATCGAAACTCTTTACATGGTGTGTCCTCAGGAACAGAATCCCCACGGGAGAACATCTTATGCGCCGTGCCCAATATGGACCGACGAGATGTGTTCTGTGCAAAGCCAATAGTGAAACTACAGAGCATCTATTCCTGCGATGCAATTCTGTACAGCTTGTATGGAATAATATAAAACCGTTTACACACTTCACAGGGGAATGGAGCGGTACTGATCTAATAAACGCTTGGATAGAATGGGACAAAAGACACAAGGGTTCGAAAGCGGCAAACTTGCCCATTATAGTTAACTGGTCCATTTGGAAAGCAAGGAACCAAATGATCTTCGAAGAGAAGGCCATCCACTGGCCCCTCATAGAGGCTGGCATTATCTCTGCTTTCAACGAGCTTCCGGATCCGCCTCCCCCAAAAATACGCAGGCCAAACCCTCCCCCCATCATTGATCAGGGTACCCCTTGGGCATATTTTGATGGAGCAGCCAATGTACAAAGTTGCGGGGGTGGTTTCATCCTGCACTTAACTGAAAATTATTCCTACATCATTAAAGCGGGATTGGGTGCTGGAACAAACAATTTTGCTGAGCTCATAACCCTGCGACACCTGCTACACTTTGCTTTAAGCCATCACTGCACTAGCATCAACATATATGGGGATTCACAGATTATCATAAATTGGTTCAATAATATTTCTACATGTCACATGCACACACTCAGCGTCATTCTTGATGAAGTCTTTCAGCTCAAAGAGGCTTTTAACCATATCACTGTTTCTCACATCTACAGGGAACATAACCAGGATGCTGACAAATTTTCCAAGGAGGCCGCGCTGATGGAACAAGGATATTGGGAGGTATCCGAGATTTTGGACCAACAGGAACAAAATTTGTATCATCGCCCATATATAGACCCGGGATACCCTACAGTGGGTCTACATGCGACATAATTTACATCAGCAATATGACAGCAGCACTATATATTGACAGTTTTTTGTATAATCTTTTTTGTAATAGACTGAAGGATGCCAATAAGGCATCAAAATCTCTACAGCTTACACAGCTCAAATCTGAGCAGTAAAACAAATCAGCATACTCATGGAATTTTTTTGTAAAATGTACAGAGATATTAGTGAACAGGGCATATGCGATAAGCATCTACATATGTAATCTTTCATATTAATGAAATGTTACGGATTTTTCCAGTGGAAAAAAAAATATTCATAGCTCCAATAATTATCCATTTATGAGTGATATTGAAGGTATACATCCGGTATGTTGGGAAAACGTTGAAACGTAAAACTCTACTCTTATCAATGTAAAAGATGGATGAGAGCATAGTCAATTATTGGTTTGTAATGTTGTGCTTAAAAAGCTAACTTATGAGAAATAATTTGAAAGGAGATATTGTTATTATCAAAATTCATAAGCACTAACTAGTTATCTGGGTTTTGGATTTGTTCTTAAGTTTAAGTAATATTTATCATGTAATATATATGAAAGCATATTCCAATTTTTATCATTTTTTTAACCCTATTTAACTTAATTATTTATTTTGTATTTGATGATTGGGTACAACATTACCATGTTGCTTACAATGTTAACATAATTACATATCCATTAAAAATGACACACTATAATATAATTTTATTTGGAAAAGAGCCAATGCCATTAAATCTCTTCCAATTGAAATGCAAGAAGTTGATTTGAAGAAAGGATACTTTACTGAGTCATGTGAAAAAATAAAATTCAAAGGAACCTCTACCACCACTAAAAGGGTAGTTTAGATAGGATTGCTTTGGATAACTTGCAAATGTAAAAGACTCGACCAAAGAGCATAATCACTACATAGGAATTTAGGACCACGACTTGATTTCCTTGGCAAACAAATACCTTATAAGTACTAGCATTTTCAATCTCCAAGAGTTGGATAAGGTCTCACTCAAGATGCTGACAAGAATTGAAGGAACATAGTAGCCAAGATCTTCTTGTAATTACACCAATGTTATAATTTTGTCCATTCACATTAAATCCTATATAAGAAAGAATTTTCTTTGACACATTTTATCTTAGTGCACAAGATTCAACCATAAGGATTCATCCATCACCTCATTATCTCATTAAAATAATATATTTTTAGAAATCTTTACATAAAGAACCATATGAAAGTATCCATTAATAGGAGAATCAGAAAAGGAATTTCATTAAATTCAATCGTGGACCAAATATTTACATCACATATGTTGGCCTTAGGTCTCCTGCCATATGCACAAGCTTTGAAAATAATTCATAGTTCTCAAGCTCAATAAAATTTCTCTCCCAAAATGCACACTCTCTCTCATACAATATTGACATGATTTTATAGTGTGTAAATTTAAGAGAAACCAAAACCAACAATTAGTAGGTTACAAAAATAGTTACAATTACAAAATATCACATGAGATTCCTTGAATAGTTGGTGTCGTATCCCAGTTTTGGCTCATGCAGTGCTTGTGCATGGTAAATTTGTGTAATGCAAGCCCTTGTTTCATGTAACACCTCTTGCATGAAAACTAATTATTTTATGCACAATCCTGGTGAATTTCTTCAAAGGGAACCATATCTTGGTGCGAATAAAACCCTACCACTAGTATATGGCTTATCTTTGAGCCAGGGGTGGCTTCTTTTTAAAACTTAGTTGATAGAGGGGATGTTAGTGAGGATTTGTTGAACACAGTTATAGAATTCATATCGATTTCACCAATGGACTCGAAAAACACCCTCATGTCATTGCAAAATTTTTCCACCACTGCCATTGTACTAATCCCTTAGATAGGCTTTACCTATTGACCTAGTTGAATGTCTTGTGTTGCTTATGTTTTGACATATGTGATTGCAAAGAGATTCCTCTCACCATATTCTTGGGATTCTAGCACAATGGTTGAAAGTGTCTATTTCACAATTTGAGCAATTATCATTTAGTGTGTAAGAACAAATATCTCGATCATTACCTCTTTATGCACTGCAAGGGCAAGGTATGCTACAGACTACCACTTATCACTTATTTTTGCCTCCCATGTGTGAATTTGATCTTCCATTGTGCACACCTCTGGATAGTGCTTGTAGGTGCATCCAAAGCCTAAAGTTGTGATTAAAATAGCCTACAAATCCTCTTTTACATGTTTTTCCTTCCTATAGAATATTCTCAAACTTCTCAATCTTATGTTCAAGCCCTACCTATTCTAGGGTAGGCATATTCCTTCTTGGAAAATGTAACTAGCTTTGGTCTTCATAATTGTCATTGTACTCATATCATTATGTATATTTTATGTTACAATAAATAAATAATTTTAAGCATGTGATTTAAGCTCCATTTTTTATGGTCAACTAGGTCAAGCATGTTCTTCATGCTTCTAAGTTTTTTCATGTCAAAAGAATCTTTTTTTTGAGTTAATAAAGTCTTTGTAAATTGTATAAGATCCTATTGGGAAAGTTGTAACATCTAAAAGATATAAATTATGACTCTAGAGAGTCAAATATGCCTCCAAGATCAAGTCTTCCCTAGTCAAAGACAAGTCATCCTAGAGAGGGCTAATTTTACCTCATGTGTAAACTATAAATAAGAGGAAATTAGCCTCATTTGAAACACATATCTATAGTTAGATCTCTTCAAGAAGGAGGAGAAAAATTAGCAAGAAACGTAAGGAAAGAAATCGAGGTTAGAAGAAGAAGAATGTGAAGTCCGAAAGAAGAGAAGTATTCCCTATACTAGCTCGCATGTGTGAAAAATCAGAGTTGTAGGGAGGCCAAAGTTTCATGTCTATTACAAGAGGCCGAGATTTTGATGCAGAGGGTCAAAATCTGAGTTTGGAGTAGATTGAAAGGAGTTTGACTTTCATTGACCTTGTTGGCTTGATCTTGTTTGAGGAAGGAATTCTTGAAGGGTTTAATTGGTGCTTGGAGGAGGACTTAGTCTAGGGTTTCGGGTCTTGGTGTTCTCATTTGAAATAGATTATATAAGAAGAGATGAGATTCTTTATGGGTTCCCCTTGGAGGGGTTTTTCCCTGGCTTGGAGCCTATATTTTGTGTCCATTGTCTTCTATGATCTTCATGGTTTATTATCTTGATAATTGGGTGATGAAAAGAATATAATAAAGAACACAAGAAGATAATATAAGTTCGCAATATTTTATCAAAGATAAGGAAAATTGTTCAAGACAACTGCCATACTTAATTTTCCAACATGGTATTAGAGCAAAGGTGAGAAGGGAAGGAATCTTGAAGGTCATAAAAAGATATTGCTTGTTAAAAGGAACCATTTGAAAAAGGACACAAGGAAAGGCTTTAGATGAAGATATATTGACCTAGTAGGAAGAAGACAAATATCTCTATTTAAAGGTTCTCTATGTGCATTCCATTATTTTGAAGAAGAACATCTATCTTGAAGGAAGGACATATTTGAAGTCTCTTGAAGGATCTTGAAAGCATCAAGGAGAAATCACCTCTAAAATAGACTCAAATCCAAGGAGGCCAAGCAAAGAAGGAGAAATTTTTGTTTGTGGATAGTTTTCTCATAAACTGTTTGGGTTGAGATTGGAGGAGAAGCAAGGAAGAAGACAAGTTCTATAGGACAATTCTATGCCTATTTTATGGTTGGTTTCCAAATGTTTCAAGTCCTAGTTCTTTGAAGTGTTCCCTAGTAATAGGCCAAATACTTGTAGGTGACTATTTGGAAGAACGAAAAATCCTACAGTTGGTTGAAAATAGGATTAAAAGGAAGTGACCTACAAAAATAGCATTGTCATAGTGTTTGGAGACAATTTTGTCATTAATTGTAGGAAAATGACTGTAGTTACAGTCAACCCTAATCAGAGGGCCAAAATTGCAGAAGGGAGGTACATGATCCAAGAACAAGAAGGACAAAAAAGTATTAAGAAGGACTTTAAGGATCGTCAGAAGACTAGAGCATGCTTTTGAAGAAGACTTGAAGAACCAAATGCTTTGGGAACTAGATGAGGTTTGAATACTCTTTGATGTAGCTCCCAGTAATCATGGAAGATAGAGGTATATAGTTTTTTCATATAATATATGTCCATGTATATAAAATACATCTATTGTATGGTTGAGGTCTTGTAGTTAGGGTTTCAATAATTCCTTTATGGTAGGTTTTGATAATTATAGAGTTGTTAGGGTTTGTATATATGTGTAGTCTTGAATACTCTTTGTATAGATTGAATTGATCCTAGGAGTGAAAACTCTAAACCTAATTGGTTGTTCCCTCTAAGAAAACCCTAGCTCTTGACATCTAGGGTTTTCAAATCTAATTTTTAAAATATAATCTAGGGTATGTGATAAAAACCTAGCAAGGGTTGGATTGTATAAACCCTAGGGATGATGTATCCCTTAAAACCTAATAAAGTTTATATCAATAAATATAGGGTTTGTAACTAAAACCCTAGAAATTCACCTTTTGAGAAACCACAAAAATCCCAGATTAACAAATTTGGCATCATGTTCTTTGTATATTTTTCTTGGTTGTACTTGCTATCGATAATTACATGTATATATTGAAGGTCATCAAAACTATGGAAGCAAAATAAGAAGGATTAAAGAACAAAACAAAGAAACACGTGTGCTTATTGATGACTCCTTGAAAATGATGAGCATGATGGAAGGAGGGAATTGTAAGGACCTTGAAGGAATTGATGCTAATGAGTTCATTAATAATGTAGCATGCATCAACTCTCTAGAATTTTTTTATTTTTATGAAGCATGGCATCATAGAAGAAAGCATATGATAGTAGAATATTTAGAGTCTACATGATCAAGTTGCCATGATAGAAATCATCTAGCTTACAAGAATGAAAATAACGGGGTCGTATTACATATTACAGTTCATCCAATCACTTTCTAACACAATTCTAGAGGTAGTCAATTTGCAAAGAGGGATCATCAAGGTCCTATAAGAACCATAATTTTGAAAGGTTCTTGGAAGGAGCATTATGACATGACTAGTATATATTCCATCTAGCATGGAAACAATACTCTTGAAGGATGAAGGAATGCAAATAGTCAAGTTGCAGTATGAAGGGAAAAATTTGAAATCATTCTCATCTTGGGAAAATAAACCTATATTAGATATGTATAAGAAGTAGGCTTATTCAAGAAAGGATGGTTGATGGTTGATGGTTGAATTGAGTAAGTGGTTTTGACAATCCTTTAAGGGTCATGTAGTCAAGGTGTTTACATCATAACCTTGGGATTGTAAGGTTGCAATATAAGAGGATAACCTAATGTTAATAAAAATCATTTTCATGTTTAAATGGAGATATGATAAGGATCAACATAATACCTTTATTGATGATGGTAACTAAAGGAAAGTGATATGAAACGTTGATGGTCTAAACCCTATCACAAGATTGAAGGAAGAAGATGGATCTACAATATCTAGGAAGAAAGAAGTTCAATATGATGAGATGTAAAGGAAATAATGAACCATGCATCTATCTCCATGAAGAACTAATAACTGATACACTTGTAAAGACAAGCTAGAAATATTGTGGTTATGACTTCCCAATTGAAAGGAAAAGAAATAATCTCCTCTATGCTTTAGAGGGAGTAAGAAGTCTCCTTAAATGTCTAAGAAGGAGAAAGGATTTATTCCTTGATCAAATGGGAATGAGGATATCCTCCCTGGTCGAGAGGGAGTGATGATGAACATTTTATTCTCTTTTTTCATGTGTCATGCACTAGTTCAGGACCAACAGTCATACGTCCAAATAAAGGCCATGGTAGGGAGAATGGAGGATTGGATAAGCACCATAGGTTAACTCGAGGATAGAAAAATCCTAGATAGGAAGTGGACTGACACTCTTTGAGGATTGGATAGGTATCCAAGATAAGAGTGATCAAAGAGAACCAATATTCTTTGAGGATTGGGGATCCAAGATAAGAATATTCCTAAAAGGACATACCTAGTGAACATATGGATGGGGTATGTACCTTGAAGAGGTAGTGTGGTGTCTCGTGTAAAGCCTCCCAACATTATGCTCTGGTATAAGAAGAGCTTCTCAAGTTAAGGCCTTACTATGATGACAATGTTGGTTATGATATTAATGCTTAAAATATAGCTTATCAATCTAACACTTCTTATGAGAACTCTTTAGTTTGAGAGAAACCTTGTACTAGGAGTAAAATTATGAACACCTCCCTAGTTAAGAGGGAGTGTTGGAAAATGTAACTAGTTTCGATATTCATAATTGTCATTGTACTCATATCATTATGTTATCTTATGTTACAAGAAAAAAAATTAAGCATGTGTTTCACGCTCCATTTTTATGGTCAACTAGGTCAATAATGTTCTTCATGATTCTAGGGTTTGTCATGTCAAAATAATATTTTCTTTGAGTCAAAAAATTATTTATCAATTGTATAAGACCCTATTGGGCAAGTAGTAACATGTAAAAGATATAAATTATGAGTCTAGAGAGTGAAATATGCCTCCAAGGCCAAGTCAGCCCTATTCAAAGACAAGTTGGCTTAGAGAGGGCTAATTTGACCTCATGTGAAGACTATAAATAATAGGAGCTCGACCTCATTTGAAACACACATTTGCAGTTTGATCTCTAGAAGAAGGAGGAGCAAAATTAGCATGAAAAGTAAGGAAAGAAGTCAAGGTTAGAAGTAGAAGAAAGCGAAGTCCAAAAGAAGAGAAATCTACCATATACTAGCTCACACGTGCGAAAAATCAGAGTTGCAAGGATGCAAAAGTTGTAGGTCTGTTGTAGGAGGTCCAAATTTTGATGCAGGGGGAAGAAATCTGAGTTTGGAGCAGATTGAAAGGAGTTTGACCTTTGTTGACCTTTTTGACTTGATCTTGTTTGAGGAAGCAATTCTTGAAGGGCCGACTTGGTTCTTAGAGGAGGACTTGGTCTATTGTTTTGGGTCATGATGTTCTCATTTGAAGTAGATTCTATAAGAAGAGAAGAAATTATTTATGGGTTTTCCCCATGGAGGGGTTTTTCCTTGGCTTGAAGCATTTATTTTATGTCCATTATCTTTTATGATCTTCATGGTTTATGCTCTTGATAATTGTTTAATGAAAAGAATATAACAAGAACACAAGAAGATAATATAAGTTCGCAAGCTTTTATCAAGGATAAGGAAAAAAAATTAAGATAGTTTCCATACTTAATTTTCCAACATTCCTAACCCTCTTCTCTAGTTCCTAGCTTTATGGATTTAATTATAGAATAATAACATTTACCTTCTATAGCTTGAGGGGTGTTAGCATGTTGGTATGGGATTCCTTAAACGTTGGAATGTGAGCATATAATTCCTCCATGAAACTAACTAAGGAAACATGCATGAAAACCTCTTGCTCATTGCATTGTTGTAACTCGATGTAGGATTGAGCTAGGAACTAATGCCTATCAACCATCTCCTCCATTATCTACATGCAATAGTGTTGGAGATCATGCACAAGTAAATATGATAGGTCCAGTTAAGCATATGCTAAAGTGCCTTATATAATGTTGACAGGTGGATCACAGGGTATAAGGGAAAATGGTTTGAGCTAAAGAACCTTATTTCCTACACCACTAAAACTTTGCATAGAAGGCATAACACCAGATGTGTTAATCAAGATGGTTGACATAGGGTCCTTAGGTACATTTATCCATAGCATCTAACATAGTGCACCCAATTGTGGCAATGAGTCACAATGCAAGACTTGTTGGCCCTCTAAATTAACTTATAGTGCATTCACAATGGTCTAGATTGTAGGTTGTTCCTATTGAAACTATTATGATGAAGATGGATATGCCACTATGTTTGGATATGGAATGATAGTGGTTTCCCCTGTGGTGCTAATCATTCTATTTTACTCAAGGATGTTGGTAGTTGTATTTATAGTCCTTGTTATCATACTCATCTCTCACTAGAGAGACTTGGGTTCAAGCCCTAGCAATGGAACCAATTTTTGGCATCAAAATTTAGACCGGGGATTAATTTCCTTGACCAAAAAATGCCCTATAGGAACTATCACTTAAATAATTAAGATTTAGAGAATTTATCACCCAAAATGCTCATAAGAATTACAGGAACAACGTAGCCATGTTATTTATGTAATTACACTATCATTCTAATTCTACCCATTCATGTTAAATCCTATCCAATAAATAACTTCCATTAACACATTTTACTTAACACACAAGATTCAAACATGAAATTCGACAACTCATTATCTCATTCAAAGAATATATCAACATAAATATTTACAAAAATAATTATATTAAATAATCCATTAATACACCATAGAAAGCACTCAACATGAATAAAACATAGGAAAGGAAAATCACACAAAGTATTTCATTAACTTCAATAATGGAATAAATATTTACATCACATATATTAGCCTTAGACCTCCCACCATATGCATAGACCTGGAAACTATAATTCAAAGCTCTTAAGCTCAACAAAATCCTTCCCCACAAAAGTAAACACTTTCTCATGCAATCTTTACATTAGTTTATAGTGTGCCATTTTTATTTTATAGTGTGTCACTTTTAGACCAAAACTAACCACTACTTGATTGGCTACAAAATGATTGCTATTACAAAATTCCACATAAGATTCCTCATATGGTTGGTCAAGTATCCAAGCACCAACTTACATGATGTATGTGCATGATGGATCTACGTAGTGTAGGCCCTTGCTTCGTGCAACTCAATTCTTTTGTACATGGCGCTTGCACATTTCTTCAAAGACAACCCTGCCTTGGCGCCAACAATGACCCAATGGAAACACATAATGACATTTGAGAAAATGATGATGTGCTTATTGAAATTGATGAATTTGACATATTTGATGTCATAAATTGCTCTTAAGATGTCCTTAAAAACATACTGAATTTGAGAAATTATTGATAAGTTAGAGTTGCTATGTTTTAACTTTGATATTTTGCATTAAGAATAAGTATTTATATGTTGTTGTTTTATGATGGTTCTTTTTAATATATTCTTTATAATATAACTTCATTTTTTTATTTTCATTTTTTTAATCATTTCTTTTAAAAAAAATAACATGAGAAATTGTCATTTTTTTACATAGAAGCTATAAAAGTATAAAAATTGTTAATTTTATTTATTTATTTATTAAACACAAAAATTATTTATTTAATATGAAATTTTAAGTAAGAAGGTTCCAAAATGTGTGTTTTTTATTTTATATATCTTGTAAATTTACACATGTTTGTATATGTGTAAAAGTAATATTATCTAGTTACAACTATTCACTATGTGTACAAGTAAAGCTGAAACAAGTGTTAAAAATAATATTTTACATTGTATTTAAAATGTATGGTGTCCTTGATTAATTAAAGGTGCATAATAAATAATAAATAAATTATTTATTTCAAAAAAATAAATGATATACAACATTTTTAATATTATTAGAAATGATAGATTTTATGCTTTTTCTTTTTAACACTGAGATGTTTATGGAAAAATAAGTTTTTTTTAATATTGATACCTTATAAATGATTTAAAATGTCAAAAAATGATCTCAGGAAAAGTGTTGTGTATGGGTGGAACACAGAGCAGCACAAGATTGAGAGAATTGCAAACGATCTGGGGTACACAGGACATGCAAATTGGGAAAAAATAAAATATTTGGGCCTTCCTATAACGCTAGGCTCCAACAGAAATTACTTGTGGGAGGAAGTTATCTCGAAATTTAAAAGGAAGATCACTGCGTGGGGAGGCTTCTGGCTAACCTCAGGGGGAAAATTAACGCTCATTCCTCTGCCCACATTCCAAGCGTCTCTCATGATGGCTCCAAAACTAATCTCAGATCAAATCTCTAGACTCATGCGCAATTTCTTGTGGAACGGTGGGAGAGGAAACACCAACAGATTTCATTTAATAAACTGGGATATGGTGAAACGTCCGCTCGCAGAAGGTGGACTTCAAATCCATGACCCTGTCCATGCAAATTTAGCTCTGGGCTGTAAGTTACTATGGCAGATCCACGCAGAGCCTTCTCATCCAGTTAGTCAGATCTTTAAATTGAAATATCTTAAAAATCAATCAATAAAAACCTACAACACGGAGAAATCCCCAAAAGGAACGCAGGCCTAGAAACTGTGTAACAGAGGTATTGAATTTTTCAGATCCCACTTGTATCAAATCCCCGGTAATGGCAAAAATACAAAGCTATGGAGAGACAGTGTTATGGGACATCGCCCTCTAGCAGAAAACCACGAGATTACTGAGGTAAGAGTCTGGCTACAGTCAAAAGGCATAAGGAAAATCAAGGACATCTCTAGCTGGGACAGAAAAGGGCACTGACAACATTGGACTTTCCCCAGAATCCCTGAACATTTAAACGCTCAGCTAGACGTCCTTCAAGCCGCAATCTCTGACTTTGCCCCGGTGCACACAGAAGACGAAGACGTTTGGGGCTGGGGTAAGACCGGAGTATACACAGCCAGCCAAGGATATTATCAGATGTAGAGCAAAAAGGATTTTCCACACCCGGAATCCGTGTGGAAGCAGATTTGGGACAGCTTTGGCATTCCCAAAATCAACTTCTTCTTCTGGACTCTGTTCCACAACAAAATTCTGACTAGAGATCATTTGTGTAAGAGGAACATAGCTGGACCACATAGATGCGTCCTCTGCAAAAGAGCCTCGGAAACTGCAAATCATCTGTTTTTAGCCTGCGAATTTGCAAAGGCTGTTTGGTCTTTCTTCCTCACCGGGCTGAACGTGTGTCCTCCAACTCAAAGCATGATTGACACCATGTTCTCCTCTTGGAATGACAGATATCCCTTCAGCATAGTCAGCAACTCAATTTGGCAAAAGGTCTGGATAGCTACACCAAAGTATGTCTGCTGGAAACTTTGGTTAGCTAGGAACGAAATAATATTTAACAACACAAAATTTCCCACAGCAAAAGTGGCGGAACAGGCAAAGAATCTCCTCTTAGAAACTCTGAACCACTCCTCAGTCAAAGACGACAACTCCTTGCGAACCGAAGAAAGGGTGTGGTTGGATGCTTATACAGGAAAGGCCAGTCTTCCAGCACTCAACCGCCCAATGCATAAGGGAAAATGGTAGATCCGAGAATCAGAGGATAGCTTCCAACAGTGGTGGAAATCTCAGGGCAAGTGCACCATTTTTTCATCCCCTAAATAGAAAGAGAGCTAATGTAAATTCTGAAAATTGTAATGGTTGTTTAGGCTCTGCCCAACCTGTTTTCTATCAATAAAACATAACCGTTCCAGTTAAAAAAATAATAATAAAGATAAAAATAACCACTATATACAACTTTAAAAAAAAAAAAAAACTTTAAAACGTTCTCGATAACCACATTACCTTAGCATTAAATATTCACACTTTAATAACTGCATGCATATATATTGATATCTTATCTACACCTCATAGTAACCAACAATACTAACCATCATTACATTCATTACACTTACATTTAGCAATGGATTACAACAAACTATGAGATGAAAAGTCATTTCCAATGAAAAAACTTAACCATCTTTTGAAATGAATTGAAATGCGTAATCACTCATATATATATGTATATAAGAATACAAAATAACTTTGCAACACATCTTTTCTTTTCTGGTTCTTAGAGAAACCAATTATAAGATGAAAAGCCATTCTCATGACAAAATTTAACCAACTTTTAAAATAAAGTGAGATGTTTTGTCACTCACCTATATGTATACAAACACATGGAATAACTTCCCAACGCATATTTTTCTCTTTTTGTTCCTAAAGCAATGCAACAATCACTCCAACCCATTTAAGATCTAATTTGTTTTGTATATATTTTATTTAATATTTGTGTTATTTATATTTATAAATTCATATTTATAATTTAAATAATTTATTCTATTTAAGTTTTCCTCCCATTGATATCATGGTGTTGAATTAGTATACTATTTTAAAGTTAATATACTCAATCTTACATCATTATAATAAAGGCAAGAACAACTTTGTAAAACGAAAATCTTAAATGAAACATATTGAAATGGAAGATGGCAATAATATCTTTAAGAAAAAGCTAAAATAAATGGAAGACCAGAAATATCATCAAACATAAGGAGAAGTTACATGAGTTTTAAGTGAGGAACATACAAATTTGCATGTAGAGGTGTATGATAAGGAAGCTTTTCCCTAAGCTAGATCTTTGACTAGAGATCCAAGTGGACCCATGGAACTTTGATAATGTTGGTTTTGGGGAAGATCATCACATGGCAAACTTATTGTACATAGAGTGAAGGAGAAAATTTTAATTATTTATTCAAGATTATTATCACCACTTTCCCTTTTAAAAACTGCACATTTCTTTTTAACCAATATGTTGATAATGCACTTTTTAAACAATATGGTGTTTATCAAAAGGAGAAAAATTTAATTATTTATTCAAGACTATTATAACAAACTTACCCTTTTAAAAACTACACATTTCTTTTAAATCAATAGGTTGATAATGCACTTTTTAAACCATATGTTGGTAAAATTATCGAAAAAATATAGTCTCAATGAGTTATATAATGCCATACATTAAAAGAAATTAAATATACATATATGCTTAAACTTAAGCTTAAAGATTTATAATGCTATACATTAAAATAAATTAAATATACATATATGTTTAAACTTAAGGTTAAAGAATCTTTATAGCGCAAATAATTTCAAATGGCATAGATTTATTAATTAACATGATTGAATTAAATTTCTCCTTTTAACATAAATAATTTCAAAGTGCACGAAATTACTAATTAATATGATTGAATTAATTTTTTTCCTTTAACATAATTTTTGTTTTGGATACAATTAATTATTATTGAAAGTTATTTTGAGTTTTTTCCTGGGGTGTATTATTTTAGTATTTTTTTGTTAAGTTTGGTAGGACTTTTTCATTTTCGATTTTACATATCCATTATTCACCCCGCAACGGGGGAGGGTAGTACAAGATTTGAACCCAAGATCTCTGGTTCGGTGAGACTTCATTCCACGGCCATCGCCACTTGAGCTACCCCAAGTGGACGACATGCATTATTTTAGTATTATTTAAAGATTAGCATGAGGTATTTTCTCTATTTATTAATCATTTTTGTGTTTAGAGGTGTTCTCTGATCTAATATGATAGAGATGTTGTAACATAATGTCTTGTTTAACCTTATGACTAAGTCAAATTACATAAAAATAAAAAATTAAATAATAATAATAGCAAAAATGATTCATGTTACTAAGAACCCATGGTATTCATGTGGAATACAGTTTATTTAAAGGGGGAAATTAAACCAGCTTAGATCCATCTTAACCTTAGATCTACCAGCACCGAGAGGGATCACATATCTTAAGATGCAAACCTCTTTTGGAGTGAAAAGAGTTTTGATCCCTCTTAGTGTTAAGGTAGATCTAGAGTTAAGATAGATCTAGACTTGACTTTAAGAAGAGCCATAAGATGGTAATGTCCTTGCACCTTTGTTTAACATATATTTTTGAAATTTGTGGGCTATTGGTTTAAATGTGGTAGAGAGCATTTAATAACTCACAAGCTATTGACCATTTTCACTACCACTTGGTCATTTCATCCAACTTGCTTTAATGTTAAAACATCAGGGTATAATGTAACAAACAACATTTAACAAAATTCTATACCATGTTTCAAGTGTGAAAGTAGTATATTTTCACTTCAAAATCTATTATTTACTCTTGTATAGTGATATTCAACTAACAATGTTACAATTGGTTGTTATAATTGTGCAAGCAACATCCATCTTTGTTCCAAAGTTACAATTACCTTAATATAAGTTTTTATTAGGGCTTTATCTCAACCCAAAATTATTAAGAAATGTTTGAGAATATTGAGAACTAATTATGGAAACTTTTGACGATATGATACCATTGTCCCATTTCATGCCTAATAATTGAATACCATTGTCCCATCTCATGCCTAATAATTGAATACCATTGTCCCATCTCATGCCTATAATTTTGAATTATTGACATGACTCAAGAATTATCTTGTAATTAGGAGTTTTTCAAAAAAAATATTTTTTAGAATAAAGATATAGCATGCTTTATTGATTTATACTAGCGCAAATTCAAGGCTAAACTTGATATTAACCATGCTAGCAAAAATAAATTAAAACTAAGACTAATAACCTTAGCGAAGAGAAAGAAGTTTTCCAAAAGTTCTATAACAAGTGCATGTCATATTATCTACCTATTTTCATTTATAAATAAATTCTTATAATAATTATTTTTTCAAATTTATACTATTTTTTAATCTTAAACCCAAAAAAAACCTTTAAATTTAGATTGACAAAAAATCTCCAACACAGAGATAAATACTAATTTTTTAAAACTTAATTATTATTATTTATATTTAAAATACAAATTACATTATAAATAAAATAATAATGTAATAACACACAACAAACAACTAATCATAACAATCCACCAATTCAAAAATAAATAATAAAAATACAATATTTTATACCATAAATTATAAAACGACAATGCTTACGAGGAATGAAACTTATCTAAACTTTTATATATATATATATATATATATATATATATATATAAATATAAATATAATACAAACACTAAAATCATCTTCTAATTAAGAGACACCCACTCGACAATAAAATAAAAAATAATTATTTATACAATTAATAAAACATATCTAGTAGACATATGTAAGAACTTATCGCAAAATCTATAATGAAAATATTTTATTTTCACAACATGAATTTGTATACAAAGTAAATCCATAAAGAGAAGATTTTGTTCAGAATTTTAATGACCCAAAGTATCGAATCTCCTGGAACAAAAATGCCCTTTAAATCCAATATAAATTACAACAACATTAAATGCAGGAGAAAATGGATAATCAAAATAAATTGACACATTAAATGCAAAAGACAAAGTGGATATCTCGGAGTCTTATAATATATAATTATGTGTTTATAGTGCGCCACGTTAGTTGAAAGCAAAACATTATTTTCAATAAAAAACAATATTTGAATCTTGTAAGTATACAATGGTATGCTACATCAATTTTCTTTTCTAAATACTTTTGCCCTATAGTGTATTATAGGGCTACGACCTTTTTCTTTTCTAAATACTTTTGCCCTATAGTGTATTATAGGGCTACGACCTTTGAGAATTTAATAGTAGTATTTGGATAGTGTGTTTATGGTTTGGTTTAATTTATGGGTAAATAAATTTTTGAACGAGATAGTACTTTCATTAGTTTTTAAATTTTTTTTAAAAATTATGGAAATTTTGATAAGATTTTGGTAAATTTGGTAGGGATTTTTGTAATTGTTAAATTTCAAGATTTTGGGTGTCCCAAAGTTTTTGATGGTGTTGAATCTATTTCAACCATCAAAAACATGATTCAAATACTGTTATTGTTAGATTTCTTGAGAAAAAATTGGCTAGATTCCAACCACTTTTGACCATTGTGGCAATTCCTCAGCCTCAGTAAACAACACCTTTTTTCAATAATAAATAAATTAAAATAATAATAATAATAATATAATATTTAAATGTTATAATCATACCATAGTATATTATATAATTTTTTTCCCAAAATACGTTTGAAGTACAATGTATTATAGGGCTACGATGGAATTTAATAACCCTTAGGAATTTATTACTTTTTTTTTTAAATTTATCGTAGTTTTCTATTAATATCAAAAAGATTTACATCAAGTCCAAAATTACATATCCAAAAATTATTGCATGCTTGCTAAATCCTCGCTATATTTGTACTCAACTGAAGTATGAAAAATTGTGAGGGTAGAGAAACTAAAAGCGAGTTTTTGAGAACTAGCCAACCTATTCTCAAAATAGAGTTGAAATGAGCCAAATCATCCATCAAAAAACTGAGACCATCCAAAGACAAACAATTGAACCATGAATAGTGGACTATGAACAAACAAACCTATGTAGCAAAAGGAAATTGAAACTAGCCAAAACCAAGAGATATTCTTTCCAAATCCAACATGGTGAATCATAATTGGATTTTCTAATCCAAAATTATAACTGGAGACGAATTTGTGGAATTAGCTTGAGGAGATTGTGGAGATGGTACAAGGACCAACCCCAGTCCTTCCTGGTGTTCGTCGAACTGGGTGTCTGAAGTTGAAATTATATAGCATTCAATGCTGGACAAAAGAACAACCATATCATCCATGTTATACCTGATGTCCCTCAGGGTGCGCTTGATGTCTTCTTGACCTACAAACAACTTATAATTGTCGATATGCTTGTCCCTCATGACCATACTGAGTAAGGTTTCCATTGGCAATGATGAATAATGGAGTGTAGGAAACGTAACCTTCGCTTGTGAAACTTCTCTGGATCCGGAATCCATTTGAGGCTACTACCATCAATGTCTTTGTCTGAGAATTAGGCTCTGTCACTAAATTTGTTAGCCTCCAGCTGAAGGATTTCTTTGGGTATCTCCAAAGGTGTTGCATCAAAAAATTTAGCAATGGATTCCTAACCAAATAGTCTCCTGTGTTGCGAGGAGGAGGACCCGGAGGTTCCACCCTTATGGCATGAAGCATGTAACCTCGACGCCATAATGATGTTGATCCTGCAAGACAAAATTCCACAAATTGTGGCTGAATGACTCGCTAACCAACTCCTACAGGAAAAACTAGACCACTTGTAACACAATTGAGAGATGAGGCATGAATGCAACTAAAAGATTATGCAAAGAGAGTTTAGGCGGTGATCAAATAATCCGTTAAAGCCATATGGAGAAGGTACATGAGTACCAAACTCCACAAACCAGAATTGGACAATGAAACGAGATACTCGTTGGGTCCAAATTTCCGGGGTCGCGGAAGGGAGAACTGCCACGAGTTCAAAAAGAGGGGCCACACCCAAAATTATGGAGAAAGAGTATGAAAAAAATTGACTTGTTACCTATATACTGACTGTAATATGAGACCATAGATTGTCCAAATAGGTGACAAATAGTAGGAGAAGGAGTTGCCTGCCCGTCCACAACATAGGTAATGACGAAAATAACTAGTGATGACTCAAGACTTATAATGGAAGGACTTTTCAATCGAGATAGGACACGGTGAAAACTACGTAAGGGCTGAAAATAAGATACACGGTTAAGATTTGCGCAATTAACCACCAATTTCTCAACAAAAGAAGCGTAAACGAAGGACTCGTTTTGAACAATCGAAAAGAAAATACTATGAACAATACCTCAACATTGATAGTCCCAAGAATTTATTACTCATTTTCAATATTGTATTTCTGGGTTTTTCTTAGTTGCTATAGGTAATGATTTTATTTATTTATTTATTTATAAATTTTTATTTTTATTTTTACTTTTAATATTGTGCTTTTTTTAATTAATATTTTATATTATCAAAATAAATTTAGAAGTAGTCTCGAGGGTTAGTTTAATTGGTCGAGTTCTCGTTGTTAAATCATCTCGCTATTGAGATGTTATGAGTCAATTCTCTTCGATGCTCTCAGGGTTAGGATCTGTTAATGAGCTAACAAGAAGTGACCCCTTTTGGTGGATCTGCTTGTAATAATGTTTTCGTGGACATATCAGTCATTGATCTCTAGAGTCCATGAACTATATCAAAACAAACAAACAAAAAACTCAAAAGTACATGGTTGTTATATCTATTCAACAAAGGATTTCTTTGTGATTTTCTTATGATACAAAGGTACCAATAGACCAAAACTTTACTAAGTTATCTTGAATCCAAAATGTAGGGTATTTTTTAAGGATTCAAATATTATGCCAATGTATAGTATTATAGGAATTTGTTTTGGTTGGAAAAGTCAGAGATATAGAATGTGGATGAATATTCAATAAAAAACATGTAATTTACTATTAAAATTGGTAAATTTTTTGCGAATATTATCCATTTAATCAAATATATGTAAAAAATGGGAAAAATTTTAACCAAAAGAACGAATATTTTTTTAGAAAATGTCCAAAAAATAGCTAATTAGCAAAATTCTGTACCTAAAATTTTCCTTACCAAAAGGAAGCCATACTACTAAACCCATCTTACAGAAGATTACAAAATCCCTTCTTGCTGGGTTATCTTAACCAGACATTAAAAAAAAACCTAAAAATTTAACTAGCATATGCATCATTCATATTTAGAAGAAGATGTGGGAGTAGGGTCCTGTTATTCTTGGAGGCATTTGGCCCAAAAATGGATCCAAAACACTCCCAAAGTCTCCAAAGTTTGCTTAAAGTCATGCAAATGGATCCAAATATGCTCCAAAGCACTCCCTAAGTCTTCAAAAGTGCTTAAGATCATCCAAAGATTGAAACAAGCAAGGGAGGAGAGCCCTTGGAAGGGCATAAATGCACTATTGGGAGGCAAAACCACATTAAAACAGTAAAAAAACCATTATTGCAGGCTTAGAACTGAGAAGTCACAACAGCCGTTAGATCTGGCTGATCAACGGCCCAGATCTAAGCGACGGATCACATCAGCGGATCTGATTGGCATAGGCGAGCAGTGGCCATCGGCGCAAGACACCGCCGATCAGCGATTGCCGATGATCGGATCGGCAGGTCGCAATCGGCGGAGGCGAGTCGGCAGTTATTGACGCAAATAGTATGAATGAGCGATTGCGATCGGCGATGTAACGTGGACCGTCGATCGCACGCGCAGATCGACGGCATGTTACATCGCCGATTACTATCGCCGGAAACCTTAAGGGGCGGGGCCTTTACATGTATATGTGTGCTACCCGATTTGCAGACCCGACAGTATTCTAAACAATGTTTCATAACATTTGAGGTCTGTGGGTAAGCCATGGTTTTAATGCATTTTCCATATATTTCGTTATATAACGAAATACAAAGGAACCTTGGGGCAGTGCGATAGCGATGAAACCCAGACCCGATGGGTTCCCGGAATGAAATTGTATATTATTTCAAGTCCGTCGAAGCTGTTTTTTCCTGTTTTTTAGTGTTTTTCACGTATTTCCAAATATAAAGGGAATCATAGAACAGGTCGAGTACGACATGCAACAACGACCCAAGGGCGGACCCGATAGATAATTAAACCATACTTGAGGACTTTTGAAGTTCGAAAGAAGCAGAAGAGACGAGATTTCTCAATGTTGCTGTGTTTTCTGTTTAAAAGAGAAATATTCATCATTTTCAACAAAGGTCCACAATAGGGCAGCGCTGTTCTGTTTTAACAGAAAGAATGCATTGTTAAACCATTGAAAGGGCCACAGCACGCGCAGCTCCTTTCCAAACAAACAAAATGGTCATGGAGCAGACAACGTAGCTTGCCCAAAACATCAGCGCATTAATAGCCCAACACTGCTCATCAAAACCAACATCATGGGGCGTCTTTGGCATGAGAGAGCTCCCAGACAGCGCAACAAGCTACCCAAAATATCTTAATGCAGTTATTCTTCTATTAGAAGAAGAAACCTTCGAGCCATGCTTGCCTAGAGGGCATCAAAGTTGTTGAAGAGACAAAGGGATAGATTGCGACATCTCGAGCCTCAGAAGGCTCAAGAGCATTGTAAAGAGATATAAATATCTGAAAGTAAGATGTAATATAGGTTCAACTTCTGGATATTGTTCCTCCTCTGTTCCTTCAAACTTCTCATCTTCATTCTAGCAATATAAGCTTCTTTTGCTATTATATGTTCAATGTCCATTCTCTTTGTTGTTCTATGCTTGCACTTGAATAGTTTATTCAGGTTTTCTGCTGTGTCTAATGCCAGATAATTGTCATCTTATCTCTGCATTGATAAATTAGATTTGCAAGTCTTATTTACTTCCTGTAGCTGGTCATTCATATGTGTTTATGTATGCAATCTGCTGGTACAGTTAGTATTCTCCATCTATCCATTGAATCTATAAATTATTGAGCATTAGTGGTCTAAAGCCTTATATTGGTGAGAGTGTTCATGCATGTCTTGAGTGAGAATAGAGTTGAAATGGTTATCTGACTTGATCCAAACCATCATCCATTCCAATAGTTCTGAGAACAATATTGAAGATTATATGTTACCAGGCATCTCCGAGCTGCAACCTAGGAGAGTTTCCTAGAGTGATAACAGGTCCCTGACACTAGATCTAGGAGGTGCAACAGTGTTAGAGCCACATTGTATGTGTCCCTCTACATGGGTCAACCTTGCATCCATCCTATCCAAGGTGAAGCACTAATTCCTCAACATCATCTTGATGTCCTCTAAAGAAGAAAACACATTATACCTTTCAACATGTTTATGCTTCAAGACCAAGCCCAACAGAGTCTTAATTTGCTTGTATAAAGCTTAAGAGTTCAAGTATTAATTCTTTTGTCCCCTGGTGTGACCAAGGTTGAGTTTCCAACTTACAAATTTCTCTCCTTGTCACCCAAGGGACAACATTAAAATAGGTAGTAATAGAATCCTAAGAAAAAATCCTTGCTCTTTGTTGACCTTGCGAGCTACTTCGCCCACCCCCCACCTATAACACATGTGTTTCCTAGATGGCATGGTTGCAAAAAGGGGGCCAAACCTGTAGCAACTGCTATAACAACCACGACTTCCAAAAAAACAGGAGAAAGACCCAACCCCGACACTGTCAAGGCTTTGGCACCACATAATAAAATTGTCACTGAATATCATCAACCAAACCACGTCAATTGACGGAGACCCCAACTTATACCCCACTAAAATGGTTGCCTCAGTGGCATAGCCAACATACCCTAGAATAATTAACCAAATATAGAGCCACAGGTTTTCCCCAAGACAAGTTTTGCATAATACATTTAAAACTGAATAATGCTACGAGGGTGAAGAGACTGTCGACAATCTATTAATTTTCTTCATGAGAACCCCCTTATTGAAATAGAAACCAATCACAAATATAAGGATAAATCCCTCTTAGTTCAAGCAAAAATATATCCCTCTTAAGAAAAAGAGAGAATAATCTCATGCATTTCTCACACCCCACCAAATCCCAGACTGGCTTACAGAAAGACAATACAATTGACCCAGGAAAACAAATACTAAAAGAAACAAGCTTAGGGAGGAAACACTTGTACCACATCACCAGGAGTAATAAAGGTGAATCTTCATTGACCACCGACTACCTAGGCTTGTGGCCATTACAAGACTTCTGCACGTCTAGCTCCAATTCCCACTGACCACCTCTTACTCAACACCACAACATGCAATAACACGTTGTCTTGGTACCAAGCACTCTCACAAACAATTTTGTCTCAGCAACAGGGTGAAGAATTTCCACCGGTAGTCGTGAAGTTGATGACTCAAACTCTGAACCTCTACTCCATACTCACTCACAAAACACCTAGAACCAAACTGATGCCACAAATAAATAGTCGGAGGTGGGCATCTAGTGCATTGCATGCAGATGCAAGCTAGGGGCGAGTCACACCCCCTATTCATAAATGCCCATTGCATCCTAGGGCGACAGTCTCAACCCCCAAGGATCCCTCATAATCACCATCAAAACCCCATTAAGGAATATTACGATTAATTTAAAATTTTATTTAATATAAAGATTAAAGATTGAATAATTAATTTATATTAAAGATTAAATTAATAATTAATTTATTTGAATTATTGAGAACAAATATGTTATAAAACGAATTTAGATGAAAAATATATTATTTTTCTTCAAAATTATTAAACTTACATTCAAATTACACTAATAGGTGAAACTTAAATGTATTAAATTTTGATGTTTTATCAAATTGTATTGATATAATTTTTGGTAAAATAACAATTTTATATGGTTTAAATCATATCTTTAATATATAAATAAATTTAATACCTTAAAATATTTACATTATAAAAACTAAAAAAATTTAAATATAATATTAAAAATTTAAATAAATTAATTAAAAATATAGAAAATAAAATCCAAATATTTAAAATACTGTCTTTATATATGAGCATTAAACAAAATTAATAATATTTCATTCCGATTATATAATTTTACCATGTATAATGTTAATATAAAAATGGTAATAATTAATAAATAATACAAGATACATCATTTTGTGATCACCTACTCATATCCAAATTCTTTGGATCTCTCTCCAAAATTTCACCATCTGTCAACTTGATCTTCTAGCATCATCATATTTGTGAAAGGTTCCATCATGTGGGTGCTCCCTTCCTTAATTAACAATTAAGAAAAAATTAGGTTCAAACAAGATGTGGCATATATCCAATAGGACATAGGATAAGTGGCATGTTTATGAGTCATGTTTCTTAAAGTCTAGTTCATGAGTGATAAGATCATAGTTGTTTCTTAGAGTCCTGTTCATGTCCTGATTGACACCATTCCATTATTTGTGGTTCAACTAATAATTGGAGAACACCATTCAAAGCCCATCAACCATTAGCAATAGATTTATATGTTGATTGTAGACACGTGGTTATATTGAGTTTGAATTGATTTATATCTAGAAGGAAAAACCAGTTTTGTTTTTAAAAATAGGCTGCCATTTTAATATTTAAAGTTTACATAGTGAATAATAATTCTTAAAGTTTTTATTTTGAATTGTAGTGAAGGTTTGATGTTGACTATCCCTTTGGAATTTATAATGGAGTTAGCTTTAGCAATATGTATACATTGTTCAATAATCAAGCATACTTTTTTAGTGAAAAATAATATATGTTTTTTTTGGTTTTTTGGTTTGTTTTTTTTTAATGAATTAAACTTTTATGAGAATATTTAAATAGGTAATAAAATCTCTCACAAATCTCATAATAGACATATTAGGAGAATTGGAGTGTTCTAGGTTCTTTTTAGTATATATAATATATAGGTTAATTAGAGATGCATGATGGTAACTTTCATTGTTTATGAGTGAAAATAAATTATATATTATGCTAGATGTAATAGCAAATGTTATTAGAGTTGGTTCCTAGTACAACTTAAATCAATTATATAATTGTTTTAGTGCAATCTAAATATGCTTTAGTTATGCTGTATTAAACCCTTAATAATCATTTTATGATGTCTATTTTAATTACCTTAAGATTAAGAATAGAGATACCAATGACGGTGGAACATTTTCAATAGATACACATGCCGAAAAATACCCATCCTTTGCATTGACCTCCTCCATTTAGACCACTTCAACACACCTTAGTTGTGACATGCACTAGGTTTAAGACACCAACCCATAGGATTCATTGCAAGATCCAAGGGGCAGTGCCCATATTGACCTCCCATTGTCATTGATGCATAGGGTTGACACTCTCATACCCAATATGAGTCAAGGGTATATTTTCCACCGAAGATGATCCACACTTGTACCTAGCCCAAGTACTAGTGTACAACTAACATGAGGACAAACATGAATGTTAATAGAAAAATAATTGCATCCTAGTAGGGATTAACAATACAGTGCTTTCACTAAACTGATGAACCACTATTGGCTCTTCTTATTAAATTAATATGTTGGATAACAACATGGCCCACGATGATTAATTATAAACTACATAATACGATAGAGTAAATCAAAATCAATGGAATATGTATGTTATATAAACAATTTATCTTTATTCATTTTATGGAAAAAATTACCTCAAAGTGCATGCCCTTATTGATTATTGACAATATTTTTTTATGCAATTAACCAATACTACTAGATCCTTAATATCTCATTAGGAGGCTAGTGACAAACAAATCTAATTTCACTCTATTAAGTTAAGTAGTAAGAAATAAGCTATGGTTTTGTTAAAGATGGGAAGAGAATATCTAATAACGTGTTCTCCTTGTTGGATCTTCCATAAGCATATGAACAAGAAGAAGGTGTTATTGCTTAACAAATATTGCACATAAGAAAAATAAAGACACCTTCCTTACCCTACAACAAAAAAAACCTAAATCTCACCTGAAAAAATACGTAGAAATCCTTGTGAATATATTTGATTCATTCAATGAAGAAAAGCAAAGAATTCAATTAACACCATCAAATTAATGCAAGAGAATATGGAGAGGGGACAAGGTAATTCTATTAAAGTAGAAAATATCACATCCAATCCATACTTTGAGTAGTGAGTTGGTTTTGAATACTTTCTCTTTGAGTTTGCTTCTCTTCAAGGCTCTGTCTAGTTGACAGGTTTTCAATTCCATCCTCTAATTGTTCCCATAAAATCTCTATAAAAAAATGGGTAAGTGTATATAAACGTACATAGTAGGAATTTTGTTCCATGAGAATAAAACCAATCATGTTATTTGACACTCTTAAGACCCATCCAATTATTTTAATCTCATGAGAATCATGTCAATTTTTATAGTTCTTGATCTGTTTAGGGGTTTTACATGAAGAATATATTTATAATTTAGAAAAATCATGATATTTGCATGCTTCAGGTGCAATATAAATGATCAAAATGGTTTAAATAAAATAAGGATCCCCTTTATTAGTTTTTTGAAATCAAAGTCATAAACATGGGTACTAGCCCTAGCCCTATTCCTAGACATTACCTAAAAATTTCAAGGTTAAATATTCACTCATCAATGCTTGTGCACAACTTTCAAGTGAAAGTTGTGCTCATCAAAAAAATCAAGAAAAATGTATCTTTTTTCTAAAATTTTGTCACAAATTAGGATACTCCATAAATAATTGAGCACATTATGATGCAACTTCACAAGGACCACTTGATTCATGCAAAAGAAAGTCCTAAATGAAAGCCCCCCCCCCCCCTAGTTTATGAGGTTCCTAAAGCATTGCATAGTTAAAATATACTATGTTTTTGCTTCATCAAAAATTAAAATGGAGTTTAGAGATTTTATGGAGTAAGTAACCATTAGATAGAGGACAAGGAAACCCCCTGTGAACACATCAAAAGGTAAAAGAATCATCGTTCCTTTCATGATTTGAGTATCTACATGCTCATAATGAGTCAAGTCAAGTACAATAGGTGTTTGGATCATGGTGAAACAAAATAGGAAGGCCATGTCATAGGAAACCACATACATACATACATGTATGTTTTTCTCAAATGGAAAGAGACCATACCAATGTACACCAATATTTTAGTACCTATTCAATATAAATCCTCTAACATTAGTGGTATAGTGTCACAAGGTAAATGGCACAAAATTGAAGAAGATGAGGCTTCAACACCAAAGGGACACTTACAACAACTAGGAAATCAAATCCTAGTTGAAAGGAGCTCCAAATCAAGATTTTAATGTTGGTTGAAAGGGACCATACATTTCCAATTCCCGTGACAAAATCTAGAACACTAAAATCATTGATTATTTTTCTTCACATGTCATAATGAGTTGCAATTGAACATGGAAGAAACCACCAATCATAAATCAATAATGAGCATACCTATTGGAGGCTAATGCCAACTAATATAGAAAATGGGCACTAGGGTCTTGATACAATGATAATAATATGAATACTAGATGATTTCATGTTTAATACTAAAAGGAAGGTATGGTTAGGGACACACTTTTCAACTTTCTTTATATCTAATAAGGATACACTTTTCAAATTTCTTATCTATCTTACTCCTATTCTCCTTTGGAATTTGTACATAAGCATCATAATAAAATACCTTAATATGTTTAAGAGAAGGTTTCTTACAAGACTTCCATACCTCACGTGAAGTCTTATCATGCAACAATAATGTGGGTGATCTATTTACTAGGTAACACGCAGTATCCATTGCATTTTCCCAAGATTCCTATCGTAACCTGGCACCATTGAGCATGCTTAAGATTTCCTTCTCCATTAGAGTCCTATTCATCCTTTATACAACTCCATTCTACTGAGGTATGTATGGCGTAGTATTCTCCCTTTTTATATTGCACTTCTTATATAATTATTCAAATTCATTACTTTAAAATTCTCCACCATTATCTATTCTCAACACCTTAATTTTATTCTCTGTCCAGTTTTCAACAATATCCTTAAACTCTTTGAATTTCTAAAATACTTTAGAGTTATTCCTAAGGAAAGAAATCCATGTGCTCCACAAGAAGTAATTTATACATGACATAGTACAGGAATTTACCTAGTCACTAGAAGTGACATACGTCTAAAAACATTAGTGTGCATCAATTGTAATATTGCCTCCACCCTTGTAGCACTAGAGAAGAATCTTACCTAATTATTCTTCCCATAAAAATGTTCACATTAATCAAATTCCAGAGAGAAGTTAGACATGCCTTTACCATATTATTATCATGTGGTATTCAAAGTCATGTATCTCTGATATTTCCTAGTATTTGAAGCCACACCATAGCCTTTTTATCCAAAAATTGTACAATCTTTTCCTTCATCAGCTCCACTTTCAAGAACAATGGAATTGTTGCATCCATCACTAATAATTCTTCATAATAGCTTATAAATAGTTTCAATCCAATCTCCCCTCAACCATACCATTTCTCTATAAACCATCCCACAAGTATCCTTTTCAAACAATGTTTCTGCACCTACATCTCTTATCTTGCTTCTAGAAATCCATGAGCTTCAGTACCAAGAATGTGTATAAAACTAGGAAATTCTCTAATCCTTCCACCAATGATATTTAAATTAAATTTTCCACATCCGATTATTCTTGTTGTTAAGTCATCTCCTTACAAAAATATCACCACCATCATATCTTTCATACTCACAAAGCCACTCCCTATATGGATTCCTATGAAATGATGTCCTTGAGTCGACCAACCATGCTTTATGATCTAAATGTGTACTTGAAGAAGCCAGATACACATACCCTCATTCATCTGAGGAGATTTTTTCTTCCGTGGAAGTAGAATCATTAGATCCCTTCTCTTTCTATGCAATTTTGTATCTACAATCTTCATTGTAATTCCATTATTTTCCACATCTCCAACATACCTTTACAAATTTTCCTGGAGATTTAGATATTTCTCTACATTTATATCTCCCACTTGAGGAGTTATTTTTATTTGTATTCTTAATTCAAGGCGTCTATGTTATAACTTTCCATGTGTTTTCGTCTCATCTCCTTCAATAACAATGATGAGACTATATCATAAAAACTTAAAGTAGTTGCATTACTACCTATAGCAACAACCAAACTATCCCATGAGTCTTGTAAGGAAAACAACAAACTAATATACTTATCTTCATCTAAAATATTTATATCAACATATAATAGATGCCTTAACACAATATTGAAGGTGTTTAGATGCTATCATTGAGTCTTCATCCTTCATCCTCAAGCTATACATATTTTTCCATAGGAAGAAATTATTCACCAAATACTTAGACTGACACAAAGTCCCTAATTTATTCCATAATTCCTTTATTGTAGCTTCTCCTGAAACATTCATTAATATTTAATTTGAGAGACAACACCCTATTTTTCTCTTTTCCTTTAGATCCAGCTTTGTCTAATGTTTTGTTGACATCCCCTTTGGTGTAATACATGTATCCACAATGATCCACTAATATTTTTCCACCAACAAATCTTCCATTTTGAGCTTCCACAACTCAAAACTCTATCCATTGAATTTCTCAATATTCATTTTTGAACTACTTGTCATTTCCTTTCAACACAAGAATCAATTCTGAAAATCTCCTACTATAATGGGGTTTGTCATAAGCCCAAGAAAAATCCTTTAGCCACAAACTTCTCCCTTCAATGCCAATTTTTTCCTGAATGGGGATTTCTAGGATTTGTGAAATCCTTTGCATGATTCTGGGAGGAGTGTTCCATCCATATATTCTTCATTTTGAGTTATTTAAGAGCCCCCATGAAACCTGAATGAAATCATCAAGAATTCTTTTGAATCTTCTTGCAATTATTGTAGATTCCCCTCCAAATAATAGGGTGTCATCCGCAAACAAGGAGTGGTTTATGGTCTTTACTCTTGCTATTCGAAGACCAGTCATATTTCTTTCTCTTCTTTGTTTTTCTAATGTTTTGCTTAGAGTTTCAGCCATTATAATATAGAGAAAAGGGGAGAGTGGGCATCCTTGTCTGAGACCTTTGCAGCTCTGAAAGAATTCACATGGCCTTCCGTTTATGAGAGGTGCTATCCATGGAGTTGAGATGCAAGCTTGGATGACCTCTATTATTTCTTGTGAGAATCCAAATTTTTGAGCATTGCCATTAGATATGGAACGTTGACCCTATCAAATGCATTTTCCATATCTAATTTAGTAATGATTCATTTCTCTTTCCTTTGCATGTTGGAGTGGACAACTTCCTGTACAATAATTACATTATTAATGATTTGCCTGCTAGGCACAAAACCTCCCTGAATTTCTGATACTATTGTCGGTAGAACTTCGCTGATTTTGTTGGCAATTATTTTGGTAATAATATTGTAGGGGGAATCGCAGAGGGAAATGGGGCAAAATTTATTGAAGGTGGAAAGATTGGATTCTTTTGGGACTAGAGCAAGATATGAGGATTTGTGTTGCTTCCTATTTATTTTTTTTAAAACATTTTTCACCATTCTTAAAAAATCCTTTCTTATTATGTTCCAATGTTGCCTGTAAAAAGCTATTGTGAAACCATCTAGCCCTGGGGCCTTGTCTGGATGTAGGCTCTAGATGGCTACAACTACTTCCTCTTCTGATATCTCTTTACATATTTCTCAATTTTGCTCTTTTATTTTTTGGTGTGTTTTAGGAAGCTTTCATAGTCTATTGAATCTTCACTGGCTAAAAGGAGTTTTTTGAAGTGTTTGTGGGCTGCTTTTTTCAGTTCCTTTGCTCCTTTGACCTCTTGTCCATCAACTTGAATTTTGTCTATCTAATTTCTTGCTCTACTTATTTTCATGGTGTTGTGGAAGAAGGCTTTATTTTTATCCCCTGTATTAAGCCAAAGGCTTCTGGATTTCAGTCTTGCCTCTTCTTCCTCTTTCCTATTTTCCCTGTATATTTCCCAAAAAATATCCTTCTCTCTTAAATAATCTTGTTTGTCCTCCTCTTTATTTTCTTTTTCAGTTTGCATGCTATCCATTTTATTTTGCAGCTCTGTTTTTTTTTTTTTTGGGGTTTCATTTTCTCTTGCCCATTCCTTGAGCCTAGTTCTCAAAATTTTTAACTTTGTTTCCCAAACATATTGGGGTGATCCTGTGATTCTTGGTGCCCATGCTTCTATGATTTGATTCCTAAATTCTTCATTGTTGTCCCATATTGGGCTGTATCTAAATGGTAGAGGTCCTTGATTTTCCATTTTGCCCATAATTATTGCCACCGGCTTGTGATCAGAGGCCGTGGTGTGAAGAATTTTAGATTTTATTGAGTTGTAACCTGCTGCGATGTTTTCTTGGATCAGTATTCTATCCAATCTTTCCTTTATGTTATTTTTTCCCACTCTTTTGTTGCTCTAGGTATATTTTCCATTGTTTGGGGGGGTATCCATTAGTTTGTGCTACTCCATTATTGTTTCCAAAGCATCCCTGGATGGGTCTGTATGATATATCCCTCCAAACTTCTCTTCTATACTTATAACCAAATTTAGGTCCCCTCCAAGGATTATTTTTCCATTTTGTATTTCATTTAGAGTTTCCTTTACGGTGTTCCAACATTGCTCTTTTTCCCTGTAGTGATTGGGTGCATATATATTGATGAAGTTGTACTGATCCTTTGTGCTTGATTGCTTTAAATTTGTTTGGATCCAATGTTGTTCCTTTTTTTGTTGTATCAGTTCCCAATATCCTTTTTTCCATATCGTGCAGATTCCTCCTGAAGCTCCTGTAGCCTGTATTGCTTCCCCTTCATAATTTTTTAAATTTTTAATTATTTTTTCAATTTCTTGACTATTTGTTTTGGTCTCCTGAATCATAAAAATATCTGGGTTTTCTTTTACCAAAATGTCCCTTGTGGCATTTTCTTTAAAGGATGATCCCAATCCGTGACAATTCCAGGAGACCACAATCATTACTTATTTGTTGGATGATGCACGGGACCATTCCCTCTCTGTTGGCTTTTGTCATTATTTCCAGAGCTTTTTCCCAAAAAAGAATCCTTTGGTTGTTGTGTGCCTAGATCCATTTCCATTGCTGCAACTTCATCCCTCAGCTCTTTGTTGGACTTCCTTCCTGCTTTTTTTTGGTGTTCAAAGGTTTGAAGGGATTCCTTTGACTGATTTCTTGTTATAATTCTATCAACTGATGGAGGAGGTGGGGAACGGATGTTTGTATGAGGAGGAGATATGGAGGAGTTAAGAGGTTGGGGAGGGGATCTGGGGGAAGGAGGGGCTGTGGGATCTTCCAATGGGCCAAAAGGGTTTAGGCTAATGAGGGAAGAGGGGATGTCTTCTTTTGGAGATGGAGGGAGAGGGTCAGAGGGGACAAGGGGCTGCAATGAGGTGGAGGGGGGCTATTTATTAGATGATTTCTTCTATTTAGCCTGCTCCCATTTGTTTTCTGAATCTTCTACATTTTAACTTTCATTTTTTTTTTTTTGGAACATCTATTAGCAAAATGACCATATTCGTGACATACCTTGCATGTGAAAGGAATTTGCTCATAATCTAGCTGAAGAAAATGCATCCATTGGTCCACTTTGACCTTGATTGCCTCGGGAAGCCCTTTCCCTGGATCCACTTCTACGTAGATTTTGGCACATGCATGCATATTCTCCTTTGGTTCACACCTATCTATGTATTTTCCAACAACATTTCTAATGGCCCTTACTGAATCATCTCCCCAGCAATGAAGGGGGAGGTGTGGCAGCCTGACCCATACTGGAACAACGCTAGGCCCATCCATTTCTGGATCGAAATCTAGTGTCCTTTGTTTAAATATAGTCCTCTTGTATCCATGAAATATGGGTCATTCCTAAATATCATATCGCGATCCTCCTTGGTTTCAAAGTGAAAGGTGTAGTATCCTCTTCCATAGAATCTGATTGATATTTTCCCATTTATCGATGAAGTCTAGTTCCTTTCAACCCATTTTTGAACCGTCTTGGGTGAGGGCCATAACCTAGTAAACTACCCAACTAATCCACGTTCAGCAAGGGATAGCACTGCTCTACAAGGGAGAGTAGGAGGGAGGGAGATTTCAGGGATGTCTTCCAATCTTTTGACAAACTTGGTTATTGACGGTCGATTTTTTGGAGGACCCATTGCAGATATGAGGGAAGTGAAGGCTTTTGCAGATTCTTCCATTTCCTGTTGATGATATGGTGGAGGATCTCCATCCTCTTGAGGATCCATTAGGTCCAGGGCCTCAGCAGCAGGAGGCCACTGAGGGGAAGCTACGAACTAGGCGATTTTGGTCTAGGTTTTGGTAGTGCAGCAACAGCGACAATGATTCCCTAAACTTGTTGTTATGCTTATAAATTAATAATAATTAAAATAATATTTAGTTATAAACTAGCTGTTGTAAATTAGCTGTTATTTATTTATATATAAAATTTAATTAAATTAAAATTAAAATATAAAATTATAAAGTCAATAAATCATAAGGGGTCAAATTGTATGGAGTAATCATAAGATTAATATTATTATTAATAATTAATTAATTAATTTTTAATTTTATATAAATAAATCAATCATTTAGAATAATAAAATAAGGATGACATTAAAATTGAATTAAACTAAAATAAAATAATTAAAGAATTTATGTAATTTTTACTCAATAATTAATTAAAAAAGAAGAAGGAAATAACCAGGGGGGGGGGGGGGGTGTGATCAAGAAGAGAGGGCCGAAATCCAGCTCCTACTTAATTTCCAACCATCATCCCTGTTGAGATTGATTGCATGCTTCTCAATCTCAATAGCCTCTCTTAGCTTCCTATGGTGGAAGTGATCAACCCTTGCAATGACCCTACCATCCTCAATGCATACATGGCGCTTATATTTATTTGCATGTTCAGCTAGAGCATTTTGCAAGCGCTTTCCTCCTTTCCCATTTCAGTCTTTAGCACGCTCGCTTGTACTCACTCAACTTGATTATCACTCTCTCTTGATTATGTGACCTTAGGGTGTCGGGAACTATCGATAATGCACCCCAAAGTTCGATTACAATGTCTTGACTATGATGACTCGTTTGACCCCCCTTATTCAATTTAAGGAAGGTTGAAATGCAAAATTCCCTTTTTCTTCTTTTTAAACACCCTCATATCTCCACTCAAAAATGACATTATCCTAACTTCTTATCACTCCATCCCTTCAAAGAATATTTTAATAAAATATTATTTGTATATATACATAAAATAACTCTTTAACTTTTTTCCTTTCTAATAGGTCACTTTAAAAAACATAACCATCACTTGTCACTCCTATACAAAACATACCATCCCTTTTACAAATATTTTTATAAAAGAAAAAAATTGTGACCGCTCTTATCCCTCCATAAAAACAAATTATACCTTTACACTTTTGACATAAAGTAAGAGTTTTTCTTAACATAACAATAAGTGTCCATGTTAAACCTTAAAAAAATTTAACCCTTAAAAAGTGTTTTTCCAACTCTAAATTTCACAGACTGAAAAAAGACTTATGATAATGGTTTTTCCTTTGACTTGGACATAGGCCACTTCCATGCAAACCTTTAATGCAACTCTATCTCTGTAACATTGTAGAACTTTATGGCTCATTCTGATAGCTGCTCCTTTTTTTTAATTAGCATTACCATGCCATGCAGATTGTTGGGCATTAGATAATCCAACACTCCCTGTGTGTTTCAAAACATGGCTTAACCACCTCCCGTGGAAACATTAACTTTAGCGATGCATCCATTTACTAAAACGGGTTCAATTTGGTTCTATTCGATAATGTGGGTTCTTGTTCCTACACTCTGGAAGCTAAGAAAGATGTCTTCTTACACTGGTTGCCATGCTGGTAGTGCACACAATAGTTGGCTTGGCTTCTTCGACACCTCTAATCACCGACAACCATAATCTGCAATCTTCATCTCCAACAGATCTGTCCAGCCCTTCCAAAATTTTTACAACTTATACAAACCCTCATCCATATATACACTCCAAATTGAATATCAAGCCTCCCAAAATAATATTGAACAAATTCCTCCCACAAACAACGATCTTTGTGTAGCTTCAATACAGTCTTTAACATAAACAATTCAATGGAATTTTGCGATTGGACAATGATCTTAAAGTATCTAGAATACTAATTCTTACAAAACATTGATTTGACACGTCACAATTGAAAGGAAGCTACACACAGCGATTTTTACCATGCAACCCCATGCAGATTGTAGCGATCTTCCACTTACCAATGACTGTCAACACACTTTCATCACAACAATATTTCACACATTCCATGCAAAGAATACAATGTCTTTATAACTCTAATCAACATCTAATCAACACAAATTCACGTAGCAGATCCTTTCTCACCAATTGTATAGGATATGATACCAACTGAAGTAATCAATAAAAACAAAATATCAGAAACATGAGACAAGAAATTGGGAGAAAAGGCTTTCAAGCCTTAGTTCAACAATTTACAAAAATGATACATTATTCACACACAGATGAAGCCTCGTATTATAGAATTGAGGTTCTCATAACAAATTACTAATTTGGCTAATTGGTTGAACCTTCTCCATAACTTTCTCCACAATATCTCCATGAATATCTCCACAAATATCTTAGCTGATTTTGTGTGATCTCCATCCCTAACTTCTCTCATTCTTCTCATTCTTTGGTCATACGTAGAATTCTAGAGTAAGTCTACTTTTATGATTAATAATTCATAATCTCATATGAATTATTCATTCACACTCCCTCTAATAAATACTTGATCAATATTTATTTTGGACTTGATGATTGTTAATATATGTATGAGGCTAACAATAATAAATATATATATCATGCAACATTCATAAACCACCAATAAATTTACCTTGGATTATAATACAACTATAGTTCCTTAGTTGAAACTGCAACACCATCTACTAAACCACTATCCACCACAAAACCACCAAAAGTGAAAAATATGTGCTAAAAAGCACTAAAAATGGATGCAAAAAACCTCTTGATTTTTTTGTTCGGGGTAACTATCCCCAAATACATAGGGGGTTTCTCCCTATTGTAAATCCCTTGATCAAGTAGGGCTTCCCCCCCCTTGTGACCCCGTTATGCCCAACACAACGTATAACACTTATAGGTAGTCGTGCAAAGAATATCACACATACTCAACATATAGGGCCAATTTGATGTGTTGTGAAGGAAAAGGTTGAAGATTGGTTTGGTCTAAACTAGAAAGCACCCAAACTAGGATTTCTGTGGTTAATTTTGGGAGCATTAAGGTAGACATGATAGAACCAACACTTTGAGGTGTTGAATGCTTGGTATTTTTTGAATTATTGGCCATGCTACACTACACGAAACTAGTTATCAAAGGGGAAGGCAAGATAAAACTCAATAAACAAGGGAATGTCTAGGAGAATATGAAAACAATATATGATCCCATAAACTAATTTAGATATTTAATTAATAATGCAATTTCATGGTTCCACTAGAATCTCAAGGCTAATTTTGTTGAACAAAAATAAACTAATATAACACACAATCAAGCTTTAAGAAGACATATCGATAGCCCAAGAAACACATATACCCATGGTGTTTATCTGGACCAAAAATAGAGAATTCTGAGTTACTTTTATGAAGGCTAATTTTAAGTTATGTCATTTAATGAATATACATGGTACTAGGTACCAATAAACATTGACAAGCCATAACTTAATAAGGTGTGTGATGTGTGACATTGCAAAGAAGAAATGCACAAGTGAATTATTAAAAGGAAAAGTTTTCAAAATGAATCAACATTTTCTTCACTTTTCTCTTGCTTCTAAGCTATAACTTTAAAAACAGAAAGATGACATGCATCATGATTTAGATCTATTAAGAAAACAATAAAATTTCCCCAAAAAAAAAATATCTTCTACTTGAGATAAATCTGGTGTATCTTTTTCTCAGAACAATCATGCTTAAGGTAGGCTAGGAGCTAGTCTACTTAAACAAAGTTGTGCCTAGTGTGCAAGAAATGTAGAAATTAACTCTTGCATAGAGAATATACCCATATAAAAAAAATCAAGATAGGGAATTCAAGGACAACACTTTGTTTCCATAAATCTTGAATGATTTTTTTATTATAAAATGAAAACCAAAGATATAAATCCCTAATCATGTTCAAAAGAATATATTGAAAAACAAGCAAAGTTGTTCCCAAACAAAGTCACTATTCTGTTAATGGGGGTTTTCACACAAATAATACTATTATATCCCTACTAGAAGAATGGAAAGCTAGTGATAAACAAAAAGAAAATAAGATCTTCATTAATTAAAAGATACAAGATCTAAGCTATAGATTGAAGGAACTAAAGGAGAAAACCTATAACTTACATTCTTGTTAAGAAGTGTTCTAAGCCGAAGATGAGTCGGAGAAGAAAAAGGAGGAATGCAACTAACTCCAACAAACTTGCATATAATACAAATGAAACCCTTATCTAACATATGATACAATCTATATATCTATTTCAAGTGATTGAAATGAAAACCTTCCAAGCTCATTGCAAGATTCAATGAGATTGAAGCAAGTGCATTCAAATAACAACACCAAATTAAGAAAATTAATTGGGGGTGGAGTAAGAAAGAATATTTTTATAACAATAAGATGAAACTACATCAACAATATCCATACTTACAAGGTTGTGATGTTTCCAAGTCACTTCTACTTTTGGTTCATTCCTATTCAAGGATCTCTTATGCCTAATGATCTTCACTGTATTCACCAATCATCTTCTTTGTAGCCCTACACAAGAAAATTGGGTTTATAGAAAGAAGGATGCAAATTGTGAAATCCATTTAATGTCTAGAAGCAATCACGCTATCATAAACCTGGGTTGATCATGACCTTATTTCATTTGTTATTCCTTGCTCTAAGTAGGGAATATAGTATCCAAATTGATTTGATATTTTATGAGAAATGTCAATTCATCCCTCCACCACCTATTTAAGTTTAAGATTTTTAACAATATATAGTTTGATCATCTTATTATAGGTTCATTATCATATTATATAAATGCACACACAATTTCCTCAAGTAATTAAAATTCTCATAATAATATCATTTGCATTAATGAAAAAACATCTCAATATTTTATATTGAGCAATATATTAACATTCTTGTAAGATATAGGCTATTTATACCTACTAGAACCTTCATATCATATGCCTTTTTCACCTACTAATCATATTTTACCTCCCATCATGCTAAATTCAAACAACATCACAACCTAACATTAAACTACCTCATTCATCACTTAAAATTTTTAGAAAATTGACATTCCCTGGTAAGAAAAAAATAAAAAAAATCACATAATTTTATCTTATTAATGTTCACTCTTATATCGTTGTAAAGTATTTATACATTTTACATCTAAAACTATTTTGAACTAATTATATTTTTTCCATTAATAACTAGTACTTTACTTATTGTGAACTAAAAAACTTAGACGCAATTTTACATTTTACATCTAGAAATATTTTAAAGTAATTATATTCTTTCCATTAATATGCAGTACTTTACTCATTGTAAATACTTTACTCATTATAAACTAAAATTGCTTCAAGCCATAACTACAGAACATATGACTAGAATTTTTTAATATTTCTAAATAAGTCACACATTAACGCCTCAACCACGTATAACGTGAATTCCAAAATTAAAATTCGCATTGTACATAAAATATATTAATTATTTAAAAATAATTTCATATTTTTTAACTTTGATAAATTGTGTTAAATGTTTTTTTAGTAAGTACAAATGAGAAAGAGGTTATGATGTGATTGCATTTAAGACAAAATACAAAAGGTAATAAGACAGAAGAAAAATGTTACCTATCTATCAACTACTTTGGAAGTGTTCTTTTTGTTGTTCCTCGTCGTTCCATATAGGCTTTGTTTTCATTGACATAAAGGACATGATTTGAGATGTGATAGGATGACATGATTTGATCCATATGGGCATGTAAATGGTATTTTTTAAACGTTGGAAGGGTATTTTTTTTAATGTTCTTTGCTGTTAAGAATATTTATTTATTTTTCATTTTTATAAAATATATTATTATTATTATATTATGGGTCTTAAAAAAGTTATATTGTAATTAATTTATGGTTAAAAAATTTTGGCTTTTCAAAATTTGGAAATAATTTATAAAATTTATTAAAATATTATTGTTGCGTCTAGAAGTGTTCTACAACCCAGTGTATGAGGGAGGAGGGAGATATTGTCACGTAATGTTACATTAGAAAATATTAAAAAAATATGAGGGAGATGTTGTTACATTAAAAAATATGACGGAAATGTTGTCACGTAACATAACGTTACATTAAAAAAATATATTAAAAAAAATATGAAAGAGATGTGATAAAAACTATTAAAAAAAATGAGGGAAATGTTGTTACATTAAGAAAAATATTAAAAAAAATATATGTGTCGGCTAATATATATTGTATATGCTGAAGATATGGGAATTGTCTATAATGTGACTTTTTGGAGATTCCGGTGACGGAATCCGGTGGAAGAAATTGAGGTTAAATCTTGATTTGTTGCAGTTAAAATGGTTTTTTAACTGTATATTTGGATTCAGCACCCTCGAAAACCCTGAGACGCTTTCATTGTGCAGAAACTAGCTATCAAACTTGCGATTCCAATAAATTCCTGCCGGATTTCGACCGGAAAAACCTGCCGGAAAGACTTTCAAAAAGTCGCATTATAGACAACTGCGAAGATATGTGTAATGTTACTATATATGTGTCAGCTAATATATATTGTTTATTCTGAAGATATGTGTAACGTTACTTAAAAAAAATAATTAAATAAAAAAAAGTGTCGGGTAATATTAACAAACTCAATTTTCAAAACAATATATATACGATTTAAAAAGAGATGGCTTAGTTTATTCATTGAATAACAAAGAAAATTAGGTAAATGAAGCGGAGAATTCAATTGGGCATATCATGTAATAATAACGAGGTAAATTTAGTGGTGTTCAAGTTTTAGGTTGTGATTTCTGTAATAATAATAATAATAATCAGGTAAATTTATATTTCGTTGCATCTTGTAATAAGGGCATATCCTATAATAATAACAAGGTAAATTTAGTGGTGTTCAAGTTTTAGGTTGTGATTTCTATAATAATAATAATGATTAGGTAAATTTATATTTCTTTGTGTCCTGTAATAATAACGAGGTAAATTTCGTGGTGTTCAGGTAAATTTCGTTGTGTTTTACCTGGTTGATCCTGCCAGTAGTCATATGCTTGTCTCAAAGATTAAGCCATGCATGTCTAAGTATGAATAAGGTAAATTTATATTTCATTGCGTTGTTGTGTGATTTCTGTTTAAAATGATTTACTTTTTATTGTTGTCACGTAATGTTACATTAAAAAGTATTTAAAAAATATGTAACGTTACATTAAAAAATATATGTGTCAGCAAATATATATTGTATATACTGAAGATATGTGTAACTTTACTTTTAAAAAAATAATTAAATAAAAAAATGTGTCAGGTAATACTAAAAACTCAATTTTGAAAACGATATATATACAATTTAAAAAGAGATTGATTAGCTTATAAATTAGGTGAAGGAAGCTAAGGATTCAATTGGGCATATCCTCTAATAATAACTAGGTAAATTTTAGGTTGCGTTCAGGTTTTGAATTGTAGGAAGGTAAACTCAATATAATGAAAGGTGCTCAATAAAATTAGTAGGAGGGAGAAATCTTGAGTAGAATGTAATATTTAGGGTGGGGTGTGACTTGAAATATTAAGGTAAAATTTAATAATATTACATTTGAATTAGTATTTCTCCCCATCCCTGGCCACTATTTATTAGGTGGGGGTGGTTATAAATATTTGGTAACATATAATGTTGTAATATTATATTTTATGTAATCAATATATTTGTAACAATTAATATAGATGTGTTCCCCCTGGATGCGGGTGACACAAACGAATTAAATGATAGTCATGACAGATTGTTGACAGATTGTAAGACCAGGTACTGCCACCTGCATGGCAGCGTGGCTTCCCAGGTTTTCACCTCGCGCAAGAGGGATAGCATTATTAAGGATGGATACTGTAGGATTTTTGCATTAATGGAGTGCGTTGTTCAAAGCAAAACTGTGGTTGTTATAATCATGGCGATCTTGTATGTTCTCTTCACACCTCACGCTCAGTCTTATTGTTTCGGGCCTTGGTTTGATGTGGTTTTTGGTGACAGGCAGAACCTTGCAAACAAAGGCAAGCTCCAGGCCGGCTCTCTGTTTGTCTGGAAGAGGTACTATTATGCTAAGGTTCCCCACGGCAGGATTAGCACGGCTTTAAGGGGTAAGCTTTCTAAAGCTCTTGAATTTAGAACTAGACGTGTTGCATCTCCGTCTCGGGCATTCTCTATGCGTTTGATTCGGTCTCTGTGTCAATCATTTTATCCCCCTGTTGTTGTCTCTGGTTTCTCTATGCCTTCCCCTTTGCTCTTCATAATGGTTTGCCAGGGTGGGAGGAATCGTTCCGGGGGGCGATGTGGAAGCGGCAAACGTCCAATCGCTAGTCATTCTGTGGACCCTGAATAGTCGCTTATCAATCTTCCCTCCTCTCATGTGGATGCACCTCCTCCGATCCCTGTGCGCAAGCCAATTCCAAATAGTGCTTTCCAAACCACGCATTTCAAATTCCAAAGCAATCTGAATAGGCCTCTGATTACTGCTCACATCTCTATAATCCTTTCGGAAGAAGAAAATCAAATCTCTCCTCTGTCATGCATGGCTCCTGATCCTTCTCAAAGCAGTGAGCATTTAATGGATGAGGGAAGCCAGGAGAATTGGACGAATGATAAGTTTGGTCAGGATGAAATTCCCAAAATCATTCCGCCTCTTGAAGACATAAATCCAGTGGCCGGGGAAGGGACTTTTGGAGCTACAAGTCATTCCTTAGCGAACCTAGCAAGTGAGACGGATGGCAATGAAAATTTGAGGATTGGCAGTGCGTGTCTCGTAGCGGAGAAGACTCCTGGTGAGGATGTGGAAGTTTAACGCCACCTGGGTCTATTTTTTCTCCCTTTTTGGTTTTGATATCGCCCAGATGACTACTTCCATGCAACTTTGCTCACAGTCAAGGCTCAACATCTTCAACCTGTTGTTTTTGCTTCCCTTTGGGGAAGTGGTTGTTTATTTACTGGCTGGTTTGCCAAGTACTTAGGCTTTTTTGTTGTCAATGTCTCTATCTACGTTCTACGAGTCTATCTTTGGGTTCTATATCTGTCTTCTAGCTCTTTGTACCTGGTCTCCCCAGGTTCCTTTTGTACGGGGGCAATTCTGCTGTGTTGAGTGCTCTCGGGTTCTGTTCACTGAGGCCTCAACTCCTTGTAAAATTATTCTTCTTTTCAGTTAATAGATTTTAGTCTTTGCAGAGAAAAATAAAATAATATATATATATATATATATAGATGTGTTCCATCTATAAATTTAATTAATAAGCACATAAAAACTTAATATTTACAACATGATAAGATTTTTAATCATGAATATTTACTATGGATAATTATTAACTTCTAAGTAGCTTTTTTTAATTACCATGGGCCAATACAAAGATAGAGAGGGAGAGGAGAGAAGAAAATTATAATACCATGGGCTACTACCATGGTTTAGCAATACCATGGGCCATCTAGACTTTGGATTATTATGTTATGGATCTAGGCTTTTAATTGCTACAATAGCATGGGCCAATACCATGGCCTATCAATACCACATGCCCAAAAACAGTAGCCTATTTCAAAATAAAAATATTTTATAAATATTTTATTTTAATTTAATTTTATAGCATTTTTTAATTAAATCTAAGAGCAAAAAGGTTATAATTACTTTTGAGGTGTATCTAAACCCTCCATGACTACTAACAATATTTTCATAGAGATTAAATGGAGGTTTTAATAAATTAAAAAATGAGAATACTTTTACATATAAATGTGTGAAATTTATATAATATAAATAATATTATAAAGAACTAGGATAGATGCATCTTAACCAAGGATATTATTGTATTTTCTTTAACATGATTGATCCAAAATATAGGTTTAATATTTTACAACCAATTATGTTTTTTATTAATTTAGATACTTTCTTAAATACAATACAATGGGGCCATATTTAAGAAAGAGAGTGAGATGGAAGGGGGAACAGAGTGTGGAAGAGAGACATAAAGGTGAGAGACACAGTGAGAGAGAGAAAGGAAGAGAGAGAGGAGGAGGAGAGAGGGAGGGAGGGAGATGTATTTTGAGGGGGAAAGAGAGGGAGTGACAAGGGAGAGATGAAGATGGAATGAGGGAGAGAGGAGGAGAGAGAGAAGGATAGAGGGAGGGAGATAGTGACAGAGTTGGAGGGTGGAGAGAGAGTGTGTGTATGATGGGGGGAGAGACGGAGGGAGGTGGGAGAGAAGGGGAGAGAGAGGAAAGAAAAATAGAGAGGACTTGAGAGAGAGGAAAGAGAGAGGGGGAGAGAGAGATGGAGTTGGAAGGGGAAGAAAGACATTGAGAGAGAAGGGTGGAGAGGGAGTGACAAGGGAGAGATGGATAATTAGTGAGGGGGGGAGAAAGAGAGAGAGATAGATAGATATGGAGAGAGAGTGTGTATGTTTTGGGGGTGAGAAGGAGAGACAAGGGGAGATAGAGATATAGATGGGGCGGAGGAGGGGGTAGAAGGGAGAGGCAAAGAAGGGGGGGCGTGGGGAGAGAGAGAGAGAGAGAGAGAATCCTATTTGATCACATGCACTATATGCATTGATTTCAGCGTAGATGTCAATTTATAATTCTATTTAATACCTTACACTAGATGCATTGATTTCAGTGTTGATGTTGATTTCTACTCCTATTTGATTGCTTGCATAAGATGCATTGGTTTTTGTGTAGATATTGATTTTTAATCCTATTTGATAGCTTGCACTAGATGCATTGATTTCAATTTAGATGTCAGTTTCTAATCATATTTAATACCTTACACTAGATGCATTGATTTCAACGTAGATGTTTATTTCTACTCATATTTGATTGCTTGCATTAGATATATTGTTTTCAGTATAGATATTGATTTCTAATCCTATTTGATTGCTTGCACTAGATGCAATTATTTTAGTATAGATGTTGATTTCTAATCCTATTTGATTGTTTGCACTAGATGCATTGATTTTAGTGTAGATGTTGATTTCTGATTTGATGCAACGAGATGTATGATGTACATTAATTTCAAAGTAATTAGATTAATAGTGTGCATTGATTTCAGTGTAAGCACATCTCTACCTCCTCCATCTATATCTCTATCTCCCATTGTCTCTCCTTCTTTATCTCTCTATCTTAGCCCCTAAACATACACACTCTCTCTCCATATCTATCCATCTCTCTCTCCTTCCCTCCCTTTCCCCTCCCTCTCTCTCTCTTCCCCTTCTCTCTCTCTCTAACATTTCTCTCTCCATATCAATATCTCTTCCTCCCTCCATGTCTTTGCCTCTCTCTTATTCCCTCTCCCCCCCATCTATATCTCTATCTCCCCTTGTCTATCCTTCTCACCCCCAAAACATACACACTCTCTCTCAATCTAAGCACATAAAAATTATTCAACCATAAATACAATACTTGAATTTTTATCCTAAATAAAATGTTTGCTTACCCCAAATGTTTGCTTCTTGAAACTATAAACTATTTATAATTAGGCACATTCTTATTATTCCCATTTTCCATCATTCAACATTGTTAATTACTTTGCATTATATATATATGCTTAAACTTAAGGTTAAAGATTTATAATGCTATACATTAAAAGAAATTAAATATACATATATGTTTAAACTTAAGGTTAAAGAATCTTTATAGTGCAAATAATTTCAAATGGCATAGATTTATTAATTAATATGATTGAATTAAATTTATCCCTTTAACATAAATAATTTCAAAGTGCACAAATTTACTAATTAATATGATTGAATTAATTTTTTTCCTTTAACATAGTTTTTGTTTTTTTGGATACAATTAATTATTATTGAAAGTTATTTTGAGTTTTTTTTTGGGGTATAATATGCATTATTTTAGTATTTTTTTTTTGTTAAGCCTAGTAGGACTTTTCATTTTCGATTTTACATGTCCATTATTTACCCTGCAATGGGGAAGGGTAGTACAAGATTCAAACCCAAGATCTCCGGGTGGGTGAGACTTCATTCCGCGGCCATCGCCACTTGAGCTACCCCAAGTGGAAGACATGCATTATTTTAGTATTATTTAAACATTAGCGTGAGGTATTTTCTCTATTTATTAATCATTTTTGCGTTTAGAGGTGTTCTCTGATCTAATATGATAGAGATGTTGTAACATAATGTCTTGTTTAACCTTATGACTAAGTCAAATTACATAAAAATAAAAAATTAAATAATAATAATAGCAAAAATGATTCATGTTACTAAGAACCCATGGTATTCATGTGGAATACAGTTTATTTAAAGGGGGAAATTAAACCAGCTTAGATCCATCTTAACCTTGGATCTACTAGCACAGAGAGGGGTCACATATCTTAAGATGCAAACCTCTTTTGGAGTGAAAAGAGTTTTGATCCCTCTCAGTGTTTAGTAGATCTAGAGTTAAGGTAGATCTAGACTTGACTTTAACCAGAACCATAAGATGGTAATGTCCTTGCACCTTTGTTTAACATATATTTTTGAAATTTGTGGGCTATTGGTTTAAATGTGGTAGAGAGCATTTAATAACTCACAAGCTATTGACCATTTTCACTACCACTTGGTCATTTCATCCAACTTGCTTTAATGTTAAAACATCAGGGTATAATGTAGCAAACAACATTTAACAAAATCCTATACCATGTTTCAAGTGTGAAAGTAGCATATTTTCACTTCAAAATCTATTATCTACTTTTGCAATTGGTTGTTATAATTGTGCAAGCAACATCCATCTTTGTTCCAAAGTTACAATTACCTTAATATAAGTTTTATTAGGGCTTTATCTCAACCCAAAATTATTAAGAAATGTTCGAGAATATTGAGAACTAATTATGGAAACTTTTGACAATATGATACCATTGTCCCATCTCATGCCTAATAATTGAATACCATTGTCCCATCTCATGCCTATAATTTTCAATTATTGACATGACTCAAGAATTATCTTGTAATTAGGATTTTTTCAAAAAAAAAAAAAAATTTAGAATAAAGATATAGCATGCTTTATTGATTTATACTAACACAAATTCAAGGCTAAACTTGATATTAGCAATGCTAGCAATAATAAATTAAAGCTAAGACTAATAACCTTAGCGAAGAGAAAGTTTTCCAAAAATTCTATAACAAGTACATTTCATATTAGCTACATATTTTCATTTATAAATAATTTTTTATAATAATTTTTTTTCAAATTTATACTATTTTTTAATCTTAAGCCAAAAAAACCTTTAAATTTAGATTGACAAAAATTCTCCAACACAAGCATAAATACTAATTTTTTAAAACCTAATTATTATTATTTATATTTAAAATACAAATAACATTATAAATAAAATAATAATATAATAACGCACAATAAACAACTAATCATAACAATCCACCCATTCAAAAATAAATAATAAAAATACAATATTTTATACCACATAAATTATAAAACCACAATGCTTACGAGGAAGGAAACTTACCTAAACTTTTATATATATATATATATATAAACACTAAAATCATCTTTATTTATACAATTAATAAAATATATCTAGTAGACATATCCCAGAACTTAACCCAAAATCTCTAACGAAAATATTTTATTTTCATAATCTGAATTTGTGTACAATGTAAATCCATAAGAGGATTTTAAAACTATATAATGTTCAAAATTTTAATGACCCAAAGTATCGAATCTCCTGGAACAATAGAATACCCAAGAAACAAAAATGCCCTTTAAATCCAATATTAAATTACAACAACATTAAATACAGGAGAAAATGGATAATCAAAATAAATTGACACATTAAATGAAAAAGACAAAGTGGATACCTCGGAGTCTTATAACATATAACTAAAAGATTATGCAAAGAGAGTTTAGACGGTGATCAAATAATCCGTTAAAGCCATATGGAGATACTCCACAAACCAGAATTGGACAGTGAAACGAGATACTCGTTGGGTCCAAATTTTCCGGAGTTGCGGAAGGGAGAACTGCCACGAGTTCAGAAAGAGGGGCCACACGCAAAATTATGGAGAAAGAGTACGAAAAACATTGACTTGTTACCTATATAACGACTGTAATATGAGGGGACCAATAAATCCCATGCTATCGGGTCATAAATGAACGGCGAGTGTATATGTCCACCGTTCGATTTTGCAAATCGAACGATGGGCATATACACCCGCAGTTCATTTATGGCCCGATAGCATGGGAAATATGGCTCGCCGTAATATAAGACCATAGATTGTCCAAATAGGTGACAAATAGTAGGAGAAGGAGTTGCCTGCCCGTCCACAACATAGGTAATGACGAAAATAACTAGTGATGACTCAAGACTTATAATGGAAGGACTTTTCAATCGAGATAGGACATAGTGAAAACTACGTAAGGACTGAGAATAAGATACAGGCTTAAGATTTGCGCAAGGACTGAGAATAAGATATAGGCTTAAGATACAGGGAATGATTTTATTTATTTATAAATTTTTTATTTTTATTTTTACTTTTAATATTGTGATTTTTTTAATTAATATTTTATATTATCAAAATAAATTTAGAAGTAGTCTCGAGGGTTAGTTTAATTGGTTGAGTTCTCGTTCTTAAATCATCTCGCTATTGAGATGTTACGAGTAAATTCTCTTAGATGCTCTTAGGGTTAGGATCTGTTAATGAGCTGACAAGAAGTGACCCCTTTTGGTGGATCTGCTTGTAATAATGTTTTCGTGGACATATCAGTCATTGATCTCTAGAGTCCATGAACTATATCAAAACAAACAAACAAAAAACTCAGAAGTACATGGTTGTTATATCTATTCAACAAAGGATTTCTTTGTGATTTTCTTGTGATACAAAGGTACCAATAGACCAAAACTTTACTAAGTTATCTCCAATCCAAAAAGTATGGTATTTTTTAAGGATTCAAATATTATGCCTATGTATAGTATTATAGGAATTTGTTTTGGTTGGAAAAGTCATAGATATAGAATGTGAGTGAATATTCAATAAAAAACATGTAATTTACTATTAAAGTTGGTAAATTTTTAGCGAATATTATCCATTTAATCAAATATATGTAAAAATGGGAAAAATTTTAACCAAAAGAGCGAATATTTTTTTAGAAAATGTCCAAAAAATAGCTAATTAGCAAAATTTCGTACCTAAAATTTTCCTTACCAAAAGGAAGCCATACTACTAAACCCATCTTACAAAAGATTACAAAATCCCTTCTTGCTGGGTTATCTTAACCAGACATTAAAAAAAAACTAAAAATTTAACTAGCATATGCATCATTCATATTTAGAAGAAGATGTGGGAGTAGGGTCCTGTTATTCTTGGAGGTGTTTGGCCCAAAAATGGATCCAAAACACTCCCAAAGTCTCCAAAGTTTGCTTAAAATCATGCAAATGGATCCAAATATGCTCCAAAGCACTCCCTAAGTCTTCAAAAGTTCTTAAGATCATCCAAAGATTGAAACAAGCAAGGGAGGAGAGCCCTTGGAAGGGCATAAATGCACTATTGGGAGGCAAAAACACATTAAAATAGTCAAAAAACCATTATCACAGGCTTAGAACTGAGAAGGCACAACAGCCATTAGATCTGGCCGATCAACGGCCTAGATCTAAGCGACGAATCGCATTAGCGGATCTGATCGGCATAGGCGAGCAGTGGCCATTGGCGCAAGACACCACCGATCAGCAATTGCTGATGATCGGATCGGCAGGTCGCAATCGGCGGAGGCGAGTCAGTGGTTATCGATGCAAATAGTATGAATGAGCGATTGCGATCGATGATTAAACGTGGACCGTCGATCACGTGCGCAGATCGACGACCCACGTTACATCGTCGATCGCTATCGGCGGAAACCTTAAGGGGCGGGGCCTTTACATGTACATGTGTGCGACCCGATTTGCAGACTCGACAGTATTATAAACAATGTTTCATAACATTTGAGGTCCGCGGGTAAACCATGGTTTTAATGCATTTTCAATATATTTCGTTATATAACGAAATACAAAGGAACCTTGGGGCAGTGTGATAGCGATGAAACCCGGACCCGATGGGTTTCTGGAATGAAATTGTATATTATTTCAAGTCCGCCAAAGCTGTTTTTTCCTGTTTTTCAGTGTTTTTCACGTATTTCCAAATATAAAGGGAATCATAGAACAGGCCGAGTGCGACATGCAACAACGACCCAAGGGCGGACCCGATAGATAATTAAAGCATACTTGAGGACTTTTGAAGTTTGAAAGAAGCAGAAGGGACGAGATTTCTCAGTGTTGCTGTGTTTTCTGTTTAAAACATAAATATTCATTATTTTCAACAGAGGTCCACAATAGGGCAGCGTTGTTCTGTTTTAACAAAAAGAATGCATTGTTAAACCATTGAAAGGGCCATAGCACGCGCAGCTCCTTTCCAAACAAACAGAATGGTCATGGAGCAGACAACGTAGCTTGCCCAAAACATCAGCGCATCAATAGCCCAACACAGCTCATCAAAACCAACATCATGGGGCATCTCTGGCATGAGAGAGCTCCCAGACAGTGCAACAAGCTACCCAAAATATCTTAATGTGGTTATTCTTCTATCAGAAGAAGAAACCTCCGAGCCATGCTTGCCTAGAGGGCATCAAAGTTGTTGAAGAGACAGAGGGATAGATTGAGACCTCTCGAGCCTCAGAAGGCTCAAGAGCATTGTAAAGAGCTATAAATATCTGAAAGTAAGATGTAATATAGGTTCAAATTTTGGAGATTGTTCCTCCTCTATTCCTTCAAACTTCTCATCTTCATTCTAGCAATATAAGCTTCTTTTGCTATTATATATTCAATGTCCATTCTCTTTGCTGTTCTATGCTTGCACTTGAATAGTTTATTCAGGTTTTCTGCTGTATCTAATGCCAAATAATTTTTATCTCTTCATTGATAAATTAGATTTGCAAGTCTTATTTACTTCCTGTAGCTGGTCATTCATATATGTTTATGTATGCAATCTGCTGGTACAGTTAGTATTCTCCATCTATCCATTGAATCTATAAATTATTGAGCATTAGTGGTCTAAAGCCTTATATTGGTGAGAGTGTTCATGCATGTCTTGAGTGAGAATAGAGCTGAAATGGTTATCTGACTTGATCCAAACCATCATCCATTCCAATAGTTCTGAGAACAATATTGAATATTATATGTGACCAGGCATCTCCGAGCTACAACCTAGGAGAGTTTCCTAGAGTGATAACAGGTCCCTGACACTAGATCCAGGAGGTGCAACAGTGTCAGAGCCACATTGTATGTGTCCCTCTACATGGGTCAACCTTGCATCCATCCTATCCAAGGTGAAGCACTAATTCCTCAACATCATCTTGATGTCCTCTAAGAAGAAAACACATTATACCTTTCAACATGTTTTTGCTTCAAGACCAAGCCCAACAGAGTCTTAATTTGCTTGTACAAAGCTTAAGAGTTCAAGTATTGATTCTTTTGTCCCCTGGTGTGACCAAGGTTGAGTTTCCAACTTACAAATTTCTCTCCTTGTCACCCAAGGGACAACATTAAAATAGGTAGTAATAGAATCCTAAGCAAAAATCCTTGCTCTTTGTTGACCTTGCAAGCTGCTTCGCCCACCCCCCACCTATAACACATGTGTTTCCTAGATGGCATGGTTGCAAAAAGGGGGCCAAACCTGTAGCAACTGCTATAACAACCACGACTTCCAAAAAAACAGGAGAAAGACCCAACCCCGACACTATCAAGGCTTTGGCACCACCTAATAAAATTGTCACTGAAAATCATCAACCAAACGACGTCAATTGACAGAGACCCCAACTTATACCCCACTAAAACGGTTGCCTCAGTGGCATAGCCAACATACCCTAGAATAATTAACCAAATATAGAGCTACAGGTTTTCCCGAAGACAAGTTTTGCATAATACATTCAAAACTGAATAATACTACAAGGGCGAAGACACTGTCGATGATCTATTAATTTTCTTCATGAGAACCCCCTTATTGAAATAGAAACCAATCACAAATATAAGAATAAATCCCTCTTATTTCAAGCAAAAATATATCCCTCTTAAGAAAAAGAGAGAATAAGCTCATGCATTTCTCACACCCCACCAAATCCCAAACTGGCTTACAGAAAGACAATACAATTGACCCAGGAAAACAAATACTAAAAGAAGCAAGCTTAGGGAGGAAACACTTGTACCACATCACCAGGAGTAATAAAGGTGAATCTTCATAGACCACCGACTACCCAGGCTTGTGACCATTACAAGACTTCTGCACATCTAGCTCCAATTCCCATTGACAACCTCTTACTCAACACCACAACATGCAATAACACGTTGTCTTGGTACCAAGCACTCTCACAAACAATTTTGTCTCAGCAACAGGGTGAAGAATTTCCACCGGTAGTAGTGAAGTTGACGACTCAACCTCTGAACCTCTACTCCATACTCACTCGCAAAACACCTAGAACCAAATTGGTGCCACAAATAAATAGTCGGAGGTGGGCATCTAGTGCATTGCATGCAGATGCAAGCTAGGGGCGAGTCACACCCCTTATTCATATATGCCCATTGCATCCTAGAGTGACAGTCTCAACCCCAAGGATCCCTCATAATCACCATTAAAACCCCATTAAGGAATATTACGATTAATTTAAAATTTTATTTAATATAAAGATTAAAGATTGAATAATTATTTTATATTAAAGATTAAATTAATAATTAATTTATTTGAATTATTGAGAACAAATATGTTATAAAACGGTGGAATTAGAATTTAGATGAAAAATATATTATTTTTTTTCATAATTATTAAACTTACATTCAAATTCAAATTACAATAATAGGTGAAATTTAGATGTATTAAATTTTGATGTTTTATCAAGTTGTATTGATATAATTTTTGGTAAAATAACAATTTTATATTGTTTAAATCATATCTTTAATATATAAATAAATTTAATACTTTAAAATATTTAGATTATAAAAACTAAAAAAATTAAAATATAATATTAAAAATTGTAAATAAATTAATTAAAAATATAGAAAATAAAATCCAAATATTTAAGATACTCTCTTTATATATGAGCATTAAACAAAATTAATAATATTTCATTCCGATTATATAATTTTACCTTGTATAATGTTAATATAAAAATGGTAATAATTAATAAATAATACAAGATACATCATTTTGTGATCACCTACTCATATCCAAAATTTCACCATCTGTCAACTTGATCTTCTAGCATCATCAAATTGTGTAAGGTTCCATCATGTGGGTGCTCCCTTCCTTAATTAACAATTAAGAAAAAATTAGGTTCAAACAAGATGTGGCATATATCCAATAGGACATAGGATAAGTGGCATGTTTATGAGTCATGTTTCTTGAAGTCTAGTTCATGTCATGATTGACACCATTCCATTATTAGTGGTTCAACTAATAATTTCATTTGTGATAATGATGTTTTAATTGGAGAACACCATTCAAGGCCCATCAACCATTAGCAATAGATTTATATGTTTATTGTAGACACGTGGTTATATTGAGCTTGAATTGATTTATATCTAGAAGGAAAAACCAATTTTGTTTTTAAAAATAGGCTACCATTTTAATATTTAAAGTTTACATAGTGAATAATAATTCTTAAATATATAACGTCTACATACAAAGTGAACAATAATTAATACATAAATGAATATGATATAACGTCTACATACATAAGTGAAGAATAAGTTTTTATTTTGAATTGTAGTGAAGGTTTGATGTTGACTATCCTTTTGGAAATTTATAATGGAGTTAGCTTTAGCAATATGTATACATTGTTCAATAATCACCCATACTTTTTTAAGTGAAAAATAATATATATATATATATTTTAATGAATCAAAATCTTATCAGAATATTTAAATAGGTAATAAAATCTCTCACAAATCTCATAATAGACTTAATAGGAGAATTGGAGTGTTCTAGGTTCTCTTTAGTATATATAATATATAGGTTAATTAGAGATGTGTGATGGTAATTTTCATTGTTTATTAGTGAAAATAAATTATATATTATGCTAGATGTAATAGCAAATGTTATTAGAGTTGGTCTCTAGTATAGCTTAAATCAATTATATAATTGTTTTAGTGCAATCTAAATATGCTTTAGTTATGTTGTATTAAACCCTTAATAATCATTTTATGGATGTCTATTTTAATTACCTTAAGATTAAGAATAGAGATACCAATGACGGTGGAACATTTTCAATAGATACGCATGCCGAAAAATACCCATCCTTTGCATTGACCTCCTCCATTTAGACCACTTCAACACACCTTAGTTGTGACATGCACTAGGTTGAAGACACCAACCCATAGGATTCATTGCAAGATCCAAGGGGCAATTCCCATATTGACCTCCCATTTTCATTGATGCATAGGGTTGACACTCTCATACCCAATATGAGTCAAGGGTATATTTTCCATCGAAGATGACCCACACTTGTACCTAGCCCAAGTACTAGTGTACAACTAGCATGAGGACAAACATGAATGTTAATAGAAAAATAATTGCATCCTAGTAAGGATTAACAATACAGTGCTTTCACTAAACTGATGAACCACTATTGGCTCTTCTTATTAAATTAATATGTTGGATAACAACATGGCCCACGATGATTAATTATAAACTACATAATACGATAGAGTAAATGAAAATCAATGGAATATGTATGTTATATAAACAATTTATCTTTATTCATTTTATGGAAAAAATTACCTCAAAGTGCATGCCCTTATTGATTATTGACAATATTTTTTTATGTAATTAACCAATACTACTAGATCCTTAATATCTCATTAGGAGACTAGTGACAAACAAATCTAATTTCACTCTATTAAGTTAAGTAGTAAGAAATAAGCTATGGTTTTGTTAAAGATGGGAAGAGAATATCTAATAACGTGTTCTCCTTGTTGGATCTTCCATAAGCATATGAACAAGAAGAAGGTGTTATTGCTTAACAAATATTGCACATAAGAAAAACAAAGACACCTTCCTTACCCTACAACCAAAAAAACCTAGATCTCACGTGAAAAAATACGTAGAAATCCTTGTGAATATATTTGATTCATTCAATGAAGAAAATCAAAGAATTCAATTAACACCATCAAATTAATGCAAGAGAATATGGAGAGGGGACAAGGTAATTCTATTAAAGTAGAAAATATCACATCCAATCCATACTTTGAGTAGTGAGTTGGTTTCGAATCCTTTCTCTTTGAGTTTGCTTCTCTTCAAGGCTCTGTCTAGTTGAGAGGTTTTCAATTCCATCCTCTAATTGTTCCCATAAAATCTCTATAAAAAAATGGGTAAGTGTATATAAACGTACACATTAGGAATTTTGTTCCATGAGAATAAAACCAATCATGTTATTTGACACTCTTAATACCCATCCAATTCTTTTAATCTCATGAGAATCATGTCAATTTGTATAGTTCTTGATCCGTTTAGGGGTTTTACATGAAGAATATATTTATAATTTAGAAAAAACATGATATTTGCATGCTTTAGGTGCAATATAAATGATCAAAATGGTTTAAATAAAATAAGGATCTCTCCTTTATTAGTTTTTTGAAATCAAAGTCATAAACATGGGTACTAGCCCTAGCCCTATTCCTACACATTACCTAAAAATTTCAAGGTTAAATATTCACTCATCAATGCTTGTGCACAACTTTCAAGTGAAAGTTGTGCTCATCAAAAAAATCAAGAAAAATGTATCTTTTTTCTAAAATTTTGTCACAAATTAGGATACTCCATAAATAATTGAGCACATTATGATGCAACTTGACAAGGACCACTTGATTCATGCAAGAGAAAGTCCTAAATAAAAGCCCCCCCCGTAGTTTATGAGGTTCCTAAAGCATTGCATAGTTAAAATACACTATGTTTTTGCTTCATCAAAAATTAAAGTGAAGTTTAGAGATTTTATGGAGTAAGTAACCATTAGATAGAGGACAAGGAAACCACCTATGAACACATCAAAAGGTAAAAGAATCATCGTTCCTTTCATGATTTGAGTATCTACATGCTCATGTATGAGTCAAGTCAAGTACAATAGGTGTTTGGATCATGGTGAAACAAAATAGAAAGGCCATGTCATGGACAATCACATACATACATACATACATACATGTATGTATGTTTTTCTCAAATAGAAAGAGACCATACCAATGTACACCAATATTTTAGTACCTATTCAATATAAATCCTCTAACATTAGTGGTATAGTGTCACAAGGTAAATGGCACAAAATTGAAGAAGATGAGGCTTCAACACCAAAGGGACACTTACAACAACTAGGAAATCAAATCCTAGTTGAAAGGAGCTCCAAATCAAGATTTTAATGTTGGTTGAAAGGGACCATACATTTCCAATTCCTGTGACAAAATCTAGAACACTAAAATCATTGATTATTTTTCTTCACATGTCATAATGAGTTGCAATTGAACATGGAAGAAACCACCAATCAAAAATCAATAATGAGCATACCTACTGGAGGCTAATGCTAACTAATATAGAAAATGGGCATTAGGGTCTTGATACAATGATAATAGTATGAATACTAGATGATTTCATGTTTAATACTAAAAGGAAGGTATGGTTAGGGATATACTTTTCAACTTTCTTTATATCTAATAAGGATACACTTTTCAAATTTCTTATCTATCTTACTCCTATTCTCCTTTGGAATTTGTACATAAGCATCATAATAAAATACCTTAATATGTTTAAGAGAAGGTTTCTTACAAGACTTCCATACCTCATGTGAAGTCTTATCATGCAACAATAATGTGGGTGATCTATTTACTAGGTAACACGCAGTATCCATTGCATTTTCCCAAGATTCCTATCCTAACCTGACACCATTGAGCATGCTTAAGATTTCCTTCTCCATTAGAGTCCTATTCATCCTTTATACAACTCCATTCTACTGAGGTGTGTATGGAGTAGTATTCTCCCTTTTTATATTGCACTTCTTATATAATTATTCAAATTCATTACTTTAAAATTCTCCACCATTATCTATTCTCAATGCCTTAATTTTCTTCTCTGTCCAGTTTTCAACAATATCCTTAAACTCTTTGAATTTCTAAAATACTTTAGAGTTATTCCTAAGGAAAGAAATCCATGTGCTCTACGAGAAGTAATTTATATATGACATAATACACGAATTTACCTAGTCACTAGAAGTGACATACATCTAAAAACATTAGTGTGCACCAATTGTAATGTTGCTTCTACCCTTGTAGCACTAGAGAAGAATCTTACCTAATTCTTCTTCCCATAAAAATGTCCACATTAATCAAATTCCAGAGAGAAGTTAGACATGCCTTTACCATATTATTATCATGTAGTATTCAAAGTCATGTATCTCTGATATTTCCTAGTATTTAAAGCCACACCATAGCCTTTTTATCCAAAAATTGTACAATCTTTTCCTTCTTCAAATCCACTTTCAAGAACAATGGAATTGTTGCATCCATCACTAATAATTCTTCATAATAGCTTATAAATAGTTTCAATCCAATCTCCCCTCAACCATACCATTTCTCTATAAACCATCCCACAAGTATCCTTTTCAAACAATGTTTCTACACGTACATCTCTTATCTTGCTTCTAGAAATCCATGAGCTTCAATACCAAGAATGTGTATAAAACTAGGAAATGTTCTAATCCTTCCACCAATGATGTTTAAATTAAATTTTCCACATCCGATTATTCTTGTTGTTAAGTCATCTCCTTACAAAAATATCACCACCATCATATCTTTCATACTCACAAAGCCACTCCCTATATGGATTCCTATGAAAGGATGTCCTTGAGTCGACCAACCATGCCTTATGATCTAAATGTGTACTTGAAGAAGCCAAATACACATACCCTCATTCATCTGAGGAGATTTTTTCTTCCGTGGAAGTAGAATCATTAGATCCCTTCTCTTTCTATGCAATTTTGTATCTACAATCTTCATTGTAATTCCATTATTTTCCACATCTCCAACATACCTTTACAAATTTTCCTGGAGATTTAGATATTTCTCTACATTTATATCTCCCACTTGAGGAGTTGTTTTTATTTGTATTCTTAATTCAAGGCGTCTGTGTTATAACTTTCCATGTGTTTTCGTCTCATCTCCTTCGATAACAATGATGAGACTATATCATCAAAACTTAAAGTAGTTGCATTACTACCTATAGCAATAGCCAAACTATCCCATGAGTCTTGTAAGGAAAACAACAAACTAATATACTTATCTTCATCTAAAATATTTATATCAACATATAATAGATGCCTTAACACAATATTGAAGGTGTTTAGATGCTATCATTGAGTCTTCATCCTTCATCCTCAAGCTATACATATTTTTCCATAGGAAGAAATTATTCACCAAATACTTAGACTGACACAAAGTCCCTAATTTATTCCATAATTCCTTTATTGTAGCTTCTCCTGAAACATTCATTAATATTTAATTTGAGAGACAACACCCTATTTTTCTCTTTTCCTTTCGATCCAGCTTTGTCTAATGTTTTGTTGACATCCCCTTTGGTGTAATACATGTATCCACAATGATCCACTAATATTTTTCCACCAACAAATCTTCCATTTTGAGCTTCCACAACTCAAAACTCTATCCATTGAATTTCTCAATATTCATTTTTGAACTACTTGTCATTTCCTTTCAACACAAGAATCAATTCTGAAAATCTCCTACTATAATGGGGTTTGTCATAAGCCCAAGAAAAATCCTTTAGCCACAAACTTCTCCCTTCAATGCCAATTTTTTTTGGATACCAAATGTAGTTTTAACCCTGTACAATTAACTGTCACAATTAGATGCTTAATAAAACATAAAAGATGAAATGGAAAACACACACATTAACACAAATATTTTACCATGGAAACCCAAAACAGGAACACTAGAAAGATGTTTTCAATATTTCATCTTTACACTATTATACTTGAAGTAATGAATAAAAAAAAATATGAGAAACATGAGACAGGAAATTGGGGGAAAAGGTTTTCAAGCCTTAACTCAATAATTTACAAAAATTATACATTATTCACACACAGATGAGACCTCGTATTATAGAATTGAGGTTCTTATAAAAAATTACCAAATTGGCTAATTGGTTGAACCTTCTCCATAAATTTCTCCATAATATCTCCACAAATATCTTAGCTGATTTTGTGTGATCTCCATCCCTAACTTCTCTCATTCTCCTCATTCTTTGGTCATACATAGACTTCTAGAGTAAGTATACTTTCATGATTAATAATTAGTAATTTCATATGAATGATTCATTCACACTCCCTTTAATAAATACTTGATCAATATTTAATTTGGACTTAATGATTGTTAATATATGTATGAGGCTAACATTCCCCCCCCCAATCATAAGTCCAAAGTAATATCCTGGTACCATATCCAAGTCTTCATGTTGATTCTCCTATGTTGAGTTGTTAAAGAACTACTATGTTGAGTTTTTGAAAAAACTCCCGTGTTGAGACGCTGGAAAAAACTCTTGCGATGAGTTACTGAAGAATTGCTTGAAAACCCATTAAAAATGGATGTTGAAAACTAAAAATTCACTTGATCAACTGGAAAATTTGATGAATCCTATTGGAATATTTGTTGAAGCCCATTGGCAGATTTGTTAATGGCCACTGACATACTTTTTGAGTTTGTCGAAACTTTTAGTCTAATAACCATCTTTAATTCGATCATCATTTCCCCCCTTTTCCAGCTGAAAGAAGAGACAACATGTGGTTATTGTTTAACCACTAATCATCTACATTTGATTTTTGAACTCCGCCCCTTAAGGTGTAGGAGAGTTTCTCTTTTTAGTTTTGTTCAATTCTTCATGAAACTTTATCTTTACCTCCACCTTGAATAGATTGTAGGAATTATGCAACTTCTTTACGTCTGGATTCCATCTCCAAGAGTTTATCCATCCATAGTTAACTACCATTTTAGTCTTATTCTAGATTTGAAAATTCTCTGATATATGATTTGACTTCCCACAATGAAGACAAGGATGGAGGTCAAAACATTTACTCGCTATATGAAGATTTATTTTACAATGTTTACACTTAACCAAATTCTAGGTATTTTCTAAAAAACATGCACTTACAAACAAAACTGGTTTTGAGAAATCTGGAACATAAAAATTATTTTCTTTGTTGTACCCCATACCATGTCAATCTTTGTTGAAATAAATTTCTTCCCAAGGTCTTATCACCATCTTGACAATACCATTTTCTTGTTTCTCTTCACACCTTCTACTGTTGTTGATATTCTATGCTTGATTCCTTAAGTCATATGTATCACACTGAGCATCAACCATCTCTATTAACAATTCATTTGTATCACATGTTGCATCAAACTTTTCAATTAGATCTTCATTACAACTAGTTGCATCATTTTTTTTAGTAGCACAGCTTGCTATATCAGATCATCTGTGTCACAACTTTCATCAACCTGGTGGATTAGATCATTTGTGTCAAAACTGTCATCAACATGATGAATGAGGTAATCTATTTCACAAATTGCAATTGTTGTTCAGATGAGGTATTTTGTGTCACAGACTGCATCTATATTTTATGTACATGTTGCATCAAGTTGGTCTTGTTTTTGCATCAATTTTATCTGGAGTGAATTAAGGAGTTGCTCTTCCATATCTAGTTCATTTTGAAGATCTTTTGTTGCTTCTAATGTGCTAGTCATCTGATTGATTATGTTTTGATTTTGATTTATCTTCCACTCAAGTACTTCGATTTTATTATGCATTTCATGATTGTACTCTTGCAATTCTTTAATTTATGTTAGATCTTATACTTTTGTGATCCATATCGTAAATGAGAATGTCTTTCAGATTAATCACATCATTAGGATTTGATCCACATTTTGAACCAACTAATGTGGTTCATCCTCGGGAAAAAGGTGAAAAAATCCATAAATCCTAAAGAACCTAAATAATAAATAGGAAGGATGCATTGGGGTCCAAAGTTAGCCGTTAGGTATTAGTTATTGAATTAATTAAAATAATATATATATATATATATATATATATATATATATATATATATATATATATATATAACAAGATCGGATAGTGTTTCTATTACCAAAAGATTAGATGGAGCAAGCTCCTATTACATTCGGCGATAATGATAATCAAGCTTTGAGAGTATACTGGGAATGTAATCCCTTCTCTTGTGCTTGAATCCAAAATTTTATAGATTTGTATAACTATCCTATTGTACTGTCTTACATATTGACCTGCAAGTAGAGTAAATTTACATAACATTGATTTGCTTGTTGTTTTTCATGGTTTATGCACTGTCCGTTCCTAAGAGGGCTGCTTCTTCTTGCCATAATGGATAGAGTTTTCATCTTCTTGGTTCATGGTGGTGGTTTTGATATATGCTACTACCTCCTCTACATGCACACATTTGTTTTTAAGAGCCATGATCTTTGCTTTCTGAATTTCCATGCTTCTCTTTTGATAACTATACTCCATTCTCATTTCAACCTTGAGGTCTTTCAACGATTCTTGGAGTCTACTGATCATGAATTTATTCGCTTTGCATGTTGCACATGCATCATTCCTTGCAACTTTTTCTACAGGGTTGAATTCCATTTGATTCACTTCCTTCTCTGACTTTTTGAAACACTTGGTATTCCTTATGTTGTTGATGTTCCTGCGCCTTTTGTTGCCTGAAGTGGTCCTTTTGCTACTATGACTGCGTGTTGTTCTATTGCAATGAGGGATTATGCTGTCTTCTGAAGAAGTTATATACTGATCTTCCTGAAGAGATGTATAAAAAATAAAGTGGAGGATAACTGATTGGGAGTTAATGAGTAGGGAACTCAGGTGTGTTCGAATGGAGGAGCGAGAGAGATTGGGTAACCTGTGAATTGGCAAGCCTGCAATGGGCTTGAGACTGGCTAAGATTAAAAGGGTGATGAGGGCATAATGGAGTGAGGGAGGGCGAAGTTGATGCTGATGAGTTGAACTTTCCAAGAGCCTACTTATTTGGTGTTTGATGTTAGCCTCCAAATGAGGATTGTTATGGAGTCAAATGCGAGGTAAAGGAGTCGAATGGAGGCTCAGAGGGGGCGGATTTGCAAGAGGTAATGCAGGGGTGATGTCAAGCAACTAATGGGGGCAGATTTGTCTGAGATTGACACTGCAAAGATTAGTGCAGGTCAGATTATGCTTTAAAGGAGAAGGATTGCTACGATACCTGTCCCCGATGAGATGTTTTGCTGCGAATTTCATGAGAGCTTGATCGCAATCGTCCTTGCTTTTCAGACTGAATGATGGTTTTGGATTCCCCCTGCTTTTTCCTTTGATATCCCATGATTTCCATTTGATTTCTCCTGCATGGATATCTTCTTGTTGATTCCTTGTTGTCCTTTTGAAAGTTTTTTGGGAATGTTCGTTGTTTCTTATTTGAATAAATTCATGCTTCATGACATATGATTTGGACTTGTGGAATGGAGGTGTGGTATATCTCTTCATTCTCCCGTGTTATCCCTTCTGCTCTTTTGACTGCTTGATTTGAAATTGATCTGCCAGTTGATTGTGAGTTCTCAAAACATGTTTAAAAGTCACAACTCCTGAGCCTTCTAAATTCTTTCTGATCCTCTTATATATTTTGTTTATGGATACATTGTTGGGATTTTTATCTCTAGCCATTTCCTCTATTATAATGGCTGAATCTCATATTATAATTGGGTCTCGAATCAATCTTTTTTTATTATTGTTGTCCCCATTAGCAAACTGTAAGCTTCAACTTTATTGTTTGAAGCTTCTCTGAGGCCCCATTCATATGAAACTATTTCTTTTCCATCAGGATCAAGTATGATTCCTCCTACCCCTACTTTCCCGGGGTTATTTTTTGATGCCCCATCGAAGAAAAGACAATGTCTTTTTTGTTTTTTTTTCCAAATTGCAAATTCTTCTTCACTCAGTCTAATTTTCCAACTCTGAGCTGAAGGTTTTTTCTTGTGTCCTGTTTGTCCATTGTTATTTGTTATGGCTTTATTGAACCAGTCTTTCTCTTCTTGTTGAAGGATGTTGTAGTCCATTGCTGCTGTTCCTTTTGCATTTAGGATTTCAGAAGTTAAGCCCCAAGTTTTAGAAAGAATTTTCCCTATTCTTGGGGTCTGGTTTTTGAAAATACTTTTGTTTCTTGTCAACCATATTTTCCAACACAGGACTGTTGGGATGCATTTCTAGAACCTCTGAATTGTCACCTTCTTCTTTGTTGAGTATGGGTAAGCCTTCTCCCAGGCTTGGAAAATTCCGGAAAAGGCTTTGCGAAATTTAGGTTGATTTCAAGGGGACTTGAGAGCTGTTTCCAATGCTCTTTGGCTAACATGCAATCCTGGAATAAATGCTGGATGGTCTCTTCTGCCTGCAAGCACATTGAACATCTAGAAGGGCCATGGAAGCCTTTTTTTTTTAAATTTTCACTAGTTAGGATCTTTCCTTTTAAGAGTGTCCACATGAATATTTTAATCTTAGGTAAACTTTCAGACTTCCATACCGTCTTCCAAAGGCCCCAATCATGTTGATTTGGATGATCTTGTAAGACTTTATAACTAGTTTTGACTGTGTATCTTCCTCCACTTGGGTCCCAAAGAAAGTCATCTTCTTCCTCAGTGCTTGTGGGTGCTGCTCCTTTAAGGTACTGCCTTAATTTGACCCATTGCACTTTCAGATTTGAAGGAGTTATTATATTTTTCCATTCTTGCCATTCTCATTGGTTCCAAACAGATATTGAGTGAAGAGTGTTAAGGCCTCTTTCTGTCATCCATTTTTTAATGCCCTCAAGTTCCAAATGAGTTTTTAAAGGCTCTTCCCCCATAATTCTATCCTCCCAAATCGAAATCGATTTCCCATTGCTTGGGATTTTAGATATATATTTTCTGAATAGAGGGATTGTCTTTTTCACAAGTTTCTAGACTTGTGTGCACGGCCTTATAGGGACATTTTCGTTCAACAAATTTATTCTAGATTTGTCCATGTATTTTGAGGCGAGAGTTTTTTTCCACCAACTCTCATTTCCTGTTACCATTCTCCATATTATTTTCATTCCCAGAGCAACATTCATGAGGCCAAGTAACCTTATTGATAAGCCTCCTTGTTCATAGGGTAATATTACTTGTTCCCACCTGACCAAACTGAATTTTTTATTTTCTTGTTTCCCTCCTTGCCATAGAAAACTTCTTAGAATTAGCTCCATTTGTTTGTGTGCACTTGCTGGTGCCAAAATTATTGCATACTGATAGATTGGGAGTGCTGCAAGTAGTGCTTTTATTAGGATCACCCTGCCTACCATATTTAGCCACATCATCCCCCAACTTTGGATATTGTTTTTCAATTTTTCAATCTGTTTGGTCCATAAATCTGCCTTCATATTTTCTTTAGATATGGGGAGCCCCAAATAGAAGAAATGAGTCCATTTTTCCTGAATGGGGATTTCTAAGATTTGTGAAATCCTTTGCATGATTCTGGGAGGAGTGTTCCATCCATATATTCTGCATTTTGAGTTATTTAAGAGCCCCCCTGAAACCTGAATAAAATCATCAAGAATTCTTTTGAATCTTCTTGCAATTATTGTAGAGGCCCCTCCCAATAATAGGGTGTCATCCACAAACAAGGAGTGGTTTATGGTCTTTACTCTTGCTATTCGAAGACCCGTAATATTTCGTTCTCTTCTTTGTTTTTATAATGTTATGCTTAGAGTTTCAGCCATTATAATATAGAGAAAAGGGGAGAGCGGGCATCCTTGTCTGAGACCTCTGGAGCTCTGAAAGAATTCACTTGGCCTTCCATTTATGAGAGGTGCAATCCATGGAGTCGAGATGCAAGCTTGGATGACCTCTATTATTTCTTGTGAGAATCCAAATTTTTTGAGCACTGCCATTAGATATGGAAGGCTGACCCTGTCAAATGCGTTTGCCATATCTAATTTAATAATGATTCCTTTCTCTTTCCTTTGCATGCTGGAGTGGACGACTTCCTGTACAATAATTACATTATCAATGATTTTCCTGCTAGGCACAAAACCTCCCTGATTTTCTGATACTATTGTCGGTAGAACTTCATTGATTCTGTTGGCAATTATTTTGGTAATAATCTTGTAGGAGGAATTGCAGAGGGAAATGGGGCGAAATCTATTGAAGGTGGAAGGATTGGATTCTTTTGGGACTAGAGCAAGATAAGAGGATTTTGTGTTGCTTCCTATTTATTTTTTTTAAGACATTTTTCACCATTCTTAAAAAATCCTTTCTTATTATGTTCCAATGTTGCCTGTAAAAAGCTATTGTGAAACCATCTAGCCCTGGGGCCTTGTCTGGATGTAGGCTCCAAATGGCTGCAACTACTTCCTCTTCTGATATCTCTTTACATATTTATGAATTTTTCTCTTTTTTTTTTTTTTGGTGTGCTGTAGGAAGCTTTCATAGTCTATTGCATCTTCAAGGAGGTTTTTGAAGTGTTTGTGGGCTGCTTTTTTCAGTTCCTTTGCTCCTTTGACCTCTTGTCCGTCAACTTGAATTTTGTCTATCTGATTTCTTGCTCTTCTTATTTTCATGGTGTTGTGGAAGAAGGTTGTATTTTTATCCCTTGCATTAAGCCAAAGGCTTCTAGATTTCAGTCTTGCCTCTTCTTCCTATTTCCTATTTTCCCTCTATATTTCCCAAAAAATCTCCTTCTCTCTTAAATAATCTTGTTTGTCCTCCTCTTTATTTTCTTTTTCAGTTTGCATGCTGTCCATTTTATTTGGTAGCTCTTTTTTTTTTTTGGGTTTCATTTGCTCTTGCCCATTACTTGAGCCTAGTTCTCAAATTTTTTAACTTTGTTTCCCAAACATATTGGGGTGATCCTATGATTCTTGGTGGCCATGCTTCTATGATTTGATTCCTAAATTCTTCATCGCTGTCCCATATTGGGTTGTATCTAAATGGTAGAGGTCCTTGGTTTTCCATTTTGCCCATAATTATTGCCACCGGCTTGTGATCAAAGGCTGTGGTGTGAAGAATTTTAGATTTTATTGAGTTGTAACCTGCTGCAATGTTTTCTTGGATCAATATTCTATCCAATATTTCCTTTATGTTATTTTTTCCCACTCTTTTGTTGCTCTAGGTATATTTTCCATTGTTTGGGGGGATATCCATTAGTTTGTGCTGCTCCATTATTGTTTCCAAAGCATCCCTGGATGGGTCTGTATGATATATCCCTCCAAACTTCTCTTCTATATTTATAACCAGATTTAGGTCCCCTCCAAGGATTATTTTTCCATTTTTTATTTCATTTAGAGTTTCCTTTAGGGTGTTCCAACATTGCTCTTTTTCCCTGTAGTGATTGGGTGCATATATATTGATGAAGTTGTACTGCTCCTTTGTGCTTGTTTGCTTTAAATTTGTTTGGATCCAATGTTGTTCCTTTTTTTGTTGTATCATTTCCCAGTATCCTTTTTTCCATATCGTGCAGATTCCTCCTGAAGCTCCTGTAGCCTGTATTGCTTCCCCTTCATAATTTTTTAATTTTTTTAATTATTTTTTTAGTTTCTTGACTATTTGTTTTGGTCTCCCGAATCATAAAAATATTTGGGTTTTCTTTTACCAAAATGTCCCTTGCGGCATTTTCTTTAAAGGATGATCCCAATCCATGACAATTCCAGGAGACCACAATCATTACTTATTTGTTGGATGATGCACGGGACCTTTCCCTCTCTGCTGGCTTTTGTCATTATTTCTAGAGCTTTTTCCCAAAAAAGAATCCATTGGTTGTTGTGTGCCTAGATCCATTTCCTTTGCTACAACTTCGTCCCTCAACTCTTTGTTGGACTTCCTTCCTACCTTTTTTTTGGTGTTCAAAGGTTTGAAGGGATTCCTTTGACCGATTTGTTCTTATAATTCTATGAACTAATGGAGGAGGCAAGGAACAGATGTTTGTATGCGGAGGAGATATGGAGGAGTTAAGAGGTTGGGGAGGGTATCTAGGGGAAGGAGGGGCTGTGGGATCTTCCAATGGGCCAAAAGGGTTTAGGCTAATGAGGGAAGAGGGGATGTATTCTTTTGGAGATGGAGGGAGAGTGTTAGAGGGGACAAGGGGCTACAATGAGGTGGAGGGGGGCTGTTTATTAGATGACTTCTTTCGTTTAGCCTACTCCCATTTGTTTTCTGAATCTTCTACATTTTCACTTTCATTTTCTTTTTTTTTGGAACATCTATTAGCAAAATGACCATATTCGTGACATACCTTACATGTGAAAGGAATTTGTTCATAATCCAACTAAAGAAAATGCATCCATTGGTCCACTTTGACCTTGATTGCCTTGGGAAGCCCTTTCCCTAGATCCACTTCTACGTAGATTCTGGCGCATGCATGCATATTCTCCTTTGGTTCACACCTATCTATGTATTTTCCAACAACATTTTTGATGGCCTTTACTGAATCATCTCCCCAGTAGTGAAGGGGGAGGTGTGGCAGCCTGACCTATACTGGAACAACACTGGGCCCATCCATTTCCGGATCGAAATCTGGTGTCCTCTGTTTAAATACAGTCCTCTTGTATCCCTGAAATATGGGTCATTCCTAAATATCAGATCGCGATCCTCCTTGGTTTCAAAGTGAAAGGTGTAGTATCCTCTTCCATAGAATCTGATTGATATTTTCCCATTTATCGATGAAGTCTAGTTCCTTTCAACCCTTTTTTGAACCGTCTTGGGTGAGGGCCATAACCCAGTAAACTGCCCACCTAATCCATGTTCAGAAAGGGATAGCGTTGCTCTTAGATGGAGAGCAGGAGGGAGGGAGATTTCAGGGATGTCTTCCAATCTTTTAACAAACTTGGTTATTGATGATCGATTTTTGGGAGGACCCATTGCAGAGATGAGGGAAGTGAAGGCTTTTGCAGTTTCTTCCGTTTCCTGTTGACGATATGGTAGAGGATCTCCATCCTCTAGAGGATCCATTAGGTCCAGGGCCTCAGCAGCAGATGGCCGCGAGGGGAAGCTGTGGACTAGGCGATTCTGGTCTAGGTTTTGGAAGTGCAACAACAGCGACAACGATTCCCTAAACTTGTTGTTAGGCTTATAAATTAATAATAATTAAAATAATATTTAGTTATAAACTAGCTGTTATTTATTTATATATAAAATTAAATTAAATTAAAATTAAAATATAAAATTATAATGTCAATAAATCATAAGTGGTCAAATTGTATAGAGTAATCATAAGATTAATATTATTATTAATAATTAATTAATTAATTTTAATTTTATATAAATAAATCAATCATTTAGAATAATAAAATGAGGATGACATTAAAATTGAATAAAATAAAATAATAAAATAATATATGTACTTTGTACTCAATAATTAATTAAAAAAGAAGAAGGAAATAACAGGGGGGAATCAAGAAGAGAGGGCCGAAATCCAGCTCCTACTTAATTTCCAACCATTATCCCTGTTGAGATTGATTGCATGCTTCACAATCTCAACCATTATCCCTGTTGAGATTGATTGCATGCTTCTCAATCTCAATAGCCTCTCTTAGCTTCCTATGGTGGAGGTGATCAACCCTTGCAATGACCCTACCATCCTCAACGCATACATGGTGCTTATATTTATTTGCATGTTCAGCTAGAGCATTTTGCAAGTGCTTTCCTCCTTTCCCATTTTGGTCTTTAACATGCTCGCTTGTACTCATTAAACTTGATTATCACTCTCTCTTGATTATGTGACCTTAGGGTGTTGGGAACTACCGATAATGCACCCCAAAGTTCGATTACAATGTCTTGACTATGATGACTCGGTTGACCCCCTTATTCAATTTCAAGAAGGTTGAAATGTAAAATTCCCTTTTTCTTCTTTTTAAACACCCTCATATCTCCACTCAAAAATGACATTATCCTAACTTCTTATCACTCCATCCCTTCAAAGAATATTTTAATAAAATATTATTTGTATATATACATAAAATAACTCTTTAACTTTTTTCCTTTCTAATAGGTCACTTTTAAGAAAAAACATAACCATCACTTGTCACTCCTATACAAAACATACGATCCCTTTTACAAATATTTTTATAAAAAAAAAAATTGTGACCGCTCTTAGCCCTCCATAAAAACAAATTATACCTTTATGCTTTTGACATAATGTAAGAGTTTTTCTTAACATAACAATAAGTGTCCATGTTAAACCTTAAAAAAATTTAACCCTTAAAAAGTGTTTTTCCAACTCTAAATTTCACAAATCGAAAAAAGACTTATGATAATGGTTTTTCCTTTGACTTGGACATAGGCCACTTCCATGCAAACCTTTAATGCAACTCTATCTCTGTAACACTGTAGAACTTTATGGCTCATTCTGCTAGCTTCTCCTTTTTTTCTATTAGCATTACCACGCCACACAGATTGTTGGGCATTAGACAATCCAACACTCCCTGTGTGTTTCACAACATGGCTTAACCACCTCCCATGGATCCATTAACTTTGGCAATGCATCCTTTACTAACACAAGTTCACTTTGGTTCTATTCAACAGTGTGGGTTCTTGTTCCTACACTCTGGAAGCTAAGAAAGGTATCTTCTTACACTGGTTGCCATGCTGGTAGTGCACACAATGGTTGGCTTGGCTTCTTCAACACCTCTAATCACACGCAACCATAATCTGCAGTCTTCATCTCCAACAGACCTATCCATCCCTTCCAACAATTTTATAACTTATACAAACCCTTATCCATACATACGATCCAAATTGAATATCAAGCCTCCCAAAATAATATTGAACGAATTCCTCCCATAAACAACAATCTCTGTGTAGCTTCAACGTAGTCTTTAACACAAACAATTCAATGGAATTTTGCGATTGGACAATGATCTTAAAGTATCTAGAATACTAATTCTTACAAAAACACTGATTTGACACGTCACAATTGAAAGGAAGCTACACACAGTGATGTTTACCATGCAACTCCACGCAGATTGTAGTGATCTTCCACTTATCAATGACTCTCAACACACTTTCATCACTTTCATTAAAAATTGTGACCGCTCTTATCCCTCCATAAAAATAAATTATACCTTTACACTTTTGACATAATGTAAGAGTTTTTCTTAACATAACAATAAGTGTCCACGTTAAACCTTAAAAAAATTTAACCCTTAAAAAATGTTTTTCCAACTCTAAATTTCACAGATTGAAAAACGACTTATGATAACGGTTTTTCCTTTGACTTGGACATAGGCCACTTCCATGCAAACCTTTAATGCAACTCTATCTCTGTAACACTGTACAACTTTATGGCTCATTCTGATAGCTGCTCCTTTTTTTTTATTAGCATTACCATGCCACGCAGATTGTTGGGCATTAGATAATCCAACACTCCTTGTGTGTTTCACAACATGGCTTAACCACCTCCCGTGGATCCATTAACTTTGGCGATGGATCCATTTACTAAAACGGGTTCAATTTGGTTCTATTCGACAATGTGGGTTATTGTTCCTACACTCTGGAAGCTAAGAAAGGTGTCTTCTTACACTGGTTGCCATGCTGGTAGTGCACACAATGGTTGGCTTGGCTTCTTCGACACCTCTAATCACCGGCAACCATAATCTGCAGTCTTCATCTCCAAAAGATCTGTCCAGCCCTTCCAAAATTTTTACAACTTATACAAACCCTCATCCATATATACACTCCAAATTGAATATCAAACCTCCCAAAATAATATTGAACGAATTTCTCCCACAAACAATGATCTCTGTGTAGCTTCAATGCAGTCTTTAACACAAACAATTCAATGGAATTTTGCGATTGGACAATGATCTTAAAGTATCTAGAATACTAATTCTTACAAAACATTGATTTGACACGTCACAATTGAAAGGAAGCTACACACAGTGATTTTTACCATGCAACCCCATGCAGATTGTAGCGATCTTCCACTTACCAATGACTGTCAACACACTTTCATCACAACAATATTTCACACATTCCATGCAAAGAATACAATGTCTTTATAACTCTATTCAACATCTCATCAACACAAATTCACGTAGCAGATCCTTTCTCACCAATTGTACAGGATATGATACCAACTGAAGTAATCAATAAAACAAAATATCAGAAACATGAGACAAGAAATTGGGAGAAAAGGCTTTCAAGCCTTAGTTCAACAATTTACAAAAATGATACATTATTCACACACAGATGAAGCCTCGTATTATAGAATTTAGGTTCTCATAACAATTTACCAATTTGGCTAATTGGTTGAACCTTCTCCATAACTTTCTCCACAATATATCCATGAATATCTCCACAAATATCTTAGCTGATTTTGTGTGATCTCCATCCCTAACTTCTCTCATTCTTCTCATTCTTTGGTCATATGTAGATTTGTAGAGTAAGTCTACTTTCATGATTAATAATTCATAATCTCATATATTCACACTCCCTCTAATAAATACTTGATCAATATTTATTTCGGACTTAATGATTGTTAATATATGTATGAGGCTAACAATAATAAATATATATATCATGCAACATTCATAAACCACCAATAAATTTACCTTGGATTATAATACAACTATAGTTCCTTAGTTGAAACTACAACACCATCTATTGAACCGCTATCCACCACAAAACCACCAAAAGTGAAAAATATGTGCTGAAAAGCACTAAAAATGGATGCAAAAAACCTCTTGATTTTTTTTGTTCGGGGTAACTATCCCAAAATACATAGGGGGTTTCTCCCTACTGTAAATCCCTTGATCAAGTAGGGATTTCCCCCCCTTGTGACCCCGTTATGCCCAACACAACGTATAACACTTATAGGTGGTCGTGCAAAGAATATCACACATACCCAGCATATAGGGCCAATTTGATGTGTTGTGAAGGAAAAGGTTGAAGATTGGTTTGGTCTAAACTAGAAAGTACCCAAACTAAGATTCCTATGGTTAATTTTGGGAGCATTAAGGTAGACATGATAGAACCAACACTTTCAGGAGTTGAATGCTTGGTATTTTTTGAATTATTGGGCATGCTAAACTACACGAAACTAGTTATCAAAGGGGAAGGCAAGATAAAACTCAATAAACAAGGGAATGTCTAGGAGAATATGAAAACAATATATGATCCCATAAACTAATTTAGATATTTAATTAATCATGCAATTTCATGGTTCCACTAGAATCTCAAGGCTAATTTTGTTGAACAAAAATAAACTAATATAACACACAATCAAGCTTTAAGAAGACATATCGCTAGCCCAAGAAACACATATACTCATGTGTTTATCTGGACCAAAAATAGAGAATTTTGAGTTACTTTTATGAAGGCTAATTTTAAGTTATGTCATTTAATGAATATACATGGTACTAGGTACCAGTAAACATTGACAAGCCATAACTTAATAAGGTGTGTGATGTGTGACATTGCAAAGAAGAAATGCACAAGTGAATTATTAAAAGGAAAAGTTTTCAAAATGAATCAACATTTTCTTCACTTTTCTCTTGCTTCTAAGCTATAACTTTAAAAACAGATAGATGACATGCATCATGATTTAGATCTATTAAGAAAACAGTAAAATTTCCCCCCAAAAAAAATATCTTCTACTTGAGATAAGTCTGGTGTATCTTTTTCTCAGAACAATCATGCTTAAGGTAGGCTAGGAGCTAGTCTACTTAAACAAAGTTGTGCCTAGTGTGCAAGAAATGTAGAAATTAACTCTTGCATAGAGAATATACCCATATAATAAAAATCAAGATAGGGAATTCAAGGACAACACTTTGTTTCCATAAATCTTGAATGATTTTTTTATTATAAAATGAAAACCAAAGATATAAATCCCTAATCATGTTCAAAAGAATATATTGAAAAACAAGCAAAGTTGTTCCCAAACAAAGTCATTATTTTGTTAATGGGGGTTTTCACACAAATAATACTATTATATCCCTGCTAGAAGAATGGAAAGCTAGTGATAAACAACAAGAAAATAAGATCTTCATTAATTAAAAGATACAAGATCTAAGCTATAGATTGAAGGAACTAAAGGAGAAAACCTATAACTTACATTCTTGTTCAGAAGTGTTCCAAGCCGAAGATGAGTTGGAGAAGAAAAAGGAGGAATGCAACTAACTCCAACAAACTTGCATATAATACAAATGAAACCCTTATCTAACATATGATACAATCTATATATCTATTTCAAGTGATTGAAATGAAAACCTTCCAAGCTCATTGCAAGATTCAATGAGATTGAAGCAAGTGCATTCAAATAACAACACCAAATTAAGAAAATTAATTGGGGGTGGAGTAAGAAAGAATATTTTTATAACAATAAGATGAAACTACATCAACAATATCCATACTTACAAGGTTGTGATGTTTCCAAGTCACTTCTACTTTTGGTTCATTCCTATTCAAGGATCTCTTATGCCTAATGATCTTCACTGTATTCACTAATCATCTTCTTTGCAACCCTACACAAGAAAATTGGGTTTATAGAAAGAAGGATGCAAATTGTGAAATCCATTCAATGTCTAGAAACAATCATGCTATCATAAACCTGGGATGATCATGACCTTATTTCATTTGTTATTCCTTGCCCTAAGTAGGGAATATAATATTCAAATTGATTTGATATTTTATGAGAAATGTCAATCCATCCCTCCACCACATATTTAACTTCAAGATTTTTAACAATATCTAGTTTCATCATCTTATTGTAGGTTCATTATCATATTATATAAATGCACATACAATTTCCTCAAGTAATTATAATTCTCATAGTAATATCGTTTGCATTAATGAAAAAACATCTCAATATTTTATATTGAGCAATATATTAACATTCTTGTACGATATTGGCTATTGATACTTACTAGAACCTTCATATCATATGCCTTTTCACCTACTAATCATATTTTACCTCCCATCATGCCAAACTCAAACAACATCACAACCTAACATTAAACTACCTCATTCATCACTTAAAATTTTTAGAAAATTGGCATTCCCTTGTAAGAAAAAGATTAAAAAATCACATAATTTTATCTGATTATTGTTCACTCTTATATCGTTGTATTGGTAATTATACATTTTACATCTAAAACTATTTTAAAGTAATTATATTTTTTCATTAATAACTAGTACTTTACTCATTGTGAACTAAAAAGCTTAGACGCAATTTTACATTTTACATCTAGAAATATTTTGAAGTAATTATATTCTTTCCATTAATATGCAGTACTTTACTCATTATAAACTAAAATTGCTTCAAGCCATAACTACACAACATATCACTAGAATTTTTTTAATATTTCTAAATAAGTCACACATTAACGCCTCAACCAAGTATAACATGAATTCCAAAATTAACATTCGCATTGTAGTGATTCCTTATATAAAAAAGTACACTTAAATTTGTAAAGTACAAATCTAACCTGTTATACACACAAATTCAAGGTACATAAAATATATTAATTATTTAAAAATAATTTCATACTTTTTAACTTTGATAAATTGTGTTAAATGTTTTTTTAGTAAGTACAAATGAGAAAGAGGTTATGATGTGATTGCATTTAAGACAAAATACAAAAGGTAATAAGACAGAAGAAAAATGTTACCTATCAACTACTTTGGAAGTGTTCTTTTTGTTGTTCCTCGTCGTTCCATATAGGTTTTGTTTTCATTGACATAAAGGACATGATTTGAGATGTGATAGGATGACATGGTTGAATTTTTTATCAATGTTCATTATAATGTGACTCCCATCCATATGGCCATGTAAGGGTTTTTTTTTTTTTAATGTTCTTTGCGGTTAGGAATATTTATTTATTTTTCATTTTTATAAAATATATTATTATTATTATATTGGTCTTAAAAAAAGTTATATTGTAATTAATTTATGGTTAAAATTTTTTGGTTTTTTAAAATTTGGAAATAATTTATAAAATTTATTAAAATATTATTGTTGCGTTTAGAAGTGCTCTAGAGTCCTGTGTATGAGGGAGAAGGGGATATTGTCACGTAATGTTACATTAAAAAATATTAAAAAAATATGAGGGAGATGTTGTTACATTAAAAAATATAACGAAAATGTTGTCACGTAACGTAACGTTACATTAAAAAAAAATATGAAAGAGATGTGATAAAAACTATTAAAAAAATATGAGGGAAATGTTGTTACATTAAAAAAAATATATGTGTCGGCTAATATATATTGTATATGTTGAAGATATGTGTAATGTTACTATATATGTGTCAACTAATATATATTGTATATTCTGAAGATATGTGTAATGCTACTTTAAAAAAATAATTAAATAAAAAAATGTGTCGGGTAATATTAACAAACTCAATTTTCAAAACAATATATATACGATTTAAAAAGAGATGGATTAGTTTATTCATTGAATGACAAAGAAAATTAGGTAAAGGAAGCGGAGAATTCATTTGGGCATATCATGTAATAATAACGAGGTAAATTTAGTGGTGTTCAGGTTTTAGGTTGTGATTTCTGTAATAATAATAATAATAATCAGGTAAATTTATATTTCGTTGCATCCTGTAATAACGGCATATCCTGTTAATAACAAGGTAAATTTAGTGGTGTTCAGGTTTTAGGTTGTGATTTCTGTAATAATAATAATAATAAGGTAAATTTATATTTCGTTGCGTTCAGGTTTTGGTTGTGTGATTTCTGTTTAAAATGATTTACTTTTTATTGTTGTCACTTAATGTTACATTAAAAAGTATTAAAAAAATATGTCACATTACATTAAAAAATATTAAAAAAATATATGTATCAGCTAATATATATTTTAGCAGTTGTCTATAACACCACTTTTTGAAAGCTTTTTTGGCGGGTTTTTCCGGTCGAAATCCGGCAGGAATTTATTGGAATCGCAAGTTTGATAGCTAGTTTCTGCACAATGAAAGCGTCCAAGGGTTTTCCAGGGTGCTGAATCCAAATATGCAGTTAAAAAACCATTTTAACTGCAACAAATCAAGATTTAACCTGAATTTCTTCCGCCGGATTCCGTCACCGGAATTTCCAAAAAGTCGCATTATAGACAACTCCTATATTTTATATACTGAAGATATGTGTAATGTTACCTTAAAAAAAATATTTAAATAAAAAATGTGTCGGGTAATAGTAAAAACTTAATTTCGAAAACGATATATATACAATTTAAAATGAGATTGATTAGCTTATTCATCGAATAACAAAGAAAATTAGGTGAAGGAAGCGAAGGATTCAATTGGGCATATCCTCTAATAATAATTAGGTAAATTTCAGGTTGCGTTCAGGTTTTCAGTTGTAGGTAGGTAAACTCAATATAATGGAAGGTGCTCAATAAAATTAGTAGGAGTGAGGGGAAATCTTGAGTAGAATGTAATATTTAAGGTGGGGTGTGACCTGAAATATTAGGTAAAATTTAATAATATTACATTTTAATTAGTATTTCTCCCCATCCCTAGCCACTATTTATTAGGTGGGGGTGGTTTTAAATATTGGGTAACATATAATGTTGTAATATTATATTTGATGTAATCAATATATTTGTAACAATTAATATAGATGTGTTCCATCTATAAATTTAATTAATAAGCGGATAAAAACTTAATATTTACAACATGACAAGATTTTTAATCATGAATATTTACCATGGATAATTATTAACTTCTAAGTAGGTTTTTTTTACAATACCATGGGCCAATACAAAGATAGAGAGGGAGAGGAGAGAAGAAATTATAATACCATGGGATACTACCATGGTTTATCAATACCATGGGCCATCTAGACTTTGGATTATTATGTTATGGATCTAGGCTTTTAATTGCTACAATACCATGGGCCAATACCATGGCCTATCAATACCACATGGCCAAAAAAATAGCCTATTTCAAAATAAAAATATTTTACAAATATTTTATTTCAATTTAATTTTATAGCATTTTTTAATTAAATCTAAGAGCAAAAAGGTTATAATTACTTTTGAGGTATATCTAAACCCCTCATGACTACTAACAATATTTTCATAGAGATTAAATGGAGGTTTTAATAAATTAAAAAATGAGAATACTTTTACATATAAATGTGTGAAATTTATATAATATAAATAATATTATAAAGAAATAGGACAGATGCATCTTAACCAAGAATATTATTGTATTTTCTTTAACATGATTAATCCAAAATATAGGTTTAATATTTTACAACCAATTATGTTTTTTATTAATTTAGATACTTTCTTAAATACAATACAATGGGACCATATTTAAGAAAGAGAGTGAGATGGAAGGGGGAATAGCGTGTGGGAGAGAGACATAAAGGTGAGAGACACAATGAGAGAGAGAAAGGAAGAGAGAGAGGAGGGGGGGAGAGGGAGGGAGAGAGATGTATTTGGAGGGGGAAAGAGAGGGAGTGACAGGGGAGAGATGAAGATGGAATGAGAGAGAGAGGAGACAAGGAAAGAGAGAGAGGAGAGGATAAAGATAGGGAAAGAAGGGGAAGAGAGAGACAAGGAGACATATATGTGGAGGGGGGAGAGAGGAGGAGAGAGAGAAGGATAGAGGGAGGGAGATAGTGACAAAGTTGGAGGGTGGAGAGAGAGTGTGTGTATGATGGGGGGAGAGACGGAGGGAGGTGGGAGAGAAGGGGAGAGAGGAAATAAAAAGAGAGAGGACTTGAGAGAGAGGAGGGAGAGAGGGGGGGAGAGATATGGAGTTGGAAGGGGAAGAAAGACATTGAGAGAGAAGGGTGGAGAGGGAGTGACAAGGGAGAGATGGATAATTAGTGGGGGGGGAGAGAGAGGGAGGGAGAGGGAGGGAGAGAGAGATAGATAGATATGGAGAGAGAGTGTGTATGTTTTGGGGGTGAGAAGGAGAGACAAGGGGAGATAGAGATATAGATGGGGCGGAGGAGGGGGTAGAAGAGAGAGGCAAAGAGAGGGGGAGAGAGAGAGAGAGAATCCTATTTGATCACATGCACTATATGCATTGATTTCAGTGTAGATGTCGATTTATAATTCTATTTAATACCTTACATTAGATGCATTGATTTCAATGTTGATGTTGATTTCTACTCCTATTTGATTGCTTGCATAGGATGCATTGGTTTTTGTGTAGATATTGATTTCTAATCCTATTTGATTGCTTGCACTAGATGCATTGATTTCAGTTTAGATGTCAATTTCTAATCATATTTAATACCTTACACTAGATGCATTGATTTTAGCGTAGATGTTTATTTCTACTCATATTTGATTGCTTGCATTAGATATATTGCTTTCAATATAGATATTGATTTCTAATCCTATTTGATTGCTTGCACTAGATGCAATTATTTCAGTATAGATGTTGATTTCTAATCCTATTTGATTGTTTTCACTAGATGCATTGATTTTAGTGTAGATGTTGATTTCTGATTTGATGCAATGAGATGTATGATGTACATTAATTTCAAAGTAATTAGATTAATAGTGTGCATTGATTTCAGTGTAAGCACAACTCTACCTCCTCCATCTATATCTCTATCTCCCATTGTCTCTCCTTCTTTATATCTCTATCTTAGCCCCTAAACATACACACTCTCTCTCCATATTTATCCATCTCTCTTTCCTTCCCTCCATTTCCCTTCCCTCTCTCTCTCTTCCCCTTCTCTCTCTCTCTCTAACATTTCTCTCTCCATATCAATATCTCTTCCTCCCTCCATGTCTTTGTCTCTCTCTTATTCCCTCTCCCCCCCATCTATATCTTTATTTCCCCTTGTCTATCCTTCTCACCCCCAAACAATACACACTTTCTCTCAGTCTAAGCACATAAAAATTATTCAACCATAAATACAATACTTGAATTTTTATCCTAAATAAAATGTTTGCTTACCCCAAATGTTTGCTTCTTGAAACTATAAACTATTTATAACTATGTACATTCTTATTATTCCCATTTTCCATCACTCAACATTGTTAATTACTTTGCATTCAAATGCGATAATAGAAAATAACTACCATTGAAAATTATTTGGGGTTTAACACTCCATAAGTCACAATGATTGAATTTCGAGAAAACTACTATTAATATTGGAGAGCAATAAAGACAAGGTATGTTGTTTACTACAATAGCTTGAGTTAAATATTTGAATGATATATAATTCCAACTACTCTATTAACATTGGAGAGCAACAGAGACAAGGTATGTTGTTTACTACAGTAGCTCGAGTTAAACATTCGAATGGTCTATAATTCCAACTACTCTTTTGATATGATCGATATGAGAAAATGGAAAAAATAATAGGTGTGACAATAGGAACAATGGAGGAAAATAAATAGTTTTAGATTGATTGCAATTGACTATATTCTTAGTATTCACATTTTCTATCTATCAAAATTGCTACATTGACACTTTGCACTCAAAATTTGTATTTCATCATTTTTCATCATTCAAGTTACTAACAGTCTCTCATCTCAACAAACTGAGGTAACTAAGCAAATTTTAAATTAAATTGACCAAATTAATCTTAGACATATTTAGCATATTTAAAATGATGAAAATAATTAGATGTTCAACAAATTTTGTATAACCGCACATGACTGAAACCAGCCTAGATCCACCTTAACGCCGGATCTATCAAGCGCCTAGAGGGATCAAATCTCTTGAGGTGCAATCCTTTCCTCAAGTTTTGCACTCAAAAAATAGGTTTGCACCTCAAGAGATTTGATCCCTCTCGGCGCTTGAAAGAAGATCTAGTGTTAAAATGAATCTAGTATTAAATCATTTTTTTTTTTTCAAATTCAATTGATTTTGTATTGATCAATAAATAAGAAATAACTTGGGGTTTGAATTATAATTATAAAGGAAAAATTGATTTATAAAATTAACGATTAAAAAAGAATGATAGTATCACTAAAATTAACATTTAGAAGTCGAATAAATGCGATCTCCCTAACTAATGTCGGCAGTACATTGAGACTTTACATTATAATGATTTGAGATATATGAAGACGATTATATAGTTTATAATGTCTATTTATGTGTTAGGCGAATGATTCATGGGATTATTAACATTAAGAGCAGAATGGTTTTAATAATTTTTAAAATAATATATTGTTATTTTAAATATTAGATGAACTATATTGCTCGGCTCAAAACAAAAATAGCTACTTAATGATTTTTTTCAAAATTTCAAATTTATTATGAACTTTTTTAAGATAATATTTATATTCTTATTAGATTATGGAGTTGTCTATAATGCGACTTTTTGAAGATTCCGGTGACGGAATCCGACGGAAGGTATTGAAGTCAAATCTTGATTTCTTGCAGTTAAAATGGTTTTTTAACTGCATATTTGGATTCAGCACCCTGAAAAACCCCTGGGACGCTTTCATTGTGCAGAAACTAGCTATCAAACTTGCGATTCCAATAAATTCCTGCCGGATTTCGACCGGAAAAATCCGCCGGAAAAACTTTCAAAAAGTCGCGTTATAGACTACTGCTTAGATTATTAATATTTTAAAATAATATTTATATTTATTATAAGATTATTAACATGTCGGGAAATGTTGTTGTATTGTTTTGATACAAACTCATTACAAATGTTTTACATATACATGTTTTACAAAATCATGTTTTTTTAAATAGTTTTTTAGTAGTCATATATTTAGATATTTTTTAAGTTATATTAATGAATGTCATTATTATATTAATATAAAATAATAGAATATAGTTAGGTAGGTTTAGAAAAAATATAAATTGAAAGATTCGAGTAGGTTCACACTGAGTTCACCACTGGTTCACCAGGAGTTGGTTCGCAAAGACAATCAAAGAGACACAGCAAGGCCAAGAGTCAGAGCAAGCTTGTGACAGAAGCCCCTGCTGCTAAAATTGGTATCAGAGCCAGTAACATCTGGTTCATAAGGTCGGTATTCTAAATCAAATACTCATATAAAGATGGATTCATTCAGGAAATCTGTTTCCTTCAGAGAGTTAGAAGATAGAGAAACTTCTGCAGAAGAAAATCCTCTTAGAGATATGTTTGCGTCAAGTTCCAGTAGAGTCCTTAACCAAGCTGAACTTGAATACGAAGAACCCCAGCCCTCTGCTCGCTGGCAGTTACCTGCAATCTCTGCATCAGAAGTATATAGTGATTTGTCTATGTTTCACCTGAAAGTTGTTACTAGAATAAGTATTAAAGAGTCTACTAGTCAGATACAAGAAAATGTTGATAATATTCAGACCATTCCTTTATTGAATCCCAAAGCTTTACAAGCTGAGGCTAAAAGACTAAATACCCAATATCTACACCTGGGATGTATCAGAATTGGAATCCACCCTTTAATTCATCAAGGGTTAAATACTTTTGTGTTGGCTACTGTTCGAGACCTTACCCACAATAAGTATACAGATTCCTTAATTGGAGGCATTGTCGCTCCCTTGTCGCATGGCCCTGTCTAGTTTGACTGTTATCCAAACTTTTTTGTTTATGTCTATGATGAGACTATCAAAGATATCTTACAGTTGCAGATTCAAACCTCAGGGTTTGATATGAGAGATAAAAGACATAACATTGTGATACAGTTCAAAGGATGTTTTAGACATACAAATACTCTATGGCCAGCCATAAGACATACTCCCAGCCGAAAATCAAAGTCTAGTGTTGTTATCCTTACAGATCTGAAAAATCAAAAGATAGAACACCAGACTATCATGTGGGAAGACCTCAACTTCCCTAAGCATTGGGTAGTAGCTAATCCTAAGCCTCATATTCCAAAAAGAATAACCTCTGCCGATATAAAAGAAAATCAGTCTTCTGCAATTTTGTCATTTCCCAGAAGATCAACCATTGATTATAGAGGTATAGAAAAGGCCTGTAAAAGCTCCAAGTATTATAGAGATCCTTCCATTGTTGATACCGCATGTTCCATCTCCACTTCTTGTAAACATATTTCATTATTTGAGTTTGCCCAGATAGTTAACTTCCATTCCTTAGAAGTTACTTGTCCAGAGTGTCAAACTGCTATAAATTTGAGTATGCTTGCTGAGTCAGTCATTCATATTAACCACCATCCCAGAACTGGTGAAGCACCTCCTTCCACTTCTGTTAATCCATGCCCTAATCCTAAATGTGCTGATATACCTTTCCCACATGAGTCAGATGTTGACCATGTCCTTATGATGCATGAGATCATAACTCTTGAAGGAGAAGACCCTAGACTGACAGAAATGATGAGTCTGATGAGACCTGCTAAACCAAAGTATGGTTTGGGATATCTGGAGCAAGCAAAAGGTGTTATTCCAGCCTGTAGATTTGGTCCTATTCCAAATGACTGTAAGAAACCTTCAGTCATGGAAATGCATAAATTCTTCACTCTTATGTCTGGATGCCAAAAATCAGAAGTGCCTGCCAAATGGATGAAAGCCATGATAAACTGGGATTTGTTTACAAATCTAGAAGCAGAAGAGTTTGATAAAACTCATACTCCTGAACAAAAGAAAGATTTGGCTGAAGATTGGAAACGTTACATGGAAATCAATAACTCATGGATTTCTTTTTATGAATGGAAGAACAATGTTTCCCCTGTGCATGTATTAACTGGTTCATCCTCTTCTTCATCTGTCAAACATGCATGGACTGCTCTAGATGGCAGCAGAATAGAAACCCCATCAACTTTCCCTCCATACAAAGCCATTATCATTGGGGAAAATCAAAATGCAGCTAAAGCCATTCCTTTAGTGCAAAAGGATGATAATGCTTTAGGCATTGATGGGAGAATCCAGAAGGCAAGTGAACAAATTAATTGGACCAATACAGCTATTAAGGGTCTGGAAATAAATGTTGCAAAAACAACATAAATCAAAGAACAATTTGATACTGTTCAAGTGTCAATAAAAACCTCAATGATGTACAGTATGCCTCTTCAGTTGTTCGTACATATGCTAGAGAATCTTTATCTAAGATAGAAGGAGTAGAAGATAAATTAGTAGATCATTTTGATACTACTAAAAATCTCATATTTGGTTTAACCGACAAAGTTGAAAGAATCAGTTTGTCAAAATTAGAGAAGCCAGTTCCTACTTCCTTCTTGTATAAAAGAAATATAAAGATTCAGGATCCTGTCAAGCCAGTAAACAGGTTCCCAACATTATTCCCAAAAGAAGTAGCCACATCATCAGAATCAGAGGCTACAGAAAAAATTACTATTGCTTCCTTGTTTAAGGAAAGAGAAGAAGAAAAAGAAAAAGAGTCTGATTCTCAGGCTTTCCCTATATATGAACCTCTTGAGAGTAGGTTCACTACATATCCTGCACCTGATATTGCAGGAAAAGGAAAACTCCCAGAAACACATACTTTCTTCCCAGACTCACATAGAGAATGGAATATTGACAATCTGAGCGTTGGCCAGATTAGACAAATGATTGATATAATGTATACAGAATACAAGCTCATGTGTTTAAGGGGAAAAAGTGAAATTGAATCCTGCAAAACTATTATCCAATGTTTTACAGGAACTTTACTCAGATGGTGGGAGACAGAATCATCTCCAAAGCTGATAGCAACAATGGAAGCAGAAGTGCTCAAAGATGAAAATGGAGATGTAATACACAATCCTGATGGTTCAACCATCAGTAATATGATAGGTGCATTGACATCTATGATCTTAGAACATTGGTGTGGCAGCGAGACTGAAATTGCTGATAAGAATGAAGTTATTCTTATGAATTTAAAATGCCACAAAATGTCTCAGTATGAAGATTTCCATAGAGATTGGATGCAGTGGATATATGAAGTAAAGGATTCAAAGAATCTGCTATGGAAACAAGTTTATCTTGCAGCTTTGCCATCTAGGTTCGTGGACTACATCAGACTGCAAGAAATCTTCCAATTACCATTTGAATCTTACACATGGGGTGAAATATATGCTCACATAACAAAGACCCTATTAAGTATCTGTACAAGCTCCAAAGTTAACAAATCTTTGGAAAAACTTTCAAAATTCCCAGATCAAAAGTACATCTGCAGCAGATACGGACTTACAATTGATGACCCCCTGGTTAAGAGGGGGAAAGCAAAGAAAAAGGCCAAGAAAGAATACAAGCAGAAATTCAGAAGCTATAAAGATCGAAATATCCTTAGTGATCTAAAAGCTGGTCCTCCAAAGTTAGAAAAGGTTATTATAGGTGTGTGCCTAGAACACATTATTATAAACCTCCTGACATTCATCTCCACACTTCAAAGCAGGAAAAATGGAATAAGCTCACTTGTTGGCTGTGTCGAAAGACTGGACATACATCATTAAGGTGTCTAGAAGGGGAAGAATCAAAATTAAATAGAGGAAAGAAATCCCAAGTTGCTGATCAAAGAGGAAAGCAAGTCAAACAAGAAGGACAGATCAAAGGCATGAAATGAGGCTCGCGTTCTCATCCTACATAACGATGCCAAAATGTGGTCATCAGAGAACAACTGCAGCAACACCAATTTGAAGAATCATCTTTTATTTCTTTTGATTCATCATCTTAGGATGAATTATAGGCCCATATGCAAAGAAATTCAGTTCCAGAAAGTACATCTTGTTCTTATGGTGAATCTGAAGAATGCGCCTGTCAAATGCACTATGATTCTGATTCAGAGTCATATAGTGATTCAAGCTCTGAGGAAACCTTCACCAAACCTCAAAAAGAAAAAATTTTAATGGCTGCAACTGAAGAAGATGAGATAAAAATATTATCTCAAATCAGAGCAATGGAAGATGGTGATATGAAGACCAGATTGACTGAAGCATTTATGGATCAGCTCCGATCCAGCTCTTCCAGAAACTCAGGTAAGAAGCCATTGTTTATTGATGCTTCATTTGAAAGAAACACTAGATCTTTTCAAAGGCATCAAGAGAAACCTGATAAGGTGCGTTCCCTCACCTTAGGGGAAGTGAGTAGAGAAATTTACAATATTAAATTAGAAATCTCTGCTCTAAAGACTCAACTTTCTGAAATTAAAAAGGGAAAAAGAGTTACAGAAGAAGAAGAATCCCATTGGGATACTACAGAACATTCCAGAAACTCAAATGTTGAGATCATTGAGGGGAAGAAGGATCCAGTATATGGATTCCAAGAAATGAGGCTGCTAGCTATCTCTTACCAGCAACATCATGTAAAAATAAACATTTGTATTAAAGGAGAAATGTTTGAGCTCACAACACTCCTTGATTCAGGAGCTGATGTGAATATTCTGAATAAAAAAGTCATTCCAGCAAAATACTGGATTTATGCAGAAAGAAAAGTAGTAGGATTGGGCAAGAAGACGCTCGATTTTGAAGTTCCAAAAGCATCTATTTGTTTTGAGCACCATTGCATTAATCTGAAGTTTGCAGTTGCAGACATTCCAATAGACTGCATCCTAGGAAATGTATTCCTAGCAGCTGTTGAACCCCATGGGTCAACAAGATTGAAAGGTAATAAATCTGGATATTTTATATCTGTTCCTACCTCTGCAGGAAAGACAAAAAGGGTTGAGTTGCCATATATCTCGAACCCCCGGGTTTCTACTATGGTGCAGACAGTCCAAAGCTTGGACAAAGCTGAAGGCAGACTGACAGATCTAAAAATCACACTCAAGGTAGAAGACCAGTTGAAGAATCCTCAGGTTAGAAGAAAAATTGAGGATCTGAAGAAGTAGATAGAAGATGAATGCTGTTCTGAAGAGCCAAATGCATTTTGGCATAGAAAGCAGCATACAATGGAGCTTCCTTACAAAGAAGGCTACACAAGAAAGCCTTGCAAAAGCAGAGCCATCCCTATGAATCAAGAATACATAAAGCTCTGTGAACAAGAAATCAAGCAGCTTCTACAAAGAAAGCTTATCAGAGAATCCAAGAGTCCCTGGAACTGTTATGGGTTCTATGTCAATAAGAGAGCCGAACAAATAAGAGGAATACCTAGATTGGTAATAAACTTCAAACCTCTGAACTCTGTTCTTGTTGATGACTCATATCCTATTCCTCACAAAGGAGATTTAATCAGCAGGATTGCTGGAGCTAAGATTTTCTCTAAGTTTGACTTGAAAGCAGGTTTCTGGCAAGTTGCTACTGCAGAGAAGGACAAGTTTGTTGGCATTATGATTCTGGTATGGCTCTATGTTACAGGTGTTGTACTTGATGGAAACTCACTCTAGTGGAAATGTTTTGTTCAGGCTCTCAAAATGTTGGAAATTAAGAGGTTCGCAGGTGAATGGTTCAAAAGGTGCGGACCCGCAGGCACGCCGTGCAGGAAATGCGGTCATACCCGCAGGTTACCCGTTCAGAAGGTGCGGTCCCTCAGTTCACTCACTTCAAGGCAGAGATTGGCGCTCACATGGGTTTTCTTATGTTTGGCCCGTGGTATTTGGCCCGTCGTTCATGATCCTATGGTTTTGGCCCGTGGTATAGGATCTAATTTAGCCCCGGTTTGGATCCCTTGTTTTGGTTATTTGATGGTTTTGCCCCATGGTGTGAATGAGGGCTTGACTATAAATAGGGAAGGAGATCACTTGGCCAAGGTACCTTTGCAAATTGAATATCTTAAGATCTGAAATATTGGGTTATCGGTTTAAAAAGCTTGATCTATATAAAAGTGAAGTTGAAAGTGAATCTATGAAGTGTGATCTCTCGGGCGCATGATCAGATCTGGGCATCTGACTGTCAGTGGCTCTTCGGAGGTTTGTTAATTCGGTTCAAATCAAAGGTTCGCAGGTATTTCATGGTTCAGGTGTGGAGGACCGCAGCTCGGTGAAAGGTCCAGTGCGGTGGTACGCGGTTAACAGAAAGGCACAGTGTGGGGGATCGCAGTGCGATCAAAGATGCAGTGCGTAGATACAGTAGAGGTACGCGGCGTAACAAAAGGGCACAGCGCGGATGCACGCAGCAAGACAGAAGAAGAAGTGTGGAACAAGATTAGAGGTACGCGGCGTAACAAAAGGGCACAATGCGGATGCACGCAGCAAGATAGAAGAAGAAGTGCGAAACAAGATTAGAGGTACGCGGCGCGATAGAAGGAAAGCCTGTGGAGGTACATAGAAGTACGCGACGCGATAGAAGGAACAGGTGCGTTGGCACAGTAAATGTACGCAGAAAGGCAGAAGGTGATTTGCGGTGATACGCAGTGAAGCAGAAGTCGCTCTGCGTGGATACGCAGGGAAACAGAAGGCGGGGTGCGGAGTCACGCAGTCCAGATAAGGAAAAACTGCGGATCTATCTTAAAACATTTGTTGGTTATCTTTTATCTATTGCTGCAGAGTTCTGGGTTTATATTTCTGGTACTATCTTTCTGTTTACAACATTCTGAGAAGTTGGGTGATTGTATAAGGAGTTTGGGTGATTTGCATGTACTTTATGATTATTTGATATTCTTGGATCTAGTTTGAAAATTTATGAAAAGTGGCCCTTGAAAGAAAAGAAGTAGGGGGTTGTAGCTCCCTTCCAAGAGAGACTGGAAAACGAGAGAGAGTTGTAGCTCTCTGCAGGTTGTAGCCTGCGTACTGGTAAAGGACTGCACCAGTACAAAATCATTGTAAAAGGAGTTTCTAATTGAAAGAAGATAGAGACATATTGCAGCAGGTGGTTTTCACCCACATTGGGTTTCCACCTTATATCTGGTGTTCTTTTGTGTGACTATTTTCTTTTCTTGTTCATGCTCATTCAAAGTATAAATAAGGAAGATATATTGAAAAGAATTTGATAATACTGATTCACCCCCCCTCTCAGTATTATTTCCTACAATTGGTATCAGAGCAGGTCCTTCTGAAGAAGCTTGATCGCTTGAAGGAAGATCTAACATCATGAGCAACTACGAGAGGGAAGCATCAATCAGGCCACCGATTTTTGATGGGACAAACTTTGTATATTGGAAGGTAAGAGTTACTGCCTATCTTCAATCTTTGGGTACAGAAGTATGGGACATTATAGAAATAGGGTATACTTTTCCATCAGCTACTCCTACAGATCCAGCTGAGAAGAAGAAATATGAAACAAATGCAAAGGCGGTTAATACTCTTCTAGGATGTCTATCTCAATCTGAATTCATGAAGGTTATGCAATATAAATCCGCAAAAGAAATATGGGACAAGATTGTTTTGAGCTACGAAGGAGATGAATAGGTAAAACGTGCAAAACTTCAAACCCTCAGGATTCAGTATGAGAATCTCAGAATGTATAATGATGAAAGTGTGGCTAACTATTTCCTTCGGGTAGATGAGATTGTTAATTGCATGAAAAACTTGGGTGAAGAAATAAAAGAGGCTGTTGTGGTTGAAAAAGTCCTAAGATCATTGTCCCCCAAGTTTGAATCTAAAGTGTCTGCAATAGAAGAAAAGGAAAATCTACGAACTCTTAGTATGTCTCAGCTACACTGAATTCTAACTGCTTATGAAATGAGAAAAGGAGGTCCATCAGACAGGAGAGAAGCTGCTTTTAAGGCTTCAGGCAAAGGAGACTACTATGAATCAAGTCACGTTCCAGAAGAAGAAGAAGAATCAAATTTTGTCAGAAATCTTCAACGGGGTACTGGAAGGTTCAGAGGTAAGCTACCTTTTAAATGTTTTGCTTGTGGAAGAGTAGGTCATTATGCTGCCAAATGTCCTCATAAGGATAAGATTGACAAAGGAAAGGAACCTGCTAGATGGAACAAGAAATAGAATGCAAATAAGAAAAGCTACTACACTCATGAAGACAGTGATGGTCTATCAAATAGTGATGAAGATGAACGAGGTAATGACTATAAACTTTTAATGGCATTTGAAGATGATGATTACATGGATGCTATAGATGTGGATAGTTTTTATGAAGAGATTTCTAGACTCAAGACATGTATAGAAGAAAAGAATATGATCATTGATACTCTACAATTTCAAATTGATGAAAAAGAAAAATATCTTGAAAAGTTAGAAGGTGAAATTGTTGGCCTTAGAAAAGAAATTGAGAAAACAAAGGCTATTAATCTTAAGTTTGTCAAAGGATCTGAACTCTGGATGAGATCATCAATGTACATCGTTCTCCGCTAAACAAGACAGGTCTGGGGTATAATGGAGAAACTTCTCAAGCATCCACCTCAAAGAGTTATCTTGATGTAGCAAGAAGGAATGAGCAAAAGCACAATGGAGATCACCAGGTAAAGCAGGGACGAATTACATCAAGAACGAACAAAGACTATCAGGTAAACCAGGGGCAATCTATCTTAAGGGTGAACAAAAGCTACAACTGGCCACAGGTAAAATCTTCTCGATTTGCTTCAAGAATGGATGACAATAGAAATTACAATCATTTGGCCGGTAGATTTGATAATCGCAGAAGTTTCTTCAATGGGCAATGTTTCTCTTGCCATAAATTTGGTCACAAAGCAGCTCAATGTGTTGCATATAAAACAATCATGACTAGAGAAGCTCAAAAACAAAGAAGTATGACCGGGATTACAAAAAGGACCTATAACAACTTTTCGGCTCTTGAAAATGAAGTTGAATGTTCTATTTGCAATAACTTTGGTCATGAAGATTCTGAATGCAGGAGCAGGTTTCAGCAGACAAAGGAACAAGCCTCAAGCACCAGAACATGGAGAATAAAGGAACCACAAACAGAAAGATGTGGGATAGCATTTTATGCAGAGGGACAAGAAAATCTATGGTACATTGACAGTGGATGTTCGAAACATATGACAGGTGATAAACAAAAACTTGAATCATATTCTGCTTTAGAAAAGGGAAAGAAAGTTTCTTTTGGAAATGATACTCCTGCAGCTATAAAAGGAAAAGGCACTGCTCAGTTAAAAGAAAAGGTCAAAGATGGAAATGTTTTGTATGTTGATGGATTGAAGCATAATCTTCTAAGTGTCAGCCAGATGTGTGATCAAGGAACCGAGGTGATATTTAGATCAAATGGATGTCGTGTTCGTGATCTTGATACAAGTGAAACAGTGATCAAAGGTAGAAGAACTCCAAATAATCTATACATATTTGAAGAAGGACAACAACAATGCTATTTGAGCAAGGATGATGAACACTGGTTATGGCACCGGAGGTTGGGGCATCTAAGCTTTTCACAAATAAGGAAAGCATGCAAATATCAGGCAGTTCGTGGTCTTCCAGATATCAAAATTCCAGACAACACCATATGAAAATCATGTCAGTTTGGAAAGCAAACCAGAACTAACTTTCCGGAGAAGGAAGGATCAGCTAGCATGCCTCTTGAGCTAGTCCATACAGATGTATGTGGTCCATTTAGGAAAAGGACACCTCGAGGAGAAGAATACTTGATATTATTCATTGACGATTTCTCCAGGTTTGTTTGGTTAGGACTTATGAAGCACAAAGACGAAGCATTCGAGAAATTCAAATCCTTCAAAGCCTTGGTTGAAAATGAATCAGGTTACAAAATTAAGTGCCTCAGGTCTGACAGAGGTGGGGAGTTTACCTCAAATGAATTTTTCGATTTCTGTGAAGAACATGGGATAAGAAGAGAATTCTCTATAGCTAGAACTCCTCAGAAAAATGGAGTGGTGGAAAGGATGAACAGAACAGTCCAACAAATGGCTCGTGCTATGCTGGATGAGTCTGGAACTCCCGCAACTTTCTGGGGTGAAGCTGCATATGCTGCGGTTGTTATTCTCAACAAAACAAATGTCCGAGTGAACAGCACTCAAAATCCTCATGAGCTCTGGTATGGTGAGACTCCTTCGCTAAAACACTTCAAAATCTTTGGGAGCAAATGCTATATTAAGAATACTGATGAGCAACTTGGAAAACTTGAACCTAGAGCAGATGAAGGCATTCTTCTTGGTTATTCTCCACACAACAAAGCATATAAGTGCTACAATAAAAGACTTGGAAGAATTGTTGACAGCATTGATGTAGTGGTTGATGAAAAGGGATACATTCCTAGGCAAGTAAATCATGAAAATATCGAAGAAGATGAAGACTACCCTCAAAGACAAAATGATGAAGAAGAAGAACCTCAAGAAGCACCAGAGGAACATATAAGGATAGAAGAGAAGACTCCATCTCGGTACGTTCAGAAGAATCATCCAGAATCTCAGATTTTGGGGCAGAAAGAAGCATGTATACAAACAAGAAGAACAATTGCAGAAGCTTCAAGCTATTTGGCATTCCTCTCCTCCACTGAACCACAAAATGTAAAAGAGGCATGTAAAGATGAATGTTGGGTCAAAGCAATGGATGAAGAACTTGAGCAGATCGAAAAGAACAACACTTGGGAGTTGGTTCCTAGACCAAAGGATAAGAATGTTATAGGGACAAAATGGGCCTTCAAAAATAAGTTGAATGAAAACGGGGAAGTAATTAGAAACAAGGCAAGACTTGTTTGTAAAGGGTATGCGCAGCAAGAAGGAATAGATCTTGAGGAAACTTTTGCTCCTGTTGCAAGACTTGAGGCCATCCGAATGTTCCTTGCTCTCTCAAGCTTTCAAAAGTTCAAAGTATTTCAAATGGACGTGAAATCAGCCTTTCTGAATGGAGACTTAGAAGAAGAAGTATACATTGAGCAGCCAGATGGTTTCATTCTTGGAAATGATCCAAATCTTGTATGCAGACTGAAAAAGGCTCTCTATGGTCTTAAACAAGCTCCAAGGGCTTGGTACTATCGTTTGGACAAATATCTTCATCAACAAGGCTTTTCAAAAGGATCAGCAGATAGCAATCTTTATATAAAAATTGAAAATGACAAATTGCTAATACTTGTTGTGTATGTAGATGACATTATCTTTGGCAGCAATGAAGAATCTATGAGTCAAAGCTTTGCCTTGGTGATGCGGAAAGAATTCGAAATGTCCTTGCTTGGAGAATTGACATATTTTCTTGGCCTGCAAATCCAACAAAAGGAAGGAGGGATCTTCTTGTCTCAAACCAAGTATCTCAAGCAGATCTTGAAGAAATATGGCATGGAAGATGCAAAACCAGTATGTACACCCATGGTCACAGGATGTAGCCTCAGTGCAAATGATGAATCAGCAGTAGTACATCAACCAACCTACATATCTATGATTGGAAGTCTACTTTATTTGACAGGTACCCGACCAGACATCATGCATGCAGTGGGAATAGTTGGAAGATTTCAGGCAAATCCAAAGGAAACTCATGTTCAGGCAGTAAAGAGAATCTTCAAATATCTTCGAGGGACTCAAAATTATGGCTTATGGTATCCTAGAGATACAGATCTCACACTTCATGCTTATACTGATGCAGATTGGGCCGGTAGCGTGGATGACAGGAAGAGCACAAGTGGTGGTGCTTTCTTTATGGGTTCTAGATTAGTATCATGGTTCAGCAAGAAACAGAGTTCGATTGCCTTGTCTACAGTTGAAGCAGAATATGTTGCTGCTGCATCTTGCTGCACTCAACTCCTTTGGATGATGCAGACCTTGCAGGATTTTCAAATCACTTGTACACCACCTATCTCCATCTTATGTGATAATACAAGTGCAATCAGCATTTCAAAGAACCCAGTCATGCATTCAAAAACCAAGCACATACCAATCAAGTATCACTTTCTCCGGGAACAAGTGCTTGAACAAAAGGTCAAGTTGGAGTATGTTCCTTCTAAGGAATAGGTTGCTGATATACTCACCAAACCATTGCCTAGGGAGACCTTTGAATACCTCAGGCAAAAGCTGGGGGTTGTTGATGCATCATCTTGTTGTTGAATCTCTTCTGATTGTTGGTTGTACGCAAGGTTCATATGGAGTATATGCGTACATGTGCTGGGTTGCGGATTGGTCAAAGATCAAATGGCACAGGTTCAGGGGGAGCATATCATGCATTGTTGGCATTATGGAGGAAGTACAGAAGGAGATCATGGATGCTGGTCTGAATATTGCTGCAATATGTCTCTATCTCTTTCATGGTCATTTATGGTGTTTGGTGGATTATGGTTCTTCTTTGCAGATCTGGTTTATAGTCAAGGGGAGCATGTTCTTAGGGGGAGCATAACCCTTTGCCCTTGATGTCAAAGGGGGAGAATGATGTTGAGGATCTTGAGGTTGCCATCAAGTCCAAAGGGGGAGATTGTTGGCATTATGATTCTGGTATGGCTCTATGTTACAGGTGTTGTACTTGATGGCAACTCACTCTAGTGGAAATGTTTTGTTCAGGCTCTCAAAATGTTGGAAATTAAGAGGTTCGCAGGTGAATGGTTCAAAAGGTGCAGACCCGCAGGCACGCCGTGCAGGAAATGCGGTCATACCCGCAGGTTACCCGTTCAGAAGGTGCGGTCCCCCAGTTCACTCACTTCAAGGCAGAGATTGGCGCTCACGTGGGTTTTCTTATGTTTGGCCCGTGGTATTTGGCCCGTCGTTCATGATCCTATGGTTTTGGCCCGTAGTATAGGATCTAATTTAGCCCTGGTTTGGATCCCTTGTTTTGGTTATTTGATGGTTTTGCCCCATGGTGTGAATGAGGGCTTGACTATAAATAAGGAAGGAGATCATTTGGCCAAGGTACCTTTGCAAATTGAATATCTTAAGATCTGAAATATTGGGTTATCGGTTTAAAAAGCTTGATCTATATAAAAGTGAAGTTGAAAGTGAATCTATGAAGTGTGATCTCTCGGGCGCATGATCAGATCTGGGCATCTGACTGTCAGTGGCTCTTCGGAGGTTTGTTAATTCAGTTCAAATCAAAGGTTCGCAGGTATTTCACGGTTCAGGTGCGGAGGACCGCAGCTCGGTGAAAGGTCCAGTGCGGTGGTACGCAGTTAACAGAAAGGCACAGTGCGGGGGATCGCAGTGCGATCAAAGACGCAGTGCGTAGATATAGTAGAGGTACGCGGCGTAACAAAAGGGCACAGCGCGGACGCACGCAGCAAGACAGAAGAAGAAGTGCGGAACAAGATTAGAGGTATGCGGCGTAACAAAAGGGCATAGCGCGGACGCACGCAGCAAGACAGAAGAAGAAGTGCGGAACAAGATTAGAGGTACACGGCGCGATAGAAGGAAAGCCTGCGGAGGTACATAGAAGTACGCGGCACGATAGAAGGAACAGGTGCGTTGGCACAGTAAATGTATGCAGAAAGGCAGAAGGTGATTTGTGGTGATACGCAGTGAAGCAGAAGTCACTCTGCGTGGATACGCAGGGAAACAGAAGGTGGGGTGTGGAGTCACGCAGTCCAGATAAGGAAAAACTGTGGATCTATCTTAAAACATTTGTTGGTTATCTTTTATCTATTGCTGCAGAGTTCTGGGTTTATATTTCTGGTACTATCTTTCTGTTTACAGCATTCTGAGAAGTTGGGTGATTGTATAAGAAGTTGGGTGATTGTATAAGGAGTTTGGGTGATTTGCATGTACTTGATGATTATTTGATATTCTTGGATCCAGTTTGAAAATTTATGAAAAGTGGTCCTTGAAAGAAAAGAAGTAGGGGGTTGTAGCTCCCTTCCAGGAGAGACTGGAAAACGAGAGAGAGTTGTAGCTCTCTGCAGGTTGTAGCCTGCGTACTGGTAAAGGACTGCACCAGTACAAAATCATTGTAAAAGGAGTTTCTAATTGAAAGAAGATAGAGACATATTGCAGCAGGTGGTTTTCACCCACATTGGGTTTCCACCTTATATTTGGTGTTCTTTTGTGTGACTATTTGCTTTTCTTGTTCATGCTCATTCAAAGTATAAATAAGGAAGATATATTGAAAAGAATTTGATAATACTGATTCACCCCCCCTCTCAGTATTATTTCCAACAAAGTTCAAGACTGCTTTCAGTATTTCAGCAGGACATTACGAGTGGAATGTCATACCTTTTGATTTGAAGAATGCACCATCAAAATTCCAAAAAGTAATGGATAAGATATTCAAGCCATATTTTGATTGGCTCATAGTTTATATTGATGATATCCTGATCTTTTCAAAAAACATTCGAGATCATTTTAAAAATGTTCAGATATTCAAACAATTAGTGAAACATAATGGTCTTTTTATGAGCAAAAAGAAGATAGAAGTCTTTCAGACTACTATCAAGTTTCTTGGCCATACCATTTCAAATGGCCAAATAGCTCTACAAAAACATGCACTGGAATTTGCTAACAAGTTCCCTGATATTATCACAGACAAGAATCAACTGCAAAGATTCTTGGGTTGTTTGAATTATGTTAGCAACTTTTATCAAGATTGTGCCAGTGACAGGAGTTTGTTGAATAAACGGCTCAAAAAGAATCCTCCAGAATGGACAGAAGCTCATACCAAAGCTGTCCAAAATATCAAAGCCAAGGTGAAAAATCTTCCCATATTATATGTTGCTGATGATAATGCATTTAAAATTGTTGAGACAGATGCAAGTAATATTGGATGGGGAGGAATTTTAAAGCAAAGGATTGGTGACACTGAACAAGTTGTTTAGTATGCATCTGGGACTTGGAACCCAGCCGAGCAGAATTACTCCACAATAGAAAAAGAAGTTAAAGTTGCTTGGAATTGCATCAGCAAATTTGATGTCTATTTAATAAACAAGCAGTTCTTGTTAAGAACTAATGCATCAGCACTTCATAAAGTTTTGACAAAAGACATCAAAAAGCCTGGAGAAGCAAAGTTTGCCAGATGGCAAGCACTCTTTGCCAATTTTGACTTCCAGGTCGAACATATAAAGGGAGAATAGAATAGTCTTCCAGATTTTCTCAGCCGAGAATATATCCAACAATAGAATCAGCAGGACCACATCATGGTTATCGTCACTGAATGGGCCCAAGCCTAAAAGTAAGAAATTTTGCGGACTATTCCTGACAACCAAGATTGGGAAGAATACAAGAGAAATTGGAAACCCACTTGGCAATTGAGGAATACAAAAGTACTTGATGCTAATCTACAGCCACATATAGATATACAACATCTTGTACTAGAAATGAAAGTGTATCCAAAAGGTAGCAGATGGATACATGATAAGATATATGAACATGCAAAAAGAGAAGCCTGATATGCAGAAGTAGCTTTACAGCAAGATTTTCATGATATTGGTACCATGGAGGGGCCCAAAGTGGAATATATGAGAAATATTTCTACATACATCGTACTAGAAATCTATCATGGACCTGGCATACTCATAGTGCAGCCACATGGCCAAAAGGAGACCCAATGATTATTTTTCCTGACACTATTTATGATTTTGCAGGATACAAAAAGCTGTGGTGGGATTTCCTCAATGTAGACGACAAAGAAGAAACACATTATACTAAACTCAAGTTTAGTACAATCACATCACTCAAAAGAAACCAACAATCTGATTGCTTTAAACAATGGTGGATTGACTATGGGGTCAACAGAACTGCCATGGATCCAATCTATCATGAAAACTTTTGTAGGCAGCACTGTGACATATGCTTTGAGCATAATATCAGGGAATGCTTTCATACTCCATATAAAACTGTTAAAGAAATGTTCGATGAATGCACACCATTCCGTGAAATAAATAATTCTTTGAAAGAATACATGAAAGGTCATTATGAATGGTTAATCCTAACAAAAATTAAACATCAAATAGTTCTGGGAAAACCCATGATTGTCAGACGAATCTTTACTAAAGCCTGGGATGAATTGATATATAAAAGGGACAGATTCCTAGACATTAAAGTATTCTGAAGGTTCTCATGGGCTTATCCATAAAAAGCATCCATAGTGTAATAATGTTGTCCAGTCACAAGGACTTAATTGTGACTAGCTTTTCTCATGGGCTTTGCTGTACAAAAGCATCCACATTGTAAATTTTCCGACTATAATTTCTCGTGGGCTTTATCATATGGAAAGCATCCACTTTGTATACAGTATAGACATCATATTTTCCGTAAGATTTACTTTTCCAAATTTGAATCTTTGTGCGGATGTCACCTCGGTGTTACCTGAAAGCAATGATTCCATCCACCTGTCCGATGCTCTACAGTGATGTTTGTCCCCCCCTCATTTCCTATAAATGGAGGGTAAGGCTCATTTAGAAGGCGTTTAGAGTTGGAGTGTCTAGAGTTATAGAGAGTCTTAGAGATCTGAGAAGCCTGCGTATCAGTGTGCTCGGCATTGGTAAGAACCTAAAGTGACCAGATCTGTTAGTAGTCAGTCAAGTTTGTATATGAGTCCAGTGTGTATATTCTGAGGCAGAGCCTATCAGTTGCCAGGTAGCCTTCGGTATTGCTCCTTCCTTGCGAAGAGCATAAAGTCCGATAAACGCAACGATAGTCAATCTCTGATAAGGAATTTCTCTCTGCAATTTGCAGTCTGTAATCTCTGAAATCTTCAGTCTGTAATCCATCTTTGTTTCTGAAATAATATGAGTATACCATTCTGCATATGAATACCTCTGCGCATTTCTATTGTCTGCTGTGGTAGTAGTTGTCTAGCTATCTTCATTCGAAGTTCACAGGAAGTTCATCAGGAGTTCGCCAAAGAATCGAAGGGACGCCAGACCGTTGTTAGGCGAGGAAGCCATTTGTTGAGGTCGCAGAGCGTGAAAGATTTGAGTAGGTTCACACTGAGTTCACCACTGGTTCACCAGGAGTTGGTTCGCAAAGACAATCAAAGAGACACAGCAAGGCCAAGAGTCAGAGCAAGCTTGTGACAGAAGCCCCTATTGCTAAAATTGAATAAATAATGTATATATCATTAGTTTTTTAAAATTAATTTTCTATTCTTTTATTATTATTTTTTATTTTCTTTTGAAATTTGGTCATTTCTGTGAAGAAGGATATGCACTGGCTTATATTATAACTATGAAGGAAAGATATTAAGGTTGGGAGTGTAATAATAATTTTTATTTAAGTTTATTCAAGTATTTTTTTGTCTTTACATTTTGTCTTTTATGTTTTTATTTATTTATTTAAAAATAAATTTCTAAACATAAATTATATAAAGTTTATAATTATATAAAAATAATATTTTGATATCAATTTACTTGCAAAATATACTTAAACATATGTATAAAATGGATTCAATACACTTTATAAAAATAAACATATGTATAAAATACACTTTATAAAAATAAGCATATGTACATAGTTTTGTTCTTAATTGAACAACAGGACTTGTGGGGACCAAATCTTAACACTTAGCCATTGGACCACAAACAAATTATTAGTCACTAGGTAATTTGTGTGTCAAATATAGCATTTTTATTTGGTTAAAAAGATGAAAACAAACATTAAAATTGCAGAAGTCCCCAAATTTAACAGATATTTCAGATTTGAAAATCATGCCCTGTTGGGCCCTGGCCTTGTGGATCTCATTCATAGGTTGCTCCTCATATATTCTATGTTTCATGCCACTTCTCACGTGTATTTTAAGGGTTTGTTTTTATTTAACAAGATAATTTGCTAGCTTTTGCACTGCACTCTGAGTTTCATGACTGATCAATTCCTTGTGCTTTTAGTCTCCCTCTCTATTTAGTGGCCCATAATTTAGTAACCTAATACATATTTCAAGTTGCACTTCATTGTTCTTTAGTTGAGTGGATGCTTTTTCATACGACTAAATCTAAATACTCCACTTATTTATGATATTTAAATGAAGTCACATCTTGGATATATTTATCCATTTGGACAGCTTTAAATATTTTACATTTTTCAATTTTTTTTAGCAAGTATCACTGGAATCTCGGTATATAATTGTTGCTAAAATTGAAATGATCTATTACTTAAATTTCATTTTTGAATGCATAAATGGATTCAACACTCTGAAAAATCCCTCTTTTATTAAGATTGTGCAATCTCAACCACTGATATCTGCAATTTCAGCAATTATTCTAAAATTTTGACCAGAGTTTAGGCAAAACTATTTGGAAAATTTTTCCAAAAAGGGTTTAAACTATTTACATTGAATTTATCATCCCTGAACATTGGTTAAATTATAAAATTGATATGCAATGTGGGCATGCCCATCACTCTTCAACATTAATGGTCCCCTGGGAGCCCATGTTCCATATCAAAACCTTCTCACTAACTTTAATGAGCTATCACTCCTCCACACTAATGGTCGCTTTGGCGCACCCATGTTCCATATCAAAATCTACTCACTCACTTTGGCCATTTCACCACTTCATGGATGATATTTCTCACATATTCAAAGGTTTCTAGTGCAATTCATTTTGGACTTAACAGATTCATGTGTAAAATGTCCCCTATAACATGAAAAATCAGCTAACTTGTTAAACAAACAAGTCCATAAATGTACTCTTTGCTTCATAGGTTGCTCCTCATATATTCCATTTTGGAGGAGATCTTTGCTACCCCCTTGAGAATGAAAGTGTCCAACCCTACACATTTTCCTTTCTCCTACTTGGCCAAATAGATCTAAAGAAGTGGTTTTCCCTATTTTACTCATTACAAGGGTTAAGAAATCAAATAAAAGCACAAATCCTTGGGCTTGACAGCTAAAGGATAGAGGAAGCATGGCATGGTCTGAAATTTTAAAACTAAACAATGACCCAGTCAATTAGAAGGATCATAGAATCTAGGAAAAAAAATTATGAAGCAATGGAGGGGGCTGCTCCATGGAAACTTTTATTCTGCCACCATATTTAAAATATCCAACATTAGTGTCTTGCATTGTCTCAAACCCAAAATATTTCTTTGTAAGAGAAATTGAGCCATGACTTGAAGGGTCACGATCCTTGGGGTCATTGCAAAATTTATGGTTGTATTATTGTGCAATCCTTTTGCATTTACTATGACCTAGTCAAACTATCCAACCTCAACCTTTCTATCATAAAGAAGGCATTATGGACTCACCCGAAAGAGCCATTGTCAGTTTTGGCTCTACAACGGCCTGTAGAGCGAAGATGACAATGAAAATTCCTTGAAAAATTTGTCCAAGAGGTCTATCACAAACTTCAAAGTAATGACCTTCCTGTTAATATTGAATTTATTAATTCTAGGTAGATAGTTTACACAATTTGTTCAAGGCAGGCACTATCATTGGATATCATGTTGGGAGAGTGCCCCTCGAGATATTCATATGGAATTGGATTCGAGAGGTGTCATAAGCCACAACATTTTATCTACCATGGAACTTGAACTATTTTTCACCCTCAACAACACAAACTTTGTTTTATGGTCAACCTATTTAAAGAGCTCAAAGAATATGTGCTCATCAAGGTCAACAACCAGAACCATCCCAACTAGTTTTCGACATCAATTTTTTTAATTCCTGATTTTATTGTCAAAGAAAAGACCACTAAATCCACCAATGTCTACTCATGATCCAAGCTAACCCAAAGGTGGCCATACTCACTCAAACCCCTCCTACACCCCAAGCTCTGCAAGTAACCATTGCAGGTAAAGGTATGAAATAATTTTTTTTTGTACATATAGAGGCAATGCCAAAGAAGAGTAGCCAGGCACATTTTTCTATTTATGTTACTCGTATGAGCACCGAGAAATATCTAAATTATGTTGCAGTGTTTACTCTTTAGTTTGTATTTTGTGTCTTTTATGACATGTCACATCATTTTCGTTAGGGAATATTTTAGAATGTTGTATGTTACATGGTAGATATTGTGATGTTTATTCTATGGTTTTCCAAAACCCTCACACTTATGGGCTTCAAAGATGTCCATGTCATTGACATGGATACAATTAGAGTTAGAAATTTAAACATGCAATTTATATTTCGTAAATGCCACGCTAGGCAATCAAAATCTAGTGTGGCATGGGAGGATGTCTTAAAATTTAGACCTGATATGAAGATTGTTGCACACCATGCCAATGTCAAGGATCCTAAGTTTGTGTAGATATTTTTAAGCAGTTTAATGTCGTACTAAATGGGTTGGACAATCTAGATGCTGGCAGACATGTGAACAAGCTTTGATTGGCTGCAGGAGTTCCTCTGGTAGAAAGTGGAAATGTTGGGTATTTAGGACATGTCACTATGCATATTAAGGGTGAGACAGAGTGTTATGAGTGCCAAACAAAGCCAACACCAAAAATATATCCAATTTTTACAATCACAAGTACTCCATCAAGTCTACTCTAAATCCAAGCAGAAATTGATATTATGTATACATGAGATGGAGCACACATCGTGCATCCCTTTTAGTAGCATTACTCTTAATGAAATTGCTTACATCATGGATGCAAAAGCTATGTTACATTGCTAGTTGTACTGAATCACTTTGCAATGATGTCTATGTCATGTTCAGTTGGTTAAATGGACATGCATGTAATTTCATTTTTCTCTTGGAATCTTGCTTATATGGATTTATTGATATTATAAAGAAAATCTGGTTTATTTTTTATCAACCACATAGGTCCATGAATCCAACACTCAACATTAAAAAATGAGAAGAAATATTGTGCAATAAGAATAGGTATAAGACCCTAAAACGAAATTGTATTCTTGAGTTGACACTTAAATACCTAATTCACCCTTGTGAATTTCTTTTGTCAAGGGCTCTTGGAGTGGATACATGAGATATGGATGCAAAATTTCAGCCTTGTTCAAGGAGGATTCTTTACAGGGAACCATGAGAACAATAACATCAATAATGGCAGAAAGAAAAGAGTGTTGAGTGATTGTCTTCTTCATTGTGTATTGTGCATATGAATCATACCATGCAAGTGCAGTTCAATTGCAACAATTTAAAGCGTTTAGGGCACATATATGTGATAAATCATTAATAATTTCAACCTTATGTCATGTCAAATTGTCATTATAAAAAAGTGTTGGAAATTACCCATTGAAGAAAGGGAAGACAAACTCGTAATCAAATCTAGAAGTACTCGACTATTGGACCATTGAAACACTTTATTTATATAGAAAATATGAATTATATGTACATACTTGCAACTTATCACAAGCTAGAATAATTTCAATATATCCTAACCATAGCTAGGGAAACCAAGAAAACCCTAACAACCAACTCCTCCTGGCTACGAATCACACCTAACAAAAGTTGGTCACTCCACCAAGAATCCTCAACAACCTAGCATCATCAACTGCAATGACATTCATGACATGAATGTTTCTATGTGGGAGATTAAAGAAGAAGAAGTTGCAGTTTCTCTCACAACTTGTTTGAGAAGCCTACAAGTTGGCTAAGCTTTATGTCTTTTCCTTAGCCCTGCCGGTTTATTATGCGTCCTGGTTCAATATGAAAACATTAATACACCACATTAACAAGGACAACAACAACCAATGCACACTTTAAGAGAAAATTAAGAGCAAACACATAGCAACAAACCTGGAAAATCACCAATTTGTGCTTTTCCAATGATCCAATCATAGTCATATGGAGGGCGATCCAATGAAGAAGTTGTTGCATCTGTAAGATAACAATGCAATTTCAAAAAAAGCAAATAATATCATGTGAAATAATAACGACATCAGAATATAGAGTACATCAATTAGGAGCCCCATAAAATGCACCTTGACTCATGTGATAAATAAATCGATGGTGCTTCTGTCTATGTGCTTCAAGTGAAGGCACAATATTGGGATGGTGCACCCCTACAAACACTCAAACACTACATTAACAACATCAACAACAACCAGTGCACACAGTTAAGAGAAAACACATAGCAACAAACCTGGAAAATCACCAATTTTCATTTTTTCAATGATCCAATCATAGTTAGATGGAGGGCGATCCATTGAAGAAGTTGTTGCATCTGTAAGATAACAATGCAATTTACATTAGAGAAAATAACATCATGTGAATTATTACAGGCATCAAATTATAAACTACATCAATTATTAGTCCCATCAAATTCACCTTGACTGATGTGATAAATAGATGGATGGTGGGTGTGTCTATGTGCTTCAAGTGAAAGAAAAATATTGGGATGGTGCACCCCTACAAACATTCAAACACTACATTAACAACAATAACAACAACAACAACAACCAGTGCACATAGTTAAGGGCAAACACATTGCAACAAACCTGGAAAATCACCAATTTGGGTGTTTTCAATGAGCCAATCATGTTTGGATGGAGGGCGATCCATTGAAGAAGTTGTTGTATCTGTAAGATAACAATGCAATTTCTATGAGAGAAAATAATATCATGTGAAATAATACCGACATCAGAATACAGACTACATCAATTAAGAGTCCCATCAATTGCACCTTGACTCATGTGATAAATAAAGCGATGGTGCTTCTTTCTATGTTCTTCAAGTGAAGGCACAATATTGGGTGATGCACCCTTGCAAACATTCAAGCACTACATTAACAACAAAAACAACAACCAGTGCACACAGTTAAGAGAACACACATAGCAACAAACCTGGAAAATCACCAATTTGGGTGTTATCAATGAGCCAATCATGTTTGGATAGAGGGCGATCCACTGAATAAGTTGTACAGATTTATCTATAAGATAACAATGCAATTTCGATGAGAGAAAATAATATCATGTCAAACAATACTAGCATAAGAATACATACTACATCAATTAGGGGTCCAATCAAATGCACCTTGACTCATGTGATAAATAGAGCGATGGTGCTTTTGTCAATGTGCTTCAAGTGAAGGCACAGTATTGGGATGGTGCACCCCTACAAACATTCAGAAACTACATTAACAACAACAACAACAACAACAACAACAACAACCAGTGCACACAGTTAAGAGAAAACACATAGCAACAAAATAGAGAAATCACCAATTTGGGTGTTGTCAATGAGTCAAACATGTTCAGATGGAGGGTGATCTATTGAAGAAGTTGTTGTATATTTAAGATAACAATTCAATTTCGATGAGAGAAAATAATATCATGTCAAATAATACCAGCATCAGAATACATACTACATCAATTAGGAGTCCCATCAAATGCACCTTGATTCATCTGATAAATAGAGTGATGGTGCTTCTGTCTATGTGCTTCAAGTGAAGGCAGAATATTGGGATGGCACACCCTTGCAAACATTCAAACACTACATTAACAACATCAACAACAACTAGTGCAAAAAATTAATAGCAACACACATAGCAACTCATCTCTCTATAGAACTTACTTGGGACAATAGAGGATGCATTTCTGGAGCGAGGACAACCTCACTTGTGGAGGTTTTGAAACTGAAATGGTTCATCTTCAGATGCAGGGACATTCAAATCAATATCCAAGCTGTCATTTTTTTTGCTTCTTTTATTTTTCTTTTTATGGCTAAGGAAATTCTTCTTCCTCTTCAAAGATGAATCATAAGCACCCAACCCAAGGGTGAAGTCATAATCCATAATATGAAGAACATTGGCATCATCCACCAATTTTTTAACCAAATCAATCAACTGTTTTGTCTTGCTCAAAATAGTAGGAGGACTATTTCGAAACAGGTCTAGGTAGCCAAATAACTCCTCTCTAGCCAACTTAAGTTCTTCAACATTGTCATCAACCATAATAGTTGTGCTAGCATCTGCATGAAGTTTTGGTGCCTCTATATTTATCTCAAGAGAGGCATTCAATGTATTAGGTGTGGTATGATCCAATAAAAGGTTTGAATCCATTGAGGGGGAATATAACGAATCTACCTTTATGGCATGCTTGCAAATGTTGCCATGAATAGACCATGGGCAATCACAAGTGATAAAATTTGTGTGATGCCATATGATAAGATATTTCTTATCAGGTTTACTTTGACTCCTCACCCAATAAGTGTGAGATATGATCTCATGAGGCCTGCAATCACTATCTAGAATTCTTCTAGCCTTTTCCATTGATGATTCAAGCTGCATCTCTTTCTTGTGGTTGTTCAAATATCCTTCTTTTTCAGAATTTCCTTGAATCGATAACATGGCTCAACATTTTTTATTAGAGTATAGAATAGCCAATCCATCCTACGAGAAAATTTCTTTTGTCTATCACATAGAAAGGTTGTCTTGAGATAACCGTGGTATGACTCCACAACATTATTTGTCTCCTGATTTGCATGAGAAAAATCTTGGCAACCTTTAACCCACATCCCTAAATGTAAAAAATCAATTAGTAAATATATCTTGTCTTTATGAAACAAAAAACATACGAATTAAAAAAATTAGTATGCAAACTTATGAATCTTGTCACCAACAACCCAATTCTTGTGGAAATAGTCCAAAAACTTCTCCTTAGTTGCAAATTTGGTGAAAGAACCATTGATTTCATTATCCACTTCATCATTACAAAACCTTTTCATGATATAACCAAGTTCACTGAACATCTCTTTTGCTTTTTCTGAACTATTGGCCAACCGAATAACATTCTTTATCCATGCCCTCCTTACATTCCAAATATACAAGATCACTTCACATCTGGTGATTCTCCCGCCATATTTAATTCATGTTAAGTAAGAAATATTTAGAATGAATCCAACTTGCAATGTCAAATAAGAATGTTGATGTTACCTCAAAGCAATGATTTCATCCAATGCATCACCAACCATAAAGGCATTGACCTTCTAGTCAGGACAAAGCTGAAAACACCTATGCATGAGATGTTATATCCATATCGCTATATCTTGTGATGTATTACGTGACATCACCACCCATGCAACTGGAACCCCACTTTGTTTCTCATAAAAAACTGCGAGCGTGTACCACTGATACTGCCATATTAAAAACAAATGAAGTTAATCTCAAGTCATTAATCATATTGAATCATTATAACCAAAATGATTTTATTAAAGAAATCATTGGAAAAATACTCACCCCATATTTATTTGTACTGAATGTTGAGTCCATGGCTATCAAGCTATTATGGGATAACTTGACCATAGTTTCCAGCATCCATTTTGTTTGTATTCCAGCTATAAAAGGGATCTCTCCACCATTGGGCTTCTCATAGAAGAAGAAATCATTATGGTGTTTTTCATACTAGAGATTCACACTCATTTCATCTTTTCTATGCATTTGGTAATTTTCTTTTGTCAGACGATTATAGATGTTTACAGTATCTTTTGTGCGTAAGAAAAAATACCTATCTCGAGCTGTGGCATCTATGTCAACATATTTCTTAATATGAATTTCACAGACATAGTCAATTGTCACTTGAAGAAAAAAGCAACTTTCTAAATAAGAAATCATGTCCCTGGAAAGTCTTGGCTGCCTCTCAGGACCATCATCACCTAAAGTGTCATGGTTTTCATGACAAGGCCATCCTTTCCCATCTTCATGATCATACATGTTTTAAATTATTATTCCAATGTTGGGATATTGAACCATAACCTTTATAATAAAATGGCATTGGCAACCCCTCTTTTTGACAATTGAATGCCCTGGTTTGGTTTTCCATTCTTCTTTATTGTCCTCTGGACCATATGAGCAATTATAACTACAAAATAAATTTTTAAATGTTAACACATATGGAAAATGATAAAGCACTGTTAATATCAACATGTAAACAAGGCTTTTTCTAAAATACTTACAGTTCCCATCGTAAGGCAACACGAGGCCTTGAGCTTGGAGGTTTTGTTTTTCAGCGCTGGAAGCTACATGGAGCATCTGGATTCGATGCCTCTCCTTGAATAAAATCAATAATTCTTTGTGTAGGAATTTTTGCAACCCGATAAATATTCATGTTCATCTTGTATACTTCAAACCAAACTAAATCTTTACTAGAAAATATGATTTTCTCTTTAGGGTCTTGCACCTCAAGGCCCATGATAGTATTCCATTTCTTTTCCATGTTGTCTCAAAGTCTGCAAAAAATGTGGAAACATATTAGGAAGCTGAATCTAAAAACTAAATTTTTAAAAGAGAATAAATAGTTGCATTTATAAGTAAAGTTTAAATAACGGAGCCTGGGAAGGGATCCATATCTGCAGCTATGGCTTGTGGGAGACATATCTACTTTCTCTAGTGGGGATTGATGAAGATGAAATAAGGAGTTTGTTTCAATAAGTATCCATTGTTGTGCAACTAATGTATACCTTGAAGCAAAGATTGCAGTGTTACCCTTAGATATATGCTTGTAAAAATCCCTCATTGTGTTGGTTTGGACTCTGCATGCTCATTATATGTACGAATTTTCCATCAATTCAAAGATGCTAAAAAACCCCAAGGTAATCATGAATTGTGAGAACACTATGTTTTCAATGTGGGGTGTTGATCATATGTTGAATTCTAGTTTGAAATGCATAAAAAAAGGTTCTTTGATCAAATTTTATCCCACCCCAATATCAATGGTTGCAATCCTAATTTTATCCCACCCCAATCTCAATGGTTGCAATCCCAAGGTGCAATTGGAGGACAACTAAACAAAGTGGCATTAATTAAGTTGAGAAGTTAAAGCATGGATAAATTGAAAGAATGTGTCATGGACCTAGTTCTTCATTAGACTAGGATTTTATAGTGTACCATATTTCTCTTGAGATTTTGCATTTCATGCCAATAGTATCCTCAATTAAACACTAATAGCAGTGCCTCACTTTGTAGCAAAAGGGACATGTATGCCTTACTGGACTTCAAGAAAAAACATATCCAACTCCAAGCCTTTAAACTGGGAACCACATACTAATTGTTGTAATTGGGAGGAAAACACATGCAAAGATAACATAGTGATAAAATGATGGATGCCATCAAGTGGGCTCAAGGGATCTCTTTCAATCTCTTTGGGTTCCTTGGATCAACTACTGGAGCTCAATTTTTCATATAATGATTTAGATAGGGTTGTCCCAATGAGTTATTCTCTCTGCAAAATCTTCAATTGCTAGATCCGAGCTTCAACAACTTCTTTGGCCCATTTCCCACTCCAAAGTGACTTCAGTCAATCCAATCCATCAACGTTTCAAGCAATTCCTTTTGTTTTCACATAATCGTAAAGTGGCTTTTGGTGGGAATATAATTTGAAACAACTGCACACCATTTTATGAAAAAAACATTTGGACTGTTATAAATGGAAAATTGAGATGAAGTAAATTCATTGTGATTAGAAGTAGAATTGTTATATAAATATTCTAATTGAACTTTTTGATGCACAACCTGTTCTATTCTTTGAGAAGAAGTGTGAGATTTCTGTGTTTTTTGCTTATGTAGGTCAAGCGGTATATCAATTCGTACTTTGAATCGTCCATTATTAGATTTTACCCATAAGATTTGGTTCAATTAGGAGATATTTATGCTCAATCACAAGCTACCTTTTCAATTGTTAGAGGGAAAAAATCATCCTCTCAAGATTGATGTTGTCCTGGAAATGAAAAGAGGGGTTGTGCTTACTGGAAATTAAACTGAGACCTATAACCAGTGGGTTGAACACAACAAGTTTCATGTTGTTTCAGGTTTCATGCCTACTGGAAGATTGATGTCATCCTGCAAATGAAAAGAGGGATTGTGCCTACTGGAAATGAAACCAAAACCTATAATCAGTGGGCTCAACGCAACAGGTTTCATGTTGATGATGATCTTTGTAAGTTCAACAAAATCTGCACACAAAGTTTTTATTTGGTTGTTTGTTTTTATTTTTGATGGTTATGTGGTTGTTGCTCTGGAATGAATTCAAGTTTTTCTCTTTGATTGTCATGTGTTTGCTTGGATAGATTTCAAGTACAAGAAGCAGGAGGACTCAGTGCTTCTTGTGACACAGGCAGCTTATGAAACCTGCAATACTTCGAATCCTATAGCATATTATGATGATGGCAATACTTTGAATCCTATAACAATACAGAACAATAATACATAATACAAAACATGCTCAGGATTGAAGTATTCTTATAGGGATTCGAAGTATTGCTATAGTAATATAGAACATGATGTAATAAAGTCTGATGATCAGAATCTCCAGATTACTGATTACTTAAGCATGGGTGGTTCCGTAAAATCTTTGAAGCATGGATGGATAAAAGGCTATCAAGATGATCCTTAGAAAGAAAATCAGTAATCCATGCTTCACTGAGTAATTAAGCAGGGGGTGTGTAGAGCCTCATGAATGCTTCATCTTGACACTCTTCTTTACTCATTTTCCTTCTCCTTGACCATTATTTTTGACTTGATAGGCATCAAATTGTAGGTTTTTGATATAGGTAAGGTACTAATTATCCTATTTTTCATATTTCAAAAATGTTAATTTAAATTTTGCATTGCCTACCAGATTCGTGCAATTTTGCAGCTAACATTCGTTTCTATAGCCAACTCCATTATTGAACAGGGATCGAGGTGCCATTCAAGGAAAGAAAGATATGGGAAAAAAGAGGTTGACCCCCTCAATGATCTCCTGCTATTTATCTGCACCAAATCATTAAAAGAAATCCCGAATTATGTGGTCAAAGGAAAAAGTCAACCCGTAGGTGGAGCAAGCGAGCAAGAGTCTGAGATGAAAACGCCTCACGATTTTCTTTACTGAATAAAAAATATTGAGCGAATCGCTATTTGTTAGAACCTAAAAATAGGAATCTCAGTTTGATAGTTTGAATTAGAACTCTATTAGCCGAAAGTAGGCATGAAAGACTCAAACATTTATTGAATGGCTTTTATAAATACTGTTACACAGTAATTTGTCACTGCCTTCACCCCAGTCCTTCTACTGTGTCATGTGTCCCAGTGTAACATGCTCATGCTGAACAAATGCTCTCTTATGTTGCCAAGTGACCCACTTTTCCTAAGTTTTCTGCCTCATCGCGATAATGGACTTAACATACACGATGAACGGCGGTTGTAAATAGTCCATCCGCTCTTCCAACATGGAAGTACATCTATTTCCCGCGACGATCTGATTTCATGCTCCGGCGCAAGCCTACTTGCTATCTTTAGCGACGGTCTGACTGGCTACATTGCCTACTAGCGCTGTCAACGCTAAGGCTTAGTTATAAACTCGCTATGATCTAGATTGGGCAAATTCGTTCCAACAGTCGGCCTTCTGGATGTCTCTAGACCTGGTTGTTGGCATAGTTTGTGTCGCCCTTCCTCCTCTGGTATGGCAGTTCCGTCATTTGTGCTACCTTCCTTGGGGATAAGCTCTCTCTTCCACCTTTCATGGAGACTCCTTCTCCTATTTAAACGCTCACTATTGCTATGATCAGCTTGTTGGTAAATTCTTGGATTGAGCAGTGCTGTTAGTGCTTTTGAGTTTGGTAGATAGCTGGTGTGGGTGTGACAAGTGTGGGATTGTTTATAGCTTGTGGAAGGTTGTGAAGTGCCCTTAACTTTGTGCTAAAACTTATGAGTGAGAGAGAAACTTTGTATGTTGGGAGATCCATCTTCAAAGAGTGAATGCTTGAGAAATACACTGGTTGGACCCTCTGAGAAGGCTTGCGACGTCAAGACTTTGGTTGTAAGGTTTCTCTTATTTCATTATTAATACAATCAATGATGTTTTAATATGTCTTGTACGTAATTTACTTGATAGCTCATGACTTCTTGACTTTGTTAGTAAATAGATCATTGTTGTTTTCCGGCTACGTGCTTTGTTGTATTTCGTTTGCATTGTTTCAGGTTGATCACTCATTGGGGAGAAGGAAGCGAAAGTAGGAGCAGTGCAACGGAACTCCATCAACCACCGGTTGAGGTAGGCCTCCAACTATGACTGTTTAAGGAAATCTATTGTTGATATGTCCTTGCTGTGACTAGACCCACTCTAGGGCTAGAGGGGTTGCTCTGTCCGCAGAGGGAAAAATTTCCTGCATCACAAGTTGACGACCATACTGGGAAATTTGTCCTATGATTTTCTCTTGTTTGCTCTTGTTTTGATTTTGATTTAGTCTCTCTTGAATTTCGGGGATTAACTATCAATCTTTTGGGTCACCTAGATCGATCTGGGAAATCCCTCTATTGTCTGTTGGATTGACTGGTTTTTGTTTGGGAGTCTTTTGTTCGTTTGTCATTGTTTTTAACATCATCGCGGAAAATAGTTTAACAGTAGCGCTGACGTCGCACTCACTCTTTTGTAAAGTACTGTGCGTCACTGAATACCGTCGCACAGTCACGACGACTCCTGAAATCGGTACGTCGTGGGAAAGACGTGTACTTCCACGACGACATCGCTCTGTTGCTACAGCTAGTTGCTGATCAGCACTAGTTGCTTGTGTTGTCCTCGTGACGATTCTTGTAGAATTGATTTTTTTAATTCTGCCTCCTTTCACTAGTCCTTTTGATCCTTTACTATTTTTCCCTCTTGCTCAGTAGCTTGTTTTTCACTGTTTATAGTTAAGGCACTCTTTCTTTGGCTCTGTTGAATGAATCTTGCATTTTTGCCTGTGTGACCTAGTTCGTTCTTTCAAGTTCTTGAAATCAATTAGCTTGGTTGCTGGTTTGCCCAAGTTTTGTTTGCAACTTTCTTATTGGTTTGATTGAAACTTCCCCATTGCTTGTTTCTGATTGATTTTTAGTGACAATTATTGAACCAATCTTTGGTATTGATTCGATTTCTTTTCACTATCGAACATAGATCACAATTGTTTGGATCAACCGGTTTTTTCCATGCTTGCTTGCTTGTTTCTTTTAGATTTAAAGACATCAAAATTAAAAGATTGCATTCATTTAGTATACGAAAGTGAAAGTGAATTTGCATTTAAAGTTTGCATATTGGAAAGCAAATGATAAAATCTCTCATTAGTAGTACCCGTGCACTATAGGAATTGATGTCTGTATGCATTGAGTGATTGCATTTGTTTATCTTGGTTTTCTTGGTTTGGGAATGATCTCTCTACCCTCCTGTAGGTAGGTGTTCATTGAAGTAAAAGGATATTTTGCTCATTCTAGCTGCATCCTAGGATTTGTTGTATACATATGGTAAGGCCTGAAAACTGAAACATAATTCAAGATCAACTCTAAAATTAACTGAATGAACTTAACAACGCATTGGAACATAACGCACACTATTTATAGGTCTAGGCTAGAGACGTGCTTTGGCGTCGTTAAACCTAGTCACTATTGCTTTCACTCAAGGTTGGGTGATTCCTCCTTCTATGACTCAATAGCGATCTAGTATGGAATTGTGCTCCCATGTACCATCGAGTATATGTTGGGAGACCCCACTAGGTTATCATCCTATATCCTTAGGAAGCCGTGTCTGCTGCCTTGCAAACCATAACGCACTAAACACAACATTCGGGAAGATTGACTACCGTACAGAAAGTCCTTGGTTTTCATATGATTGCCAAGGTGTATATGTAGTTTTATGGGTTGTTTGGTAAACCTTTTGCCTAGTTCTCCAGAGTAGTCACTTTCATTCCTTTTCAGACTCCCTAAAAGAAAAGGTCCATCTGAGCACTTGTCACTTTAGACTCATTAAATATTTGAAGGCAACTAGAGTCATCTTTTCACCCTTTTCTCGACTCTTTAAAGATGAAAAGGTCAAGTTTCGTTCCTGTGTCTTAAAATTTATTTGGCCACGTTCACATTTACCCTGCTAGATCTTGTTTGTGTTTTAGCTTGTGTAGGGTTCTTTCTTGTTAGTTTTCCTAGGATTTTGAATTAAATCATCCTGGCGGAATCACGGATCTCGTCTCCCATTCCAAGTGACCAAGGGTCTCCATCCTCTGTAGCTTTCGAAGTACTGGCTATTAGTGATACTCTTCCTGTCATCCCGAGTATCCAACTACTTAACTCTCGTGCTCCAGAGGACGAGTCTTACGATATTCATTGGAACCCCATTTGGGAGCCTTCCGAAGAAGATATTCCCGTTACTCCTCATAGTGTCTTAGTCCCAATGTCTTCTTCTGACATGGATGACACAAACCCCATCTTGGGTGAAGAAACCCTTATGGCCAGTGGTGAAATCCCTGTGTCGCCAGAAACTTCGCCTTTTCGTGTCACTTCGCTCGGTGTCATGCTACCTTTACACTATAAGGCTTTGGTGGATATTATGGGTTCTAGATCTCCCCTTACGAGTTCCATGTGGTCTTGTACCATCACTCCGACTTCGGAGCCTTTTACCCCTCAAATTCACAATGTGTCTGTCACCTCAGTCCCGACTATTCCAACTGTTTGTGTGGCTTCTTCAGCCCCTATTGTTAGTGCCATCACTGCATCTTCAGTTGTGACCACTGTTGCTGGACCTTCATCCAGACCTGCGAATAGTGGCCCATCAGCATCTACATCCAGAGTTGTTGATCCTACACTAAGTACCCCACCTTCTTCTGGTTCCATTCTAGCAAGGCGGGGGCACATGATCAGTATTTACAAGCTCTTCAGAATCTGGATCCCCAAAATCCATTTCATTATTACGATTCTTGAGGAGCTCATATTTATTACCCCAGACCTATGCCATCTCAACTTGCGATTGAGGTCTCGGTTCCATTGTCCATTGTTTGGGGTACCACAACTTATCATGGTGGCCAATCACCACTCGCAAATTTTCAAGGACCACCCTATCAAGGTTAGCCATCTTACGAACAACCTTATCCATTGCAACTTGGAGGCCCACAAGGACAACCCTTCCAGGGATAACCTTCGGCCTTTGGTGTTTCCTCCTTGATCTATTTCAGGCAACCTTCTGGTAATCCGGGACAACCCTACATACAACAAGGCCAACCTAGTGTCCAGCAAGGTTACCCTTCTGGGCAAGTCGGTCAACCTTACGTTCAGAAAGGCCAACCCATTGTCCAGCTTAGTCAACCATCTGGACAAATTGGTCAACCTCAAAACCAATCGGGCCAACCAATAGTCTAGTCTACTCAACCATCTGGCCAATCAGGACAACCCTCAGTTATGCAAGGACAACCCAATTCCCAACAAACTCAACCTTCTAGGCAAATGGGTCAACCTCAATCTCAACTAGGTCAACCTTCTAGCCAGATGGCTCAGCCTCAGTTCTCTCAAGGACATCCGTCTGGGCCTACTCAACTGGGCACTCAAATGATTGTTGCTTCTCAAGCTCCACCCAGTTTTCAGCCCCAGTCTGGGCTCCAGACCCAATCCGTTCCTCAAATTTAGGTTGGATCTCAATCTTGACTTGCTTATCAAATGCAACCTGGCTCCGAGGCTCAGTTTGGAGCCCAGCCTCCTTATGGTTTTCAGCAAACCCAATTTGCCCTGTACCAAAATTATCAACAACTGCAAGTGAATCCTTACCAGAATTTCCAGCAACCTTATGTTGCTCCTGCAGGCCAAGTTGGTAATCAGTGGAATGCTGGGGGGCAGATCCAGGGTCAACCGTCCAGTTACAGCTATAACCCCTATGGACAAAATCCCTACGGACAAAACCCTTCTAGGCCAAATCCGTCCAGACAAAATCAGTGGGGGAAACAAGTAGCTGGGTGGAACTCTGGTGCTACCTCCTACCCGCGGCCTCAGATGTCCTTTAACCCTCAATTACCCTTTTTAGCAACATTGGAGTTACCGGATGTGTCCAAACTAACAAATGATCCTATTCTTCATAATCCGTATTGGCCACCGGTTCCAACTAAAATTCCCAGTGATTGTCCCAAGTTTGACGGTAAAGCTGGAGAAGATCCCCAAGCCCACGTCATGACTTATCATCTATGGTGCTTGTCAAACTCGTGGCTTGACGATTCAATCTAGCTCTGCCTTTTTCAACGGACCCTCACTGGCTCTGCTGCTAAATGGTATATTGAGTTAGCTCGCGGATCTTTTCAGGACTTTAACTCGTTAGCTATGGAATTTTTAACTCATTTTCAGTTGCCGATTCGATATGAGATGGGCACACATCTCTTGACATCCTTAAAACAAACAACGACCACGCATATCTCCGATGATATCCATGAATGGAGATGGCGTCGCTGTTTGATTAAGTTTTGGATTCCTGATCAGCTTCTGACCGATTGGTTCACAACCTCGTTTGTCGGTCCGATAGCTCGGGCCATTGCTATGGGGGCATGTGTAACTGAAGAGCAGGCTATTGCACGTGCTCAATACCTGGACTTGGTTTACTCCCAGTCCGGTACGCTATATGATTATTTGCCTGATGCTCCGAGGCCCAGAACTTCCAAAGCCTCGCCAACACCATTTGTTGACGACGTCATTGGTTTTGTTAATACGTCCTCTAAGAAATCTTCCGCGAACCCTGGGAAGCAAAAGTCGAATGCTTCGAATGAAAACACTTCTCAGGCTGTATCCAATTCTAATAACACTTCCGAGGTTAACGTCGTTTAGTCCACCATGGCAGATAAAGCCTCGAAAGGGAAAAAGAAGGGAAAATGGAAGAATAAGTCTGATCAACTGAAGCAGGATCCCCCTAAACCTCCACCCGAGGAAGGTGCCAAACGCAAGCCTAAGTATCCTTGCCTTATTTGTGATGAGGATCACTATACCAAAGACTGCCCTAGGTGGTCTGAAGTTAGTCGTTTGTTGAAAGGTGCCCTCGGGACTCCTGCCATACTCAAAGAGCCTTTTCCCTCGCAGAAAACTCAAATGATGGCTGATCCATCTCAATCTTCTTCTCCCTTTGGTTCTCAGGTATTTATGGCTGGGACGATTCCTGTCCACATTAATACTCAGGCAAAAGAGTATCTGTCGCCTACCGGGAAGGAGCCTAATGTCCCCTCTAGTGCTCCTCCATCCAATTCTGGTCCCCTTCATATTGACTGACCCAGCACTGAAGCGGTCATCCGACCTCCTCCTAAAGGTGTGCTCTGGAAATCTTCATACAACCCTAATGCTCATGCTTCTCAGCACTATAGCATCATTGAGGACTTAGCCGAGGCTTCGTCAGCTATGTCCACATTAGAAGTCCTCCAGAGCTACCCCTCTCAGAGGAAGTCCTTGCTATTGGCTATCGGTGGCATTAACCCGGCTGACTTGGACCTGATCACTTTTGACCTAGACAATCATATACCGAGACTACCTCACCAAATTTCCTTCCTTATCCAAGACATCATCAATTCTAAAACGATTCATCGTACCGTCATTGATGAAGGCACTTCTACTTGCATAATGTCTGTTGCTTGTTGGAAGGCTATTGGGTCTCCAACTCTGAGCCAGTCTCCTACGACCTTGGAAGCCTTTGATGGGAGATAGTCTCATCCTTATGGTATACTCCAACGCTTGCCTATTACTTTGGAAGGGAAGACGGTCGAAGTGGAGGTTGAAGTTGTTGATGCCAATTTAACTTACAACCTCCTTTTAGGATGAAGTTGGACATATGCCATGCGATCTGTGGCTTCATCTCTATTTCATGTCATTCATTTTCCTCATCAAGGGAAGATTGTCACAGTAGATTATTTGTCCTTCTTCGCCTCCTCCTCCGCCAATGGCAACGTGCCTTTTGTGGAGCATACCTCCGTTCCGTGTGAGAGTGTGGGTGCTGGGCTCTTTAAAGATCCTGCCCTTATGGGTGTTTTTTCGCTCCCACCTCCCAACATCGCTCCCATTAATATGATTTTTGTTCACTCTGATCCTTGGGTTCTTCCCCCCGCTGATCAGATAGAATCCTGGGGTGATGAGATGTCGTTGAGTCTTGCCGAGCTCAACTACGTTGAAATTTTTTCTGCATCGGCTCCCTCCTCTGAATCTGCTCCTTTGAGCAGAGCTCTCAACTTGTACGTTCAATCCCCTTGGCTTGTATATGGCGCTTGTTCGGACCCTTTAAAGGAATTTTTTCCTTCTGATGAAGTGATTATTGAGACCATGTCGTTCGAGGAAACCCTTTGGTCTGATCATCACCATCGTTCCTCGTTTCTCCCTGCCCATCGGGAAATGCTTACTTGTCTCGAGCAGTTTGCTCCTTGTCTCCCATCTCAACCCCTTCAGACACCCATCCAAGTTCATCAAGTGTCTTCTGAAGGGAATATGGGAAACATTACGCAAACTCAACCAATCGACATCTCTGTTCAACCAGGGATTGTCGAGCACATCCATGTTGGAGTAACTTGTACTCCGAAGGAGATTCAGCTTTATACTGATCTTTTTCGTGAATTCTGTGATGTGTTTGCTTGGTATTACGAAGAAATGCTTGGCATCGATCCTAGCATTATGGTGCATGGGATACCTACATATCTGGGTGCCAAACTTGTTCGACAGTGTCTACGCCCCGTGCACCCCTGAAAGGCTGCAACTATTAAAGCGGAAGTTGAGAAGCATCTTAAAGCTGGTTTTATTTACCCCATCCCACTCACAGATTGGGTTTCTAATATTGTTCCTGTGACCAAAAAATAGGGCACTATCAGGGTATGTGTTGATTATCGTGATATTAATCGTGCCTGTCCCAAAGATAACTACCCTACACCCTTCATTGACTAGCTCGTTGATGAGTGTGCCGGGAGTGAAATATACTCATTCATGGATGGTTTTTCTGGTTATAACCAGATTAATATTGAACTTGCAGATCAACACAAGACCACCTTTATCTGTCTGTGGGGCACTTTCGCTTATAAAAAACTCCCCTTCGGTTTAAAAAATGCCGGTGCCACCTTCCAATGTGTAATGTCTTATGCATTTCATGATATTCGACACATTGTGCAGCCCTACCTGGATGATCTGCCGGCTCATTTAGCAAAGCGCCAAGACCATCTAGCTCACCTTCATGAAATTTTCCTCCGCTGTCGACACTATCGTATCCGACTTAATCAGCATAAGTGTGTCTTCTACGTTGAGTCAGACAGACTTCTCGGGTTCATTGTCTCCCAAGAGGGTATCCGTCTCGATCCCCTTAAAGTCGAAGCCATCCGGAATCTCCCTCCCCCTGATTCTTTATAGCAATTGCAGAGTTTGCAGGGTAAAGCAATTTTTTTACGACGATTTATTCCGAACTATGCCGAAGTGGCCAAAGGCTATAAGCGGTTATGAAAGCGGGGTACCCCTTTTCTTTGGGATGCCGCTACACAAGAGTCATTCGAGCACCTCAAGGCCCTCCTTTTTTCTACTCCATTGTTGTGTCCCCCTGATTATCACCGTGACTACACTCTGTATTTAGCTGCTTCCGATACCACTATTGGCATGGTTCTAGTTCAAGATGATGATGATGACACTGAGCATGTCGTTTACTATCTCATCCGTAATTTAATAGATACAGAAACTCGATACGCTTATGTCGAGAAGTTGGCATTGGCCGCCGTTTGTGCCATCCAACGTTTCTGCCATTATATATTATTGCGCACCATTCTGATTGCAATCCAATGACATACATCTTGTCACCTCAGTTACGGTGGGAAAATACTCAAAGTGGATTGTCATCCTCCAAGAGTTCGACTTGGAGTTCACCACTACCAAGTCTAAGAAGTCCCTCATCTTTGCTGAGTTTCTTTGCTCTCTGCCATTTGTTACCGTGCCCTCTTGGTTAGAGGACCATATTCCGGATGAAACTATGTTCTTGATTAGTACCCTCGATCCTTGGTACGGAGATATTATTGTCTATCTTCAGACGTCCTATTTTCGTCCTGATTTTTCCAAGCATGCTCGACGACGGATTCGCCATCATTCTCAACCCTATCGCATTATTGGGGACACCCTGTACCATCTCGGCGCTGACTCTATTCTCCGCCGATGCTTAACATTCGAGGAAGCCGAACGAGTTCTAAATGACTGCCATTCTGGCACTTGTGGTGGTCACATGTCCAGGTATGCTACTGCTTAGGAGATCCTCTGTGCTGGTTATTTTTGGTCCTCTATCTTCAAGGATTTCATTCTTGCCGTCCGCTCTTGTCATGAGTGCCAGATTTACCAATGAAAGATGCGCGCGCCTCCCGCTCCATTGCACCCTGTCGTTATCGTTGGCCCTTTTTCCAAATGGGGCATTGATTATATGAATTGTAACCCTCGCTCGGTGGGGGGCATGGGTATATCATCGTTTCCATTGGTTATTTCACAAAATGGGCCGAGGCGATGCCTACACTATTTGAAGACGGTCACACAGCGACACAATTTTTATTTAATCATGTCATCTCATGGTTTGAAGTCCCTTAGGCTATCATCACTGATCATGACAAACATTTCCGTAATCAGATGATGACTGAGTTAACAACCCAGCTAGGCTAGTGGCATGATAGCTCGACACCGTACTATCCTCAGGCCAATGGCCAGGTAGAAGCCGTCAACAAAGTTCTAGTTACGATGCTTCAACGCACAATTGGCATGCACAAGTCCAACTGGCACTTGATGTTTTTCTCCGCCTTATGGGCCTATTGAACTTCAGTGAAGGATGCCACCGGGTTCACACCGTTCCAATTGGTTTATGGTCTAGAGGCTACCCTTCCGATTGAGTGTGAGATCCCTTCTCTGAAATTAGCCATCGAATTAATCCCAAACACTACTCCGGTAGAAGAACGTCTCCTCTATCTAGAGCGACTAGACGAGACCCGTTGATTAGCCTCTCTAGCCATTGAAGCACATAAGAAGAGAGTGAAAACTCACTTCGATCTTACTATCCATGCTCGTTCTCTCGTTGAAGGAGATTTAGTCCTGCTTTATGATCAAGCAAATGATAAGCTGGGGGTAGGAAAATTCGAGCCTACGTGACATGGGCCTTGTATTGTAAAACGAGTTTTGCAAAAAAGGGCCTATGAGCTGATTGATTATGAAGGGAACCCTCTAGATAAGCCCCGAAATGGGCTTTATCTGAAAAATATTATGCATGAACCCATGCATTCTGATTTGTACATATGTGTGTTTTTAGTAGGTGTGTTGTATGTGTGTTTTCATGTTTGGCTTGGTGTGTAGGCATAATTGCCACTTATTGTGTCTTTTGCTTCTCATGCAGATGTCTGGTACACCTTATGTTGGTTTCGCTGATGGTGCCTGCCGCAGTACTCGCAATCTTTCTTCTGTGACATGGGTGATCTACGATCCTCACGGTGAGTTAGTAGACCTCCAAGGTGTTTGTCTGGGTTGTACCACAAACAATGTCGATGAATATAGTGTTGTTATTGAATTATTGACCAAGGCCATTAACCTCATCATTCCTTCATTAGTTTTGAATCTGGATTCTCAGCTTGTTGTCTACCAGCTTAATGGGCATTATTACGTCAGAGATCATCGGATTTTAAGGTTGTATTTACGTGTTAAATTGTTAGAAAGGAATTTTGGTTTTATTACATATCAATACATTCCAAGAAGATTAAATACGTTAACTGGTGAATTAGCAAATCATGTATTAGACAGACATTTGCGTAACATTTAATCAAAACAGCATATAAAAGCATTCAAAGCACAATAAGGAACCATAGGAATATGTATATGTATATATATCTCGTGTCGCACACCGAGGCGCTCAAAAAATAAGTGCATATGTCCAAATAGAGTCTATGTTCTCTGTACATCTGAGACACATGTCTCTCAAAAAATCAGCAAGAAATAAAACCTAGGCATCTACTGCGGTGGGTTATGCTCCCTATAGCACACCACTGCTCATGCAACTCACCTCAATAGGTGGTGCACCCTGGGTATCACCCCTACTGTATGTATCTGGAACTCTATGGGGACCTCCTCAGTCCCCATGTAATCAGGGATCCCTGTCGTCAGGCCCTCAAGCTTTTGGGCCACTGTCTCCATCGAATCGCCAGTTGGGGGAGCCAAGGCCAGCGCTCTGATGCCCCGTGGATCCCTCTGTGCCTCTGGAGCTAGTCCCATAGGCCTCACTAGTTCCACATCTGCAAATACCATAGAGTACATCATTAGGACATATGCATGAAAAAATCTAAAAAACATCATAAAAGATAAAATACAAAAATAATGTGATTAAGTGTTTTACTGCCATCATCCCACTACTCGCCAGTAGGCAGCTACATGTCGGGGTCTCCACGAAAGTCCATACTAGCATATGGCTAATCCTCGACAAAGATCGTTTGGCGATCCAGCCACTCACGGAATAGTGTCCCCCATGACACTGGTCGTCCGCCACCCCCACATGGCATAACATGCGCCCACTGTGTGATCCTGGTCTCTAATGGTCTAGGCCTGTCCAAGTCCATATCCTGCAACTGCAGTGTCAACACCCACTTCAGCATGAGCGAGACCAATATAGACCCATAGCCAAACTACTTCACCTCCCCGCGACGACAATTGGTAAGCTGTCTTTTCATGTTGGCCGTCAAGAGCCAACCGGAGTTAGGTCTTTGTTGCCTCGTGTTGGGCTTGGGAGCTCGCTACCCTCATCACCATAAATAGAACTGCATGAAGAACCAAGTCTTCCACCGTTGGAATTGCCACCTTCCCGCTTTTTGATTTCTGTGCCTGTGGGCACACTCGTGCCATCAGCATATCTAATGACTCACCCACGACCCGTTGGCCCTCTAGAATTGGCCTCTCGCCGCGACGGGATAATCCGGTCAAGAAATATATGTCTGTAGCATCGAACTCAATGTCTCTGCCATGGATGATGAATTTTCCGTCTGTTGGGTTCCAGGCATGAATCAACAGCTCTAACAAATCGGGTTGGGCCCGAAGGTGCGGAGTAAGGAAGAATTTTAGCAACCCACACGCACGTAAAGCATTTCGGCACCCAGCATCAGCAAAGGCTTCCTCATCATTGACATCGTGAGTTTGTTCCTACCAAACAAATGCCATGATGCCCTGCATGACAAGAAAAAATGAATTAGAACTCCTTCTGTAAATTTAAATTCATAATTTATGCAAAAAATTAATTTTACGTCACCATCGTGACTGTTTTTAAAACAGCCACGATGGCGCTCAATTCACAGTTCATTTTTCTTGCAATCATCGCGAGAATACATCAGTTTCTCGCGACGATCCGAAGGTGTTACGTATAAATCACGCTCGGTCATCGCGAACCCGAGCGACTTTTTCGTGATGACCGAGAGGCGGCCTTCGATTCAAAAAATCCGTCTAAATTCACCTACCTAGCACCAAATTGCGTGAAAAAATTACTAAAATGCAGCACAGGCCGAAATGTACTTACTTGGCGAAGGTTTCAGGACGAACCGTGGATGGATGAGGCCGAAATCAGCTTGAGAACTTTGCTCAGGTTGGTGCTCCAAACGCTCCAAGGTAAAATGAACAGTGCAAATGGTAAAAACAAATGGATTACCCCCCCTTTTTATAGTAATTTTTTGAAATATTAAAAATTTTACTTTAGAATGTGGGTTTTTTCCATTTTTATTATATGGTTAATTGGAGTTTTTGGTTTTTAACTATGTTTCCACATATATTAATCATTTTATGTCAAATGGGTTTTACGTTTGACGTGTTTTGTGCAGAACTACAGGTAGTGGGGTTACGTCATACTTCGTGTGCACTTGATCCATAAAGTCTTCTTTAACGCTCTTTTCCGACTTAAAAGACGAAAAGATAGCCGAGTTGTCCCTTTCGACTCGTTAAACGAAATAAGAGGCGGTCTGCTTTAAGCTCTTTTTCCGACTGTATAAACGTGAAAAGATTACCAAGCCTTTGTCAATTCAGGTTCGTTATTGATTACGAAACAATGTGGTTTCAATCGCTTTTCTACTTTTTTGTCTCAATGTCACTAATCACGAAAAGTACTCCTTGATCGTAATGGTCAAGCAGTTCTTTCGAGTATCGTTTTATACTTTTTCGGGCTCGAGAGACACAAATCTACGAAAAAAGGACCCCCCTGGAGTTTTATTTTCCGTTTCTTTTTCAAACTCTCTAAACATGAAAGAGACTCTGAGTTTTACCTATGTTGGACTCGTTAAACCCTGGCGGCATTGGACTCGTCACCATGACGAGACTCATGCTTCTCCTCCCCAGGGCTCGTTAAACTATTACTAGGTTGGATTCGACTGAAGGTCGGACTTATATCACAAGCACATGTTATCCCCTTCAAGCTTTTTTTCAAAAAATAATTGGGGTACTCGCCAGCAACGGTGGGGGAAAATTTGGAAACCATCATTGTCTGTGGCAGCTAGTCACTCTTGAACATTGACACTTTTGTTTCTTGTTGGGTTGGGACATCGATACATCGTCATTTGGCCTTCTGCGGGTTTGGGTTGCCATTTAGCCTCTTTCCATTTGATCTATGTTGTCTCCATCGAGCCTCTGATCCCTTGGTACCTGAATGCTTCCACCCTTCGGAGTCGTGTCGCTGACATGTTCAAGAGTATAATCCTTCTGCAATTCACATCCTTACCTCCTCTTTTGATACTCTGTTTCGCCATCTACCGCTTGTTCCTTATCTCATGTCGTTGATGGGGGAACATTATGGCCCTCCTGCGACGGATCTTCTCCTGTCGACATCAACTCATTATCCAGGAGATTGACCTAGAGTTCCCCTTTGGTACCTTGGGGCTTGCATGCCTCAATGGCAAGTTCTTCGCACCTGATGGTTGACTTTCATCATTGGTCATTGATTGGGTGATTCCATGAGTGTTCGACTTTAGCTCATTCGTCACACTTCATGGATTGTACTGGATAGTACCTTGAGAGCCATTGGCATTATTGGTGGTTTGTCTCGCGCTTGTTAACGATTTTCCTCATTGACCAGTAATCAAGCGACTTTCTATCATGCTCGACTTCAGCACATCTATTTGCATGCTAGAATTTGTACTACGATCGGTTGGGTTCGAGACCCCGGACTCAGATTACACATGTTCAGGCTGCGTGGATTGGTTCATGATTACATGACTCATTGATGGATGGCTGTGACCATACCTGAGTCTTCATGGATGGCTACGACCATACCTTTATCATTATCATGGTCTTATTAGTTGGGTGGCTGCGTACATACCACAGACCTAGTTCATATGTGTTTTGGATGGCTGCGCCCATGCCTAGACTACATGTATTTCACTATCAGAGATATCAGTTGTACTCGTGCCTGCAGGCTCTTCTAGATGGTGTTCCAGCTTAGTCAGTTTCGTAAAGCATTTCACCCCTCCCACTCTCTCGGGCTTCATACTTTAGGGGGCATCTGTTACACAGTAATTTGTCACTGCCTTCACCCCAGTCCTTCTACTGTGTCATGTGTCCCAGTGAAACATGCTCATGCTAAACAAATGCTCTCTTATGTTGCCAAATGACCCACTTTTCCTAAGTTTTCTATGTCATCGCGATAATGGACTTAATATACGTGATGAACGATAGTTGTAAATAGTCCAGCCGCGCTTCCAGCGCGGAAGTACATCTGTTTCCTGCGATGGTCCAATTTCATGCTCCGGCGCGAGGCTACTTGCTATCTTTAGTGACGGTCTGACTGGCTACATTGCGTACTAGCAATGTCAGCGCTAAGGCTTAGTTATAAACTCGCGATGATCCAGATTGGGTGAATTCGTTCCAATGGTCGGCCTTCTGGATGTCTCCATACCTGGTTGTTGGCATAGTTTGTGACGCCCTTCCTCCTCTGGTATGGCAGTCCCGTCATTTGTGCTACCTTCCTTGGGGATAAGCTCTCTCTTCCACCTTTCATGGAGACTCCTTCCCTATTTAAACACTCACCAATGCTATGATCATCTAGTTGGTAAATTCTTGGATTGAGCAGTTGTGTTAGTGCTTTTGAGTTTGGTAGATAGCTGGTGTGGGTGTGACAAGTGTGGATTGTTGATAGCTTGTGGAAGGTTGTGAAGTGCCCTTAACTTTGTGCTAAAACTTATGAGTGAGAGAGAAACTTTGTATGTTGGGAGATCCATCTTCAAAGAGTGAATGCTTGAGAAATACATTGGTTGGACCCTCTGAGAAGGCTTGCGACATCAAGACTTTGGTTGTAAGGTTGCTCTTATTTCATTATTAATACAATCAATGATGTTTTCCTATGTCTTGTACATAATTTACTTGATAGCTCATGACTTCTTGACTTTGTGAGTAAATAGGTCATTGTTGTTTTCCGGTTACGTGCTTTGTTGTATTTCCTTTGCATTGTTTTAGGTTGATCACTCATTGGGGAGAAGGAAGCGAAAGCGGGAGCAGCACAACAGAACTCCATCGACCACCGGTTGAGGTAGGCCTCCAACTATGACTGTTTAAGGAAATCTATTGTTGATCTATCCTTGCTGTGACTAGACCCACTCTAGGACTAGAGGGGTTGCCTGTGTCCACAGAGGGAACACTTTCCTGCATCACAAATACCCTAAGGTGGGACAAAACAGGGGACAACAGTGAATGGATAATTTTTTATTATAATAATTTTGAAACTCTGGGTTTTTATTTAATGGAAGCACTTTTGAATACTTGATGCATAGTTAACTTTTCATTGAAGCTTGAGACCGCTTGCTTGTGGAGGGCCCCTGCAAACAATGAGGGTTTTTAACTTGTAGAATTTCCTTTTTGTTATTATTTGCTGTAGCATTTTCACTTATTTTCATTTCATAATTCATAGATTTCTTTCTTATCTTAGTTTGATCTTAACTCTCTTTTATAGTTTCTTCAGCTGATTTGAATCATCAAAATACCAGTGATTTCCTTGTGATTTCTTTGGAATTTCATTAAGAAAACATTTCATCTTCATAGCATAAGATGTTTTTCTCTATAGATTTGGGTATATAGATTTCTTTCAGCTTTATTGTCAGAGCATTTTTATTCAAAAGTATTCTTAGTTTAATTTCAAAAGAAGAGTGGTTTGATTGTTGTTATTTTCTTGAACTTTCAATTTTAAAGCAAGTGCGAGTTAATATGGTTTCATTCTGCAAGTGTGAGTTAATATAGTTTTCATTCTGCAAGTGTGAGTTTATTTTTGTAAGTGTAAGTTAATATAGTTTTTATTTTTGCAAGTGTGAGTTCTTTATGGTTTCATTTTTCAAGTAAGAAATATTGCTTTAAATTCATAATCATTTTATCATCACTAGATAGAAATGTTAATTTCATTTTGAAATAGGAATACAAAACTTAAAGGCACATTTCCAATAACTCAATCGATTAATAAATCCAATTTAATAAAAATGCTTCTAACATATATTGCGCACTTGCACTTCACAAGTTTACCAACTCTGGTCGATAATTTATGTAATCAATTTAAGACAATCAAGTTAACAAACATTTTGGCACCGTTGTCGGGGAAGTGTAAATAGAAGTATTTATTTCTTTTGGATTAAAAAAAAAAAATGACAAACAAACAACAAAAACAAAAACATGATATGCATAGGGAAAGAGACTCTAGGGGTAGATTTGTAGGTAGAGGAAGGAGTTTAATTACAACAACATCACTTACCACACCACAACCTCGTAGTACCACACCAACCACACAAACTTGAATTCCATTCATAGCAGGAAAACACAAACTCCCTGAGGTGTTAAGATCCGAAGTCCAACCTAGAGATTCACCAACTTCATCAACTTAAGCCATAATAGAAGAATAAGATCCCATATCCCTGACAACACGAGTAATTTTACTATCTTCAATTGGAGAACAACTTCTAGCTCAAGAGCTGGAAGTTCCTACTGAAGAAGAGGAGGAAGAAGCATATTTTAACAAACCATTGATAGAAGAACCAAAGGAACTAGAGGAAGTTGAAAACCCAATCTTGGAACTAGAACCCTATATTAGTTCTAAATAATCTACAATGGATGGAGAAGGGGAAGGAGAGGTACATAATTTGAATGGTGAACAACTTCGGATTGGAGGAGGAAGAGGAGGAAATCGGGGAGGTGGAAGAGGTGGAGGAAGAAGAAGAGGAAGAAGAAGAGGAAGATGAGAAGATATAAATCCAGAACCCTGTGGATTTCCTATCCTCGATGAAGATACAACTGTGACAATGAAAAATATCTCACCCTCTATCCTTCCAAACTTTCATGGAATAAGGAGTGAAGATCCTGAAACATTTCTCTTTGAATTTTAAGTCTTGTGTAGATCATATGATTATCTGCATGATGCTAAAAAGTTGAAATTATTGCTTGCAACCCTTAAAGATGCAACATTAAAATGGTTTATGAGTTTAGGAATAAAATCCAATAGAAAATGGGAACAAATAAAAACTACATTCTTAGATAAATATAAGGATTATTGTATGCCCCATAATATTAAGGACATATCATTTAAAATGGTACAGAAAGAAGATGAAAATCTTGAAGACTTCGTTGAAAGATTTTCTTATAATGTTAAAAGGGAAAAAACAAATAATCTAGATGAGGAAACTTTGAAAACTCTCTTATTGAAATCCATTAGAGATGAGTGGATTGATCTTCTCAATCTAATGGGTAAGGGGGACATTTCTCAGTTGTCACTAGGAGAAATGTGTGAGTTATGCATACACATTTCAAGAGGCAAAGAAAGAATCGGGAAAACTCCAAGAGATCCTCTTTTATCAAGGATTAATAAATCCGCAGCTGGGATAGTAAGTAGAGTAGAATTAGGAAATTTGGTTGATAATTTTAAAACAAATATTTTAGGGAGTCTTAGTGAACAAATTTACACCCTTAAAATACAAAACAAGCAAAACGTTGAAAATACTGCATTGTCCATTTTTTTCCCTAAGTGCAGAAAGAAACATGCCTTGAGAGAATGCCCTCTTGATTTAAAGAGTGTAGAAATTTGTGTTATATGTGTGGAAAATCATGAAACAAAATAAGAAGGAGTACCAATTAGGTAGATCCTCTTTTTTATTGCTAAAAGACCTTGGCAAAATCCACATCCAAATACAACTCAGGGCTTTAAGACTCAACCATTTTCACAATCATCACAAAGTAATTGGACTGTCGAAATGCCTTGGCAATCTTGGCGACAACCTTGGTCACAAGGATGGAAAACTCCGTGTGGAAAGTACCCTAAATATCCTCAATATCCTAAATTTCCACAATTTCAACAATCATATCCTACTTTTCGTCCATAATATTATCCTCAGCCCGTTCAACAAACTCAACCTCACAATTTGAATCTATTAGTGTCAGTCAGTTCTGCTTGTCACTAGTGATCAAATATACTTTTACCAAGTTTTGTTGGGGGTATCAAAGTAAAATTTTATCATGTCACTAGGCTTTCAAAATAAAATTTGGTCACTTGTTAGTGTGTCTAGGATTATCTTTATTCTCTCAAGAATTTCACATGTCGGTCGCTTACATCACTCAACTGAGTGTTTCATCATTAAGAGAACTTCATCATCATGTCAGTCATCACCATCATGATTTCACTCAGTCTAATGTCTCCATTAGGTCATTAGGTTTTCAAGGTCATCAACACTTTCATTTCATGAATAAAAATCCGACATAGGATGAGTTGTGATAAGCAACTCTTTGCAATAAACTTTGATGTAATTTCATAAGTACTTCATAGCTACAGTTTCAAGGTTCCAGAATAAGAAGGTTCACTGTTCATAGAAGATACAAAAAATCTAGGTTACAAGTGTCCAAGGTTGCCAAGTTAAAAAAGAATGAAAGTCATGTTTGAAAGAGACATGTAGGGCCCATTATCACTCAAAAGAATGTTATGCTATGTCTATAAAAGCCTAAAATACTCATGCACGTTTCATTTTCATTCCTATCTCATTTTGTTATCGAGCTCATTCCTCCTTAGGTGAGAAAACATGGGGTTTTCAGCTTAAATTGGAAAAATTTGCTTGGAGCTGCGCATAGAAACACTGTGTTGCGTTTCTGGAGGAGGTGCTACACGTTGAAGCTCTACGCTATGCTTTGGCTCTGCGCACTCGTGAACTGCGCTGCACACGTGACAAAGTCTCCCAAAAATCATAAAAAATCACCCAAATCAAAACTTCAAACCTACATTCTAGTTTCTTCATGCTCTAAGCCTCATAAGAAGTAAGTACACTCATTTCAATCCCTCTTTTCCTTTGGCAAAACAAATAAAATGATGGTGAGTTTAGTTCTATAGGGTTTGTATGAATTTCATTATTTAAAGCTTGCAAATGATCAGTTGGAGATTTGAAACCCTAAAATCACTATCCTTATACCTTTGTTTGCATGCAACTCATCATCCCATCCACCAACAAACCATTTCCCTTCAGTTCACTTCACCACCCTACAAACCCTAGCTCTAATCTATTAAATTGAGCAGTTTCCCTAGCTAGGAACGTGTATAAAATTTTCTAGCTCATCTCCCTCATTCATTTTCATCCTTTCAACTTCCTAAGAATTCCTAAAACCCCTGTCCATCTCCCAAATTTTCCCTACTACCATTTCCCTTCCTTAATTCCCTCATTTCACCACTTCACTCATTTCTCACTATTTTTTTTTTCATTTTCCTATCATATAGGGTTTCAAAATGGAAGGAGATTCTTCACCATGGGATAAAATAAAAGATCATAAAGGGGGGAGAATTTTGAGGTAAGATCCCACAAATTGCAATGAGATCAACTCTTCACCATTCATAAGACAATGCTTTGAAGATTTCGACTACGTAAGGTTTTGTCAAAGAGTGGGAGAAGTAGGTTTTCATGAGCAGTTCACTGATTTGATTGCCACCAATCTAAAAGTAGAAAAAGCTGCCATTTTAGGGATTGATTTCACATTCTCAGTTGTTGCCATCTCTCTTGCCACATGGATACGAAATCATGGGGAGTATTGGTTCGAAGGCATGAGCCTAGACCTTGAGCAATACAAACCCTTTTTGAAATCACCCTACAGAGAAGCTCATTCACACATCATTCCATTTAGATACTTGTTGGAATAGTATGCACCACTGATGAAGGTTGTGATGAAGTTTTTCACTTGTGAGGGGAGATTTTCTAGATTGTATCAATACCACATTAGGCTGCTAATGCACTTCACAGTTGTGAAACCTCTTAACTTGTGTAACTACTTGTGTAGAAGTCTCATCAAAATGTCTGAAAAGGTGCAAATGAAAAACAAAGAGCATTACCCTAGCCTTTTCCATCACATTTTGATAAAGGTTGTAGTCCTCCATCAGTTGGAAGAAAAGAACATAGCATGGGATACCTTTATTGAAACAGCCTTGCAGAGGCATGAGACTACTTCACCAAGCCATCACCAAGACACATCAGCACAACCTATGGAGGTAGGGTCATCAAACAAATTAGAGGAGGTTCCCAAGGCACCTAGACCTGAGGTGACCAAAACATACCAGAGAGGAAAAAGACTTGTGTTTACTTCTTAAGTTGAGAAAAGGGCCAAGCCTTCTACATTAGCACAATAGGGATCACATTTGCAGGATGAGGAGTTAATTGAGCATGATTTTGACCTAGTTGACTTGGAGGTAGCAGATGATCATTCAACCTTGCAACAAGCTATCAAGGAGAAGGATTCCCAGATCAGGGAGATCCTGGACAATTTGGCAAGGGCCAGATTTATCATTTCTTTCCTTAAGAAAGAAAACAGTCAACTCAAGACAAAACAACTAATGATGTAAAAAGAGCATAAATCATTATAAAATGGATTTAAATAATAAATTATAATAAATGACATGATGAAGAATAGTAGAAATGGGTGGAATAAGCGTTCAAAAGTGATAATAATAATGGCATATTAACGGCCCAACATACCCCCACACTCAATATATTGCATGTCCTCATGCAACAAAAAAATGAATATATTGCATGTCCTCATGCAACCCCAAGACAAAACCCATGTGTTAACCAAGCAATAAAAATTTGAGAACAAATGAATGCTTCTTTAATTAATGAATATTCAATTTTAGTAATCTTGATGAAGGCATAACAAGTTTTACATTGACATTCAATTATATGTATATATGAAGTTGCAACAAAATATGATATAAGTAACAGCAAACTTCATTAACCATTTTCTCAAAAACTACAAAACAGCTTTTGTTGAAATTTGGCAAGTAAATTTATAATATATGAATGCCTCTATGATCCAAAAATCAGATTGTTTTGATGCACGGATCATGAGATATAAACAAAATGGCTGTAGGTGAGAGTGCATGATTTCCGAAATTTTATGAACCAATTTATCTTGAATTTATCTAGGTATGTGTATTTTAATAGTATGTCTGTGTTTCCTAGAGATCACAAGAATTGAGTCCATAGTTTTAAAAATATTATGGAAATCAATTTCTACACTGAAATTGTATGCCTTAAATGAGAAAGAAAATAGAAAACATCCATCATGCGTAGAAATTCCTCCCCCTCTCTGAAAAATTAGCATGCCCTCATGCGATGCTAGAAAATAAATAGAGGTGGTTGCTACTAGCTGTTGAATTCTATGCTTGGTGTAAAACAACATGGAAGAAGGGAGGTGTTGAGAAGGAATAAGAATAGCAATGGATGATAAAGAATATGAATGACGTGGTCATAAGAAAGAAATGAATGAAAGGAACACTCCCCCATACTCGAAAATGATATGCTGCTGAAAAAGGGAAAGTGGTAAAGATGTGGAATGAAGGATGATAAATGATGCTCAAAATGGATTTTTATGAAATTCTCCTAAATTTGTAATAAATCAGAAAATTATGCTATTTTACCTCAATTTTTACCTCCAAAAATGTGGAATGACATATATGGACTGGCATTTGTTGAAGCTGATGTAGGCAGAAAAGGTGGAATCTAGGAAAGCACATCATGTCTGAACAATTGTTCACATTCGCGAGTTGCTCGAGCCTCTTCTGTTAGTTGCAATAGTGTGGTCATGCTGCGAATAGAATTCTCCATACTTGTTGTTTTCCTGTAAACAAAGCACTATTTTGCATACAATGTTCTTGAATCCATAGTGTTAGTTTTGAATAGAAATAGATAAGATGCATGCAAAACTTTCAGTCAGAAAAACTTCTGTCAAATCAACAAGTTATGGCAGAGTGTAGTAATCATATCGCATGCAATTCCATAATGCATACATTCCCCCCTCCAATTGAAAAATGGGTTTCATAACCATAAAGCATATGAAAGGGGTGGTGCTGACGGCAAGGCAATGGAATGAACGATATATCAGTAAATGAAGCAGAGTACACTTATCAATGATAGGACGGTGAAAGTTATGGTTATATTGAGAGCAAAGTGTGTAAAGATAGTTATGAATAAGAGATAGGACGCTTTGGATTGATGATAGTTTATGCAAAACGAAAAAGGACAACAATATGCTAAAAAGATGCTTTGCTGACGGTATACTAGCTGAAAATGATGTGATTGATCTGAAAACAATTTCTCATGCATAAAGGTTCAAAACAGGGAAAAAGTTAAGGAAATAACTTCTCTGATAAAAAGAAAAAATAAGAAAAGGGTATTATAGTAATAATTGACGATAAGATATAACTTCAATACCATAAGCAGAGCCGCTGCTGCCAACAGGCGTCCATAGCCTCGGCAGGGTTGCTTTTTAACCCATATGAGCCAGGATCCTCAATTTATAAATGGAGAGTTACAGTGTTGTTCTACAGAAGAGATCAGTGTGCTGGCGTGGTAACCAGATAACCACACTGCCATTCACTGGGATGTAGCAAAAGTGATCAGGTCGGCTCGTGATGAGACCTCCTGTTCCAAGGATAATTTGGCTATCCAATGGATCATAACCCTGGTGTGGTGGCCATAATGGGAATGTCACTTTGTTACAACCTTATGAACATGGTAGGCTGGCTCGTAATGAGACCCCCTATCCTCCATCTGCGAACAAAATTTTGTTATTATTACACATTTTTATGATAAAAAAGAGGGAGGCTCAGTACTCCTTAAGAGCAGGGATGGCGGAAGAAGTTGAAGATGTCAATATAAAAAAAAATATACCCATAATCTCATTTATTACAGACAGAGAAGATTATAACCAGGAAGGGTGGAACTAGCATGGTATTAAGATGATCAATCAATATCATGTTCAACAGAAAACAATGCAGTAAAATAGTATATAAATAATTGTGTCCTTTTTGAAAATAAGCTATCATCAAGGAGTTGTCCTGTTAAAGATCATAACGTGAATGATATTAACTCGCTTCAATAGAATCCATAATTCTTGTCCTTATAAAAGTAGTGTACTTCATGCCATGATAGGGAATCAGTAAAATGTGGGTGAGATGAACTAGGAGTAATCCTACAAAAGGAAGGAAAGGGTTGCTCTCAAAAATATTCCCAAAGTGTTGCATTTTTGAAGGAACAGCAAAAACACTCAAAAAGTGGTGTTCCGTGTAGGGAACAACAAAGAAAATGCACACCAAAAAAGCAAAAATACACACAAAAAAAAGTGTGAATATGCAAATGCCGTTCCTTTGGAAAAAGAAACATCAAAAACTAAAAGTGTCGTTCCTTTAGAAAAGGAACAGCAAAAATCAAAAGTGTCGTTCCTTTGGAAAATGAACAACAAAAATGAAAAGTGTCGAAGTGCTGTCCTTTTCGAAAAGGAACAGCAAAACGTGAAAGTGCAGAAGTGATGTTCCATTTCGAAAAGGAACAACAAAACGTGAAAGTGCAGAAGTGATGTTCCATTTCGAAAAGGAACAGCAAAACGTGAAAGTGCAGAAGTGCTGTTCCATTTCGAAAAGGAACAGCAAAACGTGAAAGTGCAGAAGTGCTGTTCCATTTCGAAAAGGAACAGCAAAATGTGAAAGTGCAGAAGTGCTGTTCCATTCGAAAAGGAACAGCAAAACGTGAAAGTGCAGAAGTGTTGTTCCATTCAGAAAGGAACAGCAAAATGGACAATCATAAAATGCAAACATGCAAAAAAAACAAATTAGCTGTTCACGGCATTGATGCTGAGGATGAATTACACTTTGAATGAAGCAACACCTGAAACACAAAATATAAGAGAAATTAGAAAGGAAACAACATTTTATTTAATTAAGTTACCACAGCTATGATATTATGTAAAAAAAATGATCTTTTTGAAAAATGTTTTGGCAGCAGTGACAAGACATGAATCTTCAAATCGAAATCAATTCTTCATTTGTTCTATTATGAATCCGTTGGGTAATGAGTTGAATGAAATTCCTTTGTTTTATTAAAATTTGTTTCAAGAATCACTCGTCCATAAATTGACGTTCTTTTTCTCCTAGGACCTGCAAAAAACGAGTGTCTACCTGCAATAAAACATTAAATCATGGAGAAAGAGAGGTGCACAGCTCCCCTAATCCAAGAATTATGCAAAAAAACTAACAGGTAGTTACTCTGTAGAACAAATCCATGGAGAAAATAACAAAGTAAAATTTATTTGTCACCTGCGGGAGAGCAGTGGCCAATCATGCTAACCTGCAGTGTTTTAATCACAACATCTTTGTTTTTCGTCGAAATTGAGTGATTCCAAAGCAAAATGAGAGCTAATTCAAAGGGTTATCTCCAGTAGAAACAGGTTTTAAAAATTCAATGCTATGATATGTCAAATTTGTTTAGAACAACCTGCATAATAGAGTCATTTTTGATTACCCAATCTAGACCAACGATTGATATTTCAAGCATAGATTCTTCGTTTGATGTCAGATTCAAATGATTCAAATTGGAAATGAAATTAGATTCATTTATTTATCTCCAATAGAAACAGGTTTTGAATACAAGAAGAATTGATAGGTCAAACACTGTAAGGAACAGCCAGAAAGACATAGTTTTAAGGGTGCTGATTTACAATAGACAGTCAGTATTTTGATCATAACTTCCCCATACGATATCAAAAATGAGTGATTCTAATTGCATTGTAAACTATATTCATAGGGGAATCTACCATAGAAACAGGTTTTAAAAATTCATTCATTTAGGCCTCCAAAAACTGACTGTCCCAGCTCTGTTCCTGAGCTGCCCACTAGACACCCTGTCAATGTTTTGTTTCTAACTTTTTCGTTTCAAATCCAAATTGAGTGGTTCAAATTGGGTTAGAAAGTAGACATCAAGGGCTACCTAGGGTAGAAACAGGTTTTAAAAATATTCACTTTTGGTCCCTCAAAACATGACTGTCCCGACTGTTTTTCCAGAAAGTTCATCAAACTCGCAAGCCAAAAAAATGATATTCAAGCATTTTTTCAAATTGGTGATAAAAATGAAAATGAGTGTTTGTAGAACTTATTATTTCTATTATGATTCATCTACATACACAAATAGATTGAAATATTTATCACCGATGGATTTCGATAGCGTGTTGTAACAAAAGAAACAACTAGTTTTACAAAAATAAAAAAATGTGTTTGTTTTATTTATTTATTTATTTTATTTTCTCCACTATCCTACTCTTCTTTGAGAATCGAATATGTTTATGTATAAGAGTATTTCCAGTGGAACCATGTTAGAAATAAGGCCTCATGTATGCACATACCCAAATTCGAAAAATGCATGTTGATAAAAATTAGGGTATGAGAAGCCAACTTCCCTTGAAAAGATGGTTTCAAAAATTGTTGAAGTATGGAGTGATGATGCAAACACGTGATGGAGTGAAACCAATCTTCAATATATCCATTAATTTCTTGATTTCCCATCATACCATGAAGTTCTTGAGCTTTTAAAATGATTTGTTGGTGCAACCTACAAGAAACCTCATTTTCTTCCATAGCTTCTACAATTTTTGAATTTGAAACATTCTGAATCTCATTGTAAGTTTTCTCTAATGGCACATGTGAGATAGAATGGGTGGGAAGGGTGGGTAAATTTGGCAGTTCAACACTGTAAGCATGTTGTACTGGTTTATTGCGGTGAAGGTGTGGAATTAGTTGAGCAGGAAATTCAAAAAAATGTTGGGCAGTTTCTTACCATAACAGAAGATGTCCTTCATGTGTTCCTTCGAAGCTCCTTCTTCCAATGTTCCTGTCAATTAGTTAGTGAAATGGGTGGTGCTTACATCACCACTTGAGTGAAACCTTGTGATTTATTTTTCAAAATTTCTATTTTTTCCCTAGTCATTCACACAAAAATTCAAACATCTATTTCTACACAAGAAAGCAACAACAAATCTGTTAGGAAAGTGGACAATGGAGCAGGGCTTTTACATGCTTCGTACGCAGGTTCTTACCTTTCGTTTTTAAGATCCAACTCTTCCCTAACAGGCACTCATCAGATTCACACTACTCTTTAGAAATGGCTACACTCTCCCCGGCAACGGCGCCAAAATGTGGAGCGATAAAAAGGTGTCTTTTGAACTCCTAATTACCTTCACATTAATTATCAACCCAGGGACGACTTTTTATTTCAAGAGTGTACTCAGTCTGAGGCGGCTATTTACTCAAGAGTATTGTTTTGTAGTATAGTGCTTAAAACCCAGAAGTAAATGAATGCTTGAAAAAGAAATCTAACAATAACATAAACTCAAATGCTCTGAAATCCAACTATTCACTCAGCAAACATCAATTGAGGATACAGTAGCAATAACTCATTCCTCTAGAGATTGATGCAATTGAAATCAAACCGGAACAAGACAATCAATCTGGGAACGAGGAAGCAATAACCAATGTTCTCTACAGTTGACAGTCCTGCTTTAAAGCAATCAAAAGGAAATCGAACTTGAACTAAAGCTGCCATTGAAAGTAAACTAGGAAAACTCTTTAAAAGCAAACTAGTGCAATTAATCAATAGAAATGAACAACAAAGTAAATGGGTGCATGTCTACAACTTAACTACTTCAAAAGGCTAAATCACACCAAGCATTGCATCAGTCGAAGGTTCGGTAGCAATAACCCATCCCTCTAGAAACTGATGGAAAGGAAATTAGAGCATGGACCATAGGTCTGGGAGCTAGGCAGCGACTGCTGAGGCTCACTACAGCCTTAGACCTTCTCTCACACCAAAGCAGCAAATGCAAGTAAATGGAACGGCAGAAAGTAAAATGGAACAGCAAATAGGAAATGGAACAGCAAGTCTAAAATGGAATAGCAGTAAATGGAACAGCAATCAAATATGAATGTACAACAATCCAAATCAAGCACGCAACACACTTATCATTAAAAGGGACAGTAATCTGAGCTTCGATACAATATGCATGAATCACAGTTATAAAGTAACAGCAATTGTAACGGAACAACAATCCCGAATAAACAACAGTCACAATTTAAGAATACATCATACAGTTGTACCGATTTAGGAACATACAGCGCGGTTAATCTGTAATCGAATGACAATCTGTAAGGAACAGCAATGTTATATCAATTATCAAAAGGAACAGCAATGCAATACAAAGTTAAAATGATAACATAGCATTCATGTTGCAGATAACAATAGTATCCAATCAAGTATATCTAATAGCGCTGATATGTAAAACAGTAAAGTGCATCAGATTACTGAACAGAGTAAAAGAAAGAAATCAAACCACACATGAAGCATAAAGATATAATACAGCAGCAGCGTACTCCACCAGAGGCTGGGCCCTTAGCCGCCAGCGGATGCTGCTGGGTTACTTCAGGATCAAAGATGAAATGGCAACTAGATTTATATTAAAATATCAAAGCAGAGTTACAGTGGATTACAACAAGAAATCTCTCAATCTCTCAGCCATTATCCATTCTCTCTGCCATCCTCAATTCTGAATCTCTAATTCATCCTCAATTCCATCATTCGAATCCCTCTGAAATCACCCCCTCTCTGATCTCTGTTGTGATTTAAATAAAGAGAGATCAGAGAGCAGTTACAATCAAGATAAGTACAACATGATTTCTATTACAAAATTAGATTGTTTCCAACCAATTGATAAACAAGAAGATATATTTCCATCCAGCTTTCAACAAGAGCAAGACGAATTTGGCTTTGCAGCTGAGATTTGGAGGACGGCCGCAACAACAAATCTGAGAAAATCGTGCTCAAAGAACCTTGCGTTTCTCTCAGTACAAGCCGAATTTGGGCAAACCGTTCTTTAACAAAGTTAATTGGGCCCGTTCTGGACAAAACCCATGTTCCGGATTTTCCAGATTCTGCTTCATTTGCTCAGAATCGCAACCGCAAAACCGTCACTTCTTATTCCAGCGAATTTCTGAGTTGGCACTTTTAATGATCAAATCTTCAATCTGGAAATTATCTTGGAGGCTAAAAATGGTGAATAATGTTACAACTGATTTATTAAAACTATCATTGATAAAATTATGCATAATCATCAATTTATTAGAAATAAAGGAGAAGAAATAATATTCATTCATAAGAGCATAAATCATTATAAAATGGATTTAAATAATAAATTATAATAAATGACATGATGAAGAATAGTAGAAATGGGTGGAATAAGCGTTCACAAGTGATAATAATAATGGCATATTAACGGCCCAACACATTGCAAAAGGAAAGAGACCAAAACCTATTAGATGAGGATTTGGATATTGAAGACAGAATTGCTATGGAAATCAACAAAGACAGAGAATATTGGCTAGGAAAAGTCAATGGCCATCTAGAGAATCTTATTGACAAGGCTAACAGGGATAACTAGATGTTGAGGCACATGGCCCACCACTACCAAACCAGAAACAAGATTTGCAACATCAAGGTCAAACAAATGCAAAACAAGCTAAAGGAAACCATAAAAGGAAAATATGAGAAAGACAACTTGGAGATGCTTGCTGAAGCATCCATGATAGCATAATACACATAATTTGGCACTTTTGGACTAATTTTGGGAGTTTTTTGAGTGTTTTTGGTTTTTGGTGAAATTTGGTGCAAATTCAGAAAATACACTAATTACATAAACAGAGCACCTTGGCATTGCATTTTTTCCTCAAAGCTCCAAATGACAAGTGGCTTGTATTTTTAGAAAGTTGATGGCCTGTCAAAACACATTTCCTCATATTTTTTAGATAGGTTTCAAGTTTTGAGAAAAATGAGAAAAAGGGGTCAAAAATCAACATTCTACCCCTCTTTTTGATAGGTGCTGCACTTCTAGAGACACCTTGGGAGAATGAGTTTTTGAAGGCCTTCCCATGGGTCATTTTGAAAAATTCAAGATGTTTTGGAAACTAGAAAAACAAGGCTATTTTACTATTCTTTTAGATTTCAATTTTGACTTCAGGAAAGCACCTCAAAGTGGCCTCAAACTTGGCACTGCGCTTTTGCAATTTTCTAAGATTTTAATTAAAATTTTCACTGTGTAATTTCTTATATTTTCTAGTTTGACTTGGGTAAAGGTAACTTGATGATGTAACTTCAGTAGTTCGAAGTATTGATGATGTAATCATGAATAAATTAGCATAATAGGTTGTTTTTATGGTTAATTAGGCCTCATAAATGAAGAAAAACTCAAATCAAAGTCTAAGAGAAGAGTTTGTTTTTGACCTTCTCACTCTCACTTGTTGGTTGAGATATTCTTGGAAACTGTTCCACCACTCATGGATTCGACCCCTGAAGGTGGGGAAACTATTTATCTTAGTCTATATGTATCATTTTCTCAGTCAGAGAGAAGGGTTGGACATTTGAGGAGAGAATTTGTATCTAGTGCTTTCACTCAGCTAATCAAAGGAGTAGTTACAACTATTTTTCAGGAATTCATGTGCAGTGAGTTTGTGATGTTGTTTTCTTTCTATGTCAGTTTCTTATGAATGAATCCATCTTTCTTAACATGTTTTTCTTTCCTCAGTGATTTTCCTTATAGTTATGTAGGCAAAATTCTTTATATTTAAAGCTCTATTTATGTGGAAAATCATTTCTATGTTTCCTTCTTCTAGATTAATGAATTCATGGCACACATGCTCATTATGACCTTCTAAGCTTCTCAGACCCTACACTACATTGACCAAAATCTCAGATCCATCACAAGACATTGCTATATTTCTTGTCCTTTGCAACCCTTTGAGGCCTTGACCTAGCTGCTTTTTCTCATCCCTGATCGAGCAACTAAAAACCCTAAATTTCCAAAAACTCATCTAAACCTATTATATCTGGCATAAAATCCATTTTTCTTCCAGTCATTGACTGTGAAATCCTTAGAGATATCCCTCTCTAGTTTAGCAGGGCTAGCTACCGAAACTGCAAGTGGTTTGAGGTTACCTCTTTTGATCTCCTCCTTAGTCTGGGAAATTATGGAGGATAACCGAATCCACAACTTTAGTTACCATTTTCTCAAAGACCAAACTAATTCCCCACCCAACCACTCCCAAATACGAACAATAATAAAAACTCACAACCTGTTTACAATATGGAAGGACAAAATTTTCAAACTTACATGATAACTCCAATAGATCTAAACAATGTTTAACTTAGATCTGGTAGAATATTAGAAAAAATTTCCCATCAGTTTTTATTCAAGAAAGTGAAAAATAAAAGCTCTCTGAAGAAGAGAAGTCTCTTAATGAAAATGAACAAACTCAAAAACAAGTTACTCCAACACATTCAAATAACTCAACTCCTATTATGGAACAACCTTCAACATCTGTTTCAAAACCACCTTTTCCTGAGAGATTAAAAATTAATGAAGGGGTAGAAAAACATATTTTATTACCTGATTATGACATGTTAGATGAACTGAAGAATGTTTGCATAAATATTCCTTTGCTACAAGCCATTAAGGAAATACTAATTTTCGTAAAGACAATTAGGGAATTGATCATAAACAAATGAGGAAGAAAAAGAAAAGAAATCAAAATAATCCAACTAGTTGGAAAATTTGCAGATATCATGATGGGTAAGACAACAATTCAGAAATATTTTGATCTAGGAAGTCTCATTGTGAAAACACACATCAATGGTGTAGTGATCCCAAATACATTTATTGATCTAGGAGCAACTATAAACATCATGAGTAAACAAACTATGAATCAATTAAAACTTTCTAATCTTCAATATACACCTACACTGTTACAATTGGCAGATAGATCTGTAATCAAACCTGATGGTGTAGAGGATATATATATATATATATATATATATATATATATATGTATCCCTAGATTCTTGGGAATACCCTATCAATTTTATGATTTTAACACCCAAGAATAAATTAGGCGGACATCCATTGATTCTAGGAAGACCATGGCTAGCTACAACTGATGCTTTTATAAGTTATAGATATGGTGATATGTTCATTTTTTATGGGAGCTCAACAAAGAAATTAACACTGTATCCACCTACAAAAATAAAAATAGAGGTTGAAAATGAAGGATGGATAGATGATGACATTGATATAAAACCAATCTTTGATACTTCACAAATAGATGAGGAAGATCAAATTTTGTATTTAATAGAAAATAATGAATCTTCATCATATTGTGAATCTAGTCAAAGTTTTCAAGAACAATACAATATTGAATATTTATCATCTCGTCAACTATCCTTGCATTCTATGGAAACAATTTTCAATTCTACAATTGAAATCTTTCAAGGAAAAACTTTGAATATCAAAAATAATTTGGGAGAATTTTAAAAGAAATAATTAATAAAGTTGTTACAAGAACATTCCTTTGCCTATGCATGGGAATATACCAAAATGAAGGCAATTGATCCTAATACTTGTATACATCATATCTACATTGAAGAAAATTCCAAACCATTCAACAACCTCAAAGAAGAATGAATCCAAATCTAAGGGAAATTGTTAAGGAGGAACTACAAAAATTGTTCAATGTCAAATTTCATCTACCTAATATCAGACAGTCAGTGGGTTTGACCCTTAGTAATTGTTCCTAAAAAGAATGGAAACTGGAGAGTGTGTATTGACTATAGGTAATTGAATAAAGCCAATTTAAAATATCACTTTCCAGTTCCTTTCATAGATCAAGTTTTATATACATTGGTAGCAAATAAATATTTTTCATTCCTAGATGGTTTTAGTGGGTATAATCAAATCCAAGTAGCCCCAGAAGACCAAGATAAAACTACCTTTACCTACCCATGGGGAACTTATGCTTACAAGTACTTCCTTTTGGATTATGTAATGCACTTGCAACATTCCAAAGAGCAGTATTAGGCAATTTTCTGATCTAATTCATGATTGAATGGAAGTGTATATGGACAATTTTACAATTTATGGAAATTATTTTGAAGAAGCTCTTAAAAATTTGGAAAAAGTTCTCATTATATGTAAAGAGGCAAATCTCTCATTAAGACATGAAAAATGTTTTATGATGTTTACTGAGGGAATTGTTTTAGGACACCATATTTCAGGAAATGGAATTAGAGTGGACAAATATAAAGTAGAAGTTATTTATAAATTATCTATTCTAACTTGTCAACAAGATGTTAGAAGTTTTCTTGTTTTCACTAGTTATTATAGAAGATTCATAGAAAAATTTACAAAAATTGCATCTCCACTTTTCAAACTACTCACAAAAGATTGTGAATTTAACTGGAATTCTGATTGCCAAAAGGCCTTTGAAACATTAAAAGAGAAAATCTCTAAAGCACCCATTCTTAGAGGATCAAATTGAAAATTACCTTTTCACATTTCAACTGATGCTTTAGACACAACTTTAGGAGTTGTACTTGGAAAAAAGGATTTAACTCCTTATGACATTTATTACACCATTAAAAATTTGACTCCTGCAGAGTTAAATTATACTGTAACAGAATATGAGTTTTTAGTTGTTGTCCATGCTATCAATAAATTCAAACATTACATTACTGGCTATGAAAATTTTGTACATACATATCATTCTGTCAAGATGGTTGATATTGTTGCAAGAGTTTAACATCATTATTTTGGTTCGACCTGGGAAACAAAATATAGTTGCTAAATTTTTTTCTAGAATTCAAAATGATAATAATGATGTACCTGTAGAAGACAATTTCCTTGATGAATATATTTTTGCAGCATCTACTAAATCACCATGGTTTGCAGATATTGCTAATTATTTGGCTACAGAGAAGTTACCATCATATTTATCTCCTAGAGAAAATTGGAAGGTAATTCAAATTAGTGCATCTTATTCCTGTATAAATGAAGAATTATATAAAATAGGGCCAGATCTGATCATTCGAAGGTATGTTAGAGAAGATGAAGTACCAGAGATATTGAAAGATTGTCATAATGAGCCATGTGGAGGAAACTTCGCTAAAAAAAGAACTTCCTACAAAGTCCTTCTCTTAGGATACTATTGGTCTTCACTTTTTAAGGATGCCAAGGAGTATGTCAATAGATGTGATAGTTTTCAAAGGATGGGGAAACATGTTCCCTTTGATGAAATTCCTCTACAGCCTCAAGTACTTATTGAGCCTTTTGAAAAATGGGCTTTGGATTTTGTTGGTCCAATTAATCCACCATCGAGACAGAAAAGGTACATTCTTGTTTACACTGATTATGTTACAAAATGGGAAGAAGCTAAAGCACCCTTTCTGAAAATTCTGTAGTTTCATTTCTTTTCGAGGATATCTTTTCTCATTTTGGTGTCTCAAGGGAATTGTAACAGATCAAGGTACTCAATTCACATCCAAGTTGGTACATAATATAATGGAGGAGTACAAAATCAAACATCGGAAGTCCACTCCATACCATCCACAAGAAAATATACAAGTGGAGTCCACCAATAAAGTAATTGAAGCAATTCTCACCAAAATTGTCTGCATAGAAGAGACTGGGCAGAAAAGCTTCCAAAAGATTTATTGGCATACCATACCACATGGAGAAACACTACAGGGCACACTCCTTATGATCTTGCTTATGGAAAGCAAGCCGTGTTTTGTATTGAGTTTCAGGTCAAAACTTTTAAGACAACAGTTAAATTGGGTCTTGACCTTTCAGAAGCAAAAAGACAAAGGATGGAGCAGTTAAATGAACTTGATGAAATAAGACAAGATGCAATACAAAGAACTAGTCTAGTTCGACAACAGAGATCCATATGACATGACAAATATATCAAAGAAATAAAGTTCCAGCCGGGAGATTGGGCATTACTTTTTGATTCAAAGTTCAAAGATTTCCAAGGGAAATTTCAAACTCATTGGCTTGGGCCCTATGGGATTGAAACAATGTTTGATAATGTGCAGTTAGGATCAGAACTATTGATGAAGAAATAACCACTTTTCTTGTGAATGCTCATTGATTAATAATTTATCGTAAGCCATTGACAAAGGAGGAGTTTATCAAACATTTACAATACAACACTGATTTCCATTTGGTTAAGAAGGATTTCCCTTCTCCTCCAACATGACTTATAAGTCTTTTTCTTTTCTAAAATATATCTATATATATATATATATCTATATATATATATATATATATATATATATATCTATATATATATATATATATATATATATATATATATATATATAAAAGATATATATATCTAATAAAAAAATATATAATAAAATTTGTATAAACATGAAAACCAACACTGTTGGCATGTGTATATTGAAAATTTTGGGTGAAAACCAAGTAATTTTGGCATTTTAAATTTTCTTTCCCATTCCCATTTTCTTTTTGTTGCTCTTTTTCTTTTCAGAAATAAAATAGCTATAGAATAACAAGAAATCTGCAGCTTTCACAAAATTTTGCAGCTGATGTTTAACAGGAACCACCAATTGGAGCAATTGAAGCAGTGATCAAATTCATACTTGAAAGCACCGGAAGATAATGAAGAAAGGAGCGAACAAAGGTAAAAAAAAATCAATGTATGGGTATGCAAACATTTAATTTAGTAATAAGGATAAAAAACATTAAGTATATGAATTTTATGATGATTGTACCACCGGTTAAAAACCATCATAGCATAAGGTTGAAAGATATTTTGGTTATATCACCATAACACCGCCATTTGTCTCCAATCATTTCACAACACTCCTAACTCAAATTCGAATTCATTGAAGAGATAGCCGAAATTTCCAACTCACATTCATTAAATACTCTAGAATGGTCACGTCACTCATTCATCTCTTGTCCTCATTTTCATTTATACCCTTGTCAAAACCTCTCATTCGGAAACCTTAATCCATTTTATGTCAAGAAGCAAGTCAAAGGAAAAACTTTCTGCTCATGGGGGTGATTGTGAGGTCTGAACCGAATGAAAGAAAGTTCATGGAAAGTTACTCGCAAGTGAATGAGATGTTGTAGAAAGCGCAATGGCTACATTTTGTGGAGAAATTTGATGTTTTCAACAAAGAGCTTACCAAATCCTTTGCCAGATATTTTGATGGAGTAGAAGTTGAGATTGGAGAAATTAAATTTGCAGTAACATAGTCCCTTATTGCTGAAGCTACCAGCCTATCCAGAGGAGGAGAATGATGGTTTAAAAATAGAGTCATAGAAAGTGCAGAATGGAATTTTTCTTAAAGAATCTAGGTATGGACACATCCATTTTTAAGAAAGGAATCCCAAGAACTGCACTTAAAAGTAAATGGATAAATATATTACTGGTTATTCAAAAATTTATCTCTTGTGAAGGAAGGTTTGGTTGCATGTTCTTTTATCACATTCACCTAATGATGCATTTTCTGGAAGGAAATGAGATCAATATCCCATACGTTTTTTGAATAGCTTAAGAAAAATGTTAGGAAATGTACAAAAAAAGATTCAATTTATAGAAACCACTATGTATCATCATGACCTCATCAAAATTCTTATTGAATTCCCCTTGAAGGGTTTAGGAGATGATTGGGAAAAATTCTTACTTAGAAACCATTTTAAGGAGGAAGAAGAAGAACATGCCAGTAGTAGTAAAGGAAAAAGAGGGAGAAAAAGAGTATTTGAAAGCCCTATTCAAAAGTTACCTTAACAACAATCCCAAGAACAATCAGAGGATGAAATTCCTATTGCAAAAATTTTAGGAAGCATAAAAAGGAAACTGTTAGAAGAAAGAAATTCAGCAGAGAAGAAGAAAACACATCCAAGGAGATAGAGGAGGTCAAAACAGAAAAGAAAAGAATTCAAATAAAAAACCCTCCTCCATCAAATGTGAGAAGAAGTGCTAGGCTTAATCAAGCACTGAAGGAACCATCTCTAAAAGTCATGGAATATGTTAATTTAGAGGAAACAGAGAAGCAAAGGACTCCCTCACCTACTGTCATTTCACCCATTCAAAGCCCAGGCTGAGGAACACCAGAGATAGATCCAATACAACAAGAGATATACGATTATATTGAATCTATGGAAAAGAAAGTTGCAGAAAAGACATCTGGTTCAACAGTGCATGAAAAAGAAGATCAATCTAGTAGCCCACAAGAACCTCTAGTCATAAATATTTTAAAACAAGAAATATTTGAGTTGGAGATGCTAAATAGACACATATAAAGGGAACATGAAGCCTTGAAGATGCAAAATGAAATCCAAAGAACCCAAAACGACAATATTCTCTTACATTTGAGCCTATGGTATAAGAAAAATAAGAAGCTGAAACAAAAGAATAAGGTCCTTAAAAGAAAAGTGGTAAATCTGAAATACAAAATTCTAATGAAGAAGCTAAGGATGACAATGGCAAGGAAAATGGTGAAAAAGACAAATTTAGATGTGCTAGCTTGAGTTTCAAAGGAGATGCAGTAGTTAACAAGGGCACTAATTTTTGCATGAGGACATGCAATGACCTTCATGTGGGGGAATGTAGAGCCTCATGAATGCTTCATCTTTACACTCTTCTTTACTCATTTTCCTTCTCCTTGACCATTATTTTTGACTTGATAGGCATCAAATTGTAGGTTTTTGATATAGGTAAGGTACTAATTATCCTATTTTTCATATTTAAATTTGTTTCCTTATTATTAAGTTAAAATTTTAATTGGCTACCAGATTCATGCAATTCTGCAGCTAACATCTGTTTCTGCAACCAACTCCATTGTTGAACAGAGTTCGAGGTGCCATTCAAGGAAAGAAATATATGGGAAAAAAGAGATTGATCCCCTACACGATCTCCTCAGATTTATCTACACCAAATCATTAGAAGAAAGCCTGAATTGTGTGGTCAAAGGCAAAATTCAACATGTAGCTGGAGCAAGCGAGCGAGATTCCGAGATGAAAACGCCTCACGATTTTCAAAGGGAATGCAATAGTTGACAATGGAACTAATTTTAGCATGAGGACATGCAATGACCTCCGTGTGGGGGAATGTAGAGCCTCATGAATGGTTCATCTTAACACTCTTCTTTACTCAATTTCCTTCTCCTTGACCATTATTTTTGACTTGATAGGCATCAAATTGCAGGTTTTTGATATAGGTAAGGTACTAATTATCCTATTTTTCATATTTAAAAAATGTTCCTTATTATTAAGTTAAATTTTGGATTGGCTACTGGATTCATGCAATTTTTCAGCTAACATCCGTTTCTGCAGCCAACTCCATTGTTGAATAGGGTCCAAGGTGCCATTCAAGGAAAGAAAGATATGGGCAGAAAGAGGATAGGTCCCTATACTACTAGCGTAACCCCTTATTGTTATTAGTGCAACCCCGTTATTATATTGTTGTGCCATGTAGTCCCCATATTGTTATTATTGTGCCCCATAGAAGCCCACTATTGTTATTATTGTGCCCTTACATTATTATTGTTATGTCGGCTCTGATTATATTATGACCCCTTAGACTCCTATATATAAAAATGAGGTCTTGTCATTTGTATCATTGAAGAAATGTTCATTTGTTTAATGTAAAGGAGGTTGACCCCTCAAAGGGGCTTATTTTGAAGTCATTGATCTATCTTTTCTATCTTTTTGTGAGTTGGTTTCATAACATTTGGTCTCAGAACTTTGGATTCTAGGGTTTCACTGCTCCAAATAGGTCATCGTGGTAGTTTCACTATAACTTTTGTTCTTCGATGTTTCCGAAGCTAAAAAAAAAAAACTCATTTGAGAGACAATCGTTATAAACCTCATTTCTGAATTTCAGATATTTTCTTGCTATAATTTTGGAGGTATGATCCGAGGAAGTTAGGGTTTTTGTAAGCTCCAGAATTCCATCACAAAAAAGTCATCGTGGAATTTTTGCTATAAATAGTTTTCTATGCATGCTCAGACTCTGAAATTGAAACCCATTTGAGCCAAAATCTTGCTGAATATCTGGTTTGAATTTTAGATCTTGTGTCACTATATTTTCAGAGATATGATCCAAGGAATTTAGGGTTTTTGCAAGCTCCCAAATTACATCCCAAACAGGTGACCTTGGTAAAATCATCGTAACTTTCTCTTTGAGCATCAGATTGAAATTTCATAAGAGGTTACAGAAAGAAAATAGATTGTAGTTTTCTTTGTATCAGTTGCAGGTCCTAAGGTTGAAACAATGACATTTGGAATTTCGTACAAGTTTTCTCTACTAAAAAAGCATATAATCAGGCCATATTGGGAGATTGGGCATAACTCTTTTGTGGAGAATCCAATTTTGATAAGACTAGTGGCATTGGAAAGAGGACTCAAAGGGATACCGCAGGAATAAATTTCAAACCTTTGAGATCCACAACTACAGAGTTACATTCGTTTCAAGGTCGAGATCCTAAAAACTAGAAAAGGAGATATGAGGAAGTTTTATGGCAAGGATCCAGTAACATGGATACTACAGATGGAGAAATATTTTGATCTACATGATCTGAAACTGTTACGAAAGGTATGTATTGCTTATTTATATTTAGATCCGAATCAGTTTGTATGGTATAGATGGCTTTGTTTTCGTAAAACACTTATCATTTGGTCAATTTTCATGGAGGAAATAATAGCACATTATGAGGAGACAAAGAGCAACACCTTCTTGAGCCAATTGATAAATCTCAAACAAAAGTGTTCAATGGCAGAGCACATTAAGGAATTCCAAAAATTGAATATAAGGGTAAATGATATTCCAATTAAACAGAGGATTGATGTCTTCACAGAGACTTTAAAAGATAACATCTAACATGAGGTTCACCTCTAGCAACTTGATTGATTGGAGAAGGCATACAGGTTGGCAAAAAAAGTGGAAAGTAAAATTGTGGCAACAAGGAAGTCTACCACTCACAAATATAAATATGGAAGTGTTTTTTCTCCTAGCCTTCCACAACCTACAAGGTTGATGCCACAATAATTGGAAGAAAAAAGAGAAAAAGGGCTTTGTTACGATTGTGATAACAAATACATTAAAGTTCATAAGTGTACCGAGAAGAAATTATTTTACATAGATTGTGAAGAGGAGGAAGAAAAGGATCAAGAAACATCAAAATAAGAGGATATACACCGGGAGCCAACTCTAGAGAAACAAGAAATGAATCTGACCATATCTTGTACTGCATTAGCATGAATTACCACTCCTCAAACTCTCAAGATAGAAGGATAGTTCAAGAAGAAGAAGGTTTAAGGAGTGAAATATCAAGAAGAAAAGGATCAAAAAATGTCAAAAGAAAAGGATACTCACTAGGAACCAACCCCAGAGAAATAAGAAATGAATCTGACCATATCTTGTAATGCATTGGCAGGAATTACCACTCCTCAAACTCTCAAGATAGAAGGACATATCAAGAAGAAAAAGGTTCAAGCAGTGAAAGATCACATCAAGCATCAACAACAAGTTCTGCAACTTTTAAAGGATAAACTCACTTTTGTGCAAAATTGAATGAAACAACAGGAAGATCAATATCGCAACGAAATAAGTTTTGATGTAGGTGACTGGGTATTTCTCACAAAAACCTTTTGTGGTCAAACTTCTCTCAAAACCAAGCAGCTAGGGTTGTGGAGTACCTCCCAAGCTACACAAATCAAAATTCCCTCTTAGCGAGAGATGTAATTCCATTGCACAAAAGTAACCATCATCAACGATAACACTAGCCTAACCTAGCATTCATCAATGCAGCATACCCTGTAGAATCAACCATTCTCTCGTTGATAGTGTCTCTGTCTCATCTTGTGAGAACCTAAAGATTCAAAATTTCATAAGGCATCTCCCTTTGAAGCTAGACTCCCTCTGAGTCTAAACGATCTCCATTGTCTCACACCGCTACTAAACTTGTGTCCTACAAGGCCAGTTCAATCTGTGATTAAACATGGGCCACATTACCACCGCAACTCATCTCTGCAAGCAATCTCATCCTCCTAGGTCAAATACCACACATGCACATGAATCCAGTATAGGATTTTCATCCTCACAACCTAATGAAGAAAATAGCTTGCCATCATCTCAACCTTCACACAAAGCCAACTCTTTCATGCCAAAACATCCCACAAGTAATCCTAGTGATCCATGAAAATCCATTAGAAGTTCACGATCAACAACCTATCCTACAACAAATTGTTTTTCATCGGGTTCACCATCAATCCACGAGAATTCCTATCCAATCTCATCACCTATTCATTCAAGACCACATCTCCATGTCCTCAACTGAACCTTATGCTCCATGATCTAGACAATGTCTCAACTCCCTCTGAGTTGCTTTGCGGTGCACAATCTGATCCACCAACCCTTAAAAGTAGCTCTGATACCATGTTGATTCTTTTTCCACAACACTTCAGCTATATGTATATGTCTAAAATCATGATCATAAACACATCAAAATACCCCAAAACTACTATTTTTCATAGTGGAATAACATACGTAAGTGAATCAACTAGTTCACATGACAATTTTTAACTTTTAACCCACTACATGTTATATTACAAAAAGTTTAATACAACAATATTAGGGCTCCCATACTAGGGATCATAGACCTTATATACAACCCTGATAAAAGGACACAACTAGGGCTTGGTGTCACCAAATATGAGCACCAATCTTCTCTAGACAAAGTACACTTGACCTACTTGCTGAAGGAGCACTCTGCTCAACCCTTTAAGACCACGTAGCTTGAACACATCTGGCGGGTACTTTTCCCCCCTCATCTATTGATCACTACAACAGCGTCTCCAGTTGTCCAACCTATCGCTATCAACCACTCTTGGTAGCTCCAATATGACTGAACATAGGTTCACCAAATTTCCACTAGCTGCTCTCCTTCTCCTTCAAGTTCATAAGCTCTCAGGGTCTTCAACAAACTGCCGACTAGCACTGATATGGTTGCTTCACATAACTCCTCTTGTGGACTTCAAGTATTCCCTCTTATAAGTGATTTTCAAAGCATGAAATCCCTAAACTAGGGATCCAAAAATATGCCTCCTAACAGTCCCTTCATTGCTCCAAGGATCATTGTACATGAAGTCTTCACATTATTCCCACTACTAGTCTCTCTGATGATCCAAATATGGCTAAACTTAGGGCTTCAACAATATTCCTTCACATCATTGACATTTTCCATCTATAACTCACTCAACCAGGGCACACAATATTCTCTCTTATTGTCTCTTGGCTACTTCAAGAATAACAAACCTAGGGCTAGCACAATCAACCCTCTTACCATTGAAATGCCTCTTGCATTAACTGATCTAGGGATTCATCAAGCAACCCTCTTATATTTGATTTTACAATAAAAAACCATCGAGCTAGGGCTCACCAACAATCTGCCCACCATCTGACTTGTTGTTGCTCTAATGAGGCAAAAAATTAGGGAAATTAATCAACCCACACTCAGTAATAGAACTACCTTTTAATACTATACTTACGGATGACTGCACAAATTTTAACAATCCATAAAGGAGTTATTCATTGGTTGTTCCAATCTCTATTTAACCGCATTTAAAAACCTTGCAACTTAGAAAGCCATGTCCTTGTCTTTTGGAAACCCACTTAACTTACCAGGCCTGCCACATAGAATCATAACCATACCAAACTCAGGAAGGTCTGCAACCTCCAAAACATATATAGTAGCAAGGGTTAGTTGGCCACACATGCCTCTTCTCTTCGCGATGAGGATGTATACATCTGGAGGCAACATTCCTTGGATTTAATGCCTTTTTTAACATCTTAGGGAATGAGGCCCTTCTTCCACATATTTGTGCACTATCACAGAGGTATCTCCCACTCTTTCTTCTCCCAACAAAGATGTTACAGGGTTGCAATCCTCGTCCTTCAACTAGTGAGACACACATGGATCAAGGACCCTTTTAGGATAGATTTGAACACCTCTACGACCCTCTTCCACGGGTAGAGGTTTCACTTAGGGATGCATCTCTTTCCTGTAACAGAAACTAGGTCTTTCGACCTCCCCAAGTATGCATAAACTAGGCCTGAAACCCCTCCACAGGCCAACAAGAAACCCTTGTACTCTTAGTTGTTGAAACCCTCAGGAAACTCCACACACTCGCTAAGGACAAAAGCCTCCTTTGTGGCTTCTTGAGACTCGTTCCTTAAGATGTCTCATAGTTAGATAGGTGATCAAATGAGCCTCTCTCTTCCCTTCTTAGAGTTTTCTATGAGGGTGAACATTATTCCTCAAGGGGTTTCTCTTCAAGCCTAGGTGACTTGACTTTTCTTCATGAAAACCCAGCTATCATGCATAATTATTTTTTTCATTTGATCAAATACCCTTCATGGTTTCCTTAGGTCACCCGTAGTTCTTTTAAGGGTTCTCAACTTGCAACAATTATTAAACAATTAATTCTTTCCTTGGTTTCAAACCCACACCTTGGGTGCATAACCACATCTCTTGGGTACTTCACACACAAAAACCTTTTATGGTCAAACTTCTCACAAACCCAACACCTAGGGTTGTGGAGTACCTCCCAAGCTACACAAATCAACAATATGAGTGTCTTACAAGTATGGATGGTATCTACCCATAGGCAATGCATCTTTATCATAAGCGATTTCATTCTATTTCTCAACATAATCATTGAAACACATACAATGAAGTTCCTTAGAAGTGCATCATATGATTGGATATTATTAATATCTAACTTAAGTTTCATAATTTTATAATCTTCATAATCTAAACTAGTTATTCCACATGCATTAGTTGGGATGGTTCTATACTGATGGAAGTGTCTTGAAATACTCCTTTATTGATGGAATGTGGTGATTGAGATATATTTCATGAAGCAATGTCTTTCAGTCAAATAGTCAGGATGAAATGATGCCTTGGGGTACTTGTGATCCACTCAGCCATGAAAAACTCTTTTTTTAGCATGCTATTCTAGTTGCAACTTAGAAAATATGTGTCAAGGAGGAAATGTAGAATTTTATTAGTGGGCTTGATAGATATACTAATAATGAATGTACCTATGCTTTCAACACTCAAAAACATCTACGCAATTATTTTGATAATGTTTTTCCATTAGCCACAATTGATGATTACATTAAGGAGATGGGATGAATTGACATAAAGATTAAAAGGAATGGAAATCCATTCATGACTACTTGGAAGATTGACAACTTTTTAAATAATGAATTTTTGAAAAATATTTAAATGCATTATATTTAAGTTCAGTTAGATGTATTCCTTGCAACTTTAATCATCAATAATAGCATTTTAATCCATATACTTATTGTAATTCGCAAACAATATAAACAATTTGATGAAATAAACCAAAAAATGACCCTAATGCACTTTGAATGAACAAATTTATAAACCCTAATATTCAAATACTAATGTGAGAGTTCTTAGAATGAACAAATTTATAAACCTTAATATTCAAATACTAATGTGAGAATTCTAAGAACGTTGATTGTGTTTTATAGGAAATAGTTTATTTTCAAGAAATAACTTATTTGGGTAAGTTGAATTAGATTAATTAGACTTGTTTTTTAGGTTTATAAGAGTAATATTAAATAAAATCATGATTCCTTTTTCCATATTTTCATATTAATTAACTGTTTTCCGGACATGCCATTTTCTTAACATCTACATGAGAAGCAAAACACACATAGGTATATGCCATGTTTTCAATGTGGTTGTAATTATATCAACATTTATAGATAAATAAATCGATGCCTTACTGGTTATAAGATGACATTGTAGACATGGATGAATTGGCATTCCATTAAAAAATTTAGGTAATGATAATTGCATTGATCACACCCATTCACCAATGCCATTATAATCATAGAATATTCCTAAAATATTTACACATTCTTTTACAAAAATAAAAACAATTCTCAAACCAAAAATATTAAAATAAAATATTATTACAAAATTATCATCAGAATAAACATTATTTTTTACCCTAAATACGATAATTTCATCCCATAAAAAATATGATAATGTCATCATAAAAAAAATACTTCTATTATTGTAGAACACATAACACATATCATTTAAGATAAGTGATATGACAGAATGGAATGGTTGAATTATCATATCGATGTTCATAATTATGACTCATGTATATGGTGAAGGGGGGTTTTATCAGTTTGGATTAAATGCCTTCTGACCTTAGAAATTTTTAATAGTGCAAGATTGATATTATACGCCAATATCATTTCAAAGTAATGGGTTGAATGCCTTTTTACATAAGGAATTATAATAGAGCATGATTGATATTAGAGACTAGTATCATTGCAAACTAACAAATTTCTAGTATTTATTAGCTGATATAGCTGATAATAATAAAATGGGCTATTTTCTAATAAAGGTTGGTATTACGATTTCATTATTTTTGTGATTTTAAGTTAAGGATATTACATTTAGTTTTTGGTCAAATTTATATTAGTTTGGGTTTCATAAAAAATGGCAAAATTTCTATAGTTGAATATTACAAATGAGAATTTATTATCTTTAAAAAATAATTTAATTTATTTTTCGTTAATTTGATTGGTTGTTAAATTGAATATGTTATTGTTGATTGCCTCATTTAATGAACCTTTGCAATAATGATAATGTACTTATAGTTAATTCATAAAATCTTATTCTACTACATTTTGGTCCTTAAAATTTTCATTTCGTTTTAATTTCGGTGCATTTCAAAACAAAAATTGACCAGCGCATTGGTGCAAAGATGTGCCAAACATACAGATGAAATTTCAAAACTATGTACTTTGCTTGATTTAATTTTATTTATTTCAACTTGAAACCAGTACCTTGAATCATGTACAAATGCATTAAATAGTGAGGCTGGTGGTGAACCACAAAAAATTTATTTAAGGACCATGCCCGCACTTTTATGGTTTCCAAAGTTATATCAATAAAAGTGCTAAGCTTTCCAAAGTTATATCAAAGTTATTATGCCCACACATTTATGCTATCCTGAATCCCCCTTACCAAATAATATGACGACAACCATAATATGGCTTCCAAAGTTATATTAATGGGCAATTTCAGGTAATATTTTATAAATCTTGAGTCTATTTCACAAACTAACTTGTTGTTGGCATCGAAATAGAAATGGGGTTCAAAGGTAATTATTGTTATCAAAAGGTAAGTAGTCTACCATTTATTTGATACTTCAAATAAAGGTAAGAGACTTGGAATATTGACTATTGACATTCGTATTTACGAATCTAAACAGTAGTCATCTTCGAAATTCATGATCAATCTACATAACAGTTAGACATGGTAATTAGCCCGTAAATTGTTTATCTTAATTAATCTACGATAAATTCAATGATAATCGATTTAAAAAAGAATATCTGCCACACATGAATCTTATTCTATTACATTTTTTAAGACTAGAAGTTGATTCCATGATAGTTGTAATACGCATATATATTAAAGGTAAAAATATTTGATTTTGTATTTTATTTTTTTAAATAGAAAATTTTAATCTTAATATTTTATTCAAAGTATATATTTATTTTAAGTTTAATTAAAAAAAAAAAAACAAAAAAAACAAACTATTCACCAAGATTAATTTAATGACATGAAACTTTGGATGAGAACCATGACTCATACATTGTTTTACTGTTATTATTATTTTTAATTCAAATTTTAAATTTATGGCTATAATGAGAGTTGTTGTTAACATATTCCAATCATCTTTTTTTGTGTTAATTAATGGAATTTCAAACATTAACAATTTTGTATTTTAAATTCTTGTTTATCTTTTCATATTTACATAAGATAATTATAAAATTATCTTTCTTGATTATCTTGTTTATGTTAGTTGTCTATCTTATAGGAGCATTTTTTAAAACAATGTGGTTGTTGTGTAATTACTACCATGATTAAGTTTTCAACCAATACAATATAGATGTGTATCTCCATTATCAGACATAAACCCCAAAAATACATTTTACAAAAGATAATAACTAACTCTTTTAATATATTGATAGTTTCACTATTTTTTAGTGAACTATAAAAATAAGTTACTTGTTTAATTAGTATTAGTAAGTATACAAAACCATTTTTTACATTAGCTTTTTGATGCAGGTGTACCCTGCACAACCCAGAATCTCTCCATTCTCAGGCATATACAAAACCCATCTCGAATAATCGCCCAAGTAATTCTTCAATGTCCGAGCATTCCTACAAACCATCATATGCGGAAGCTCCTTTATATTATCATTCAACTAATTCACATATGCGGAAGCTCTATTCCAATTACAAAGACTTATGGCTAATAACCATGCCTCACATCTCAACATTCACATATGGCTGGATTTTAAAATCAAAGTTCAATAAAAAAGAATGTGCCCATGCTTTAAAAGCTCAACCTGGAAAATTCATACCCCACACATCGACCTTTGGCTTCTCGTCATCTCCATTGGACGCTCTCTGGCTCTGCACCGAAACAGAGTTCTGCAAACTCACCACAGAATCGCTCAGTAGCTGAGACCTTCACTGTTCAACGCCTTCGATTTGACAATCAAATTGGGTTTTAAAACCACACTGTCCTTTGTTTATAGACCCGTGATTTACGCATTGGTTTATTCGAGTGTTTGGGCAACTGCGTCTACAATCATTTGAATTGAGGAACTGATGGCCATAACCATAAATCTGTATTAAATACTATCGATTATAACATCAAAGAACCAAACTCCATAATGACCAATCCAACAAACGATCGATGGCTATACATATTCATTTATCACAGCAAAGAACCAAACCCCATATCAATCAACACAGCAAACAATCGATGGCTATCACATACACATCGATTTCTTTTTGCCAAAACGATTCTGTTCAGCTTATAACAAAATTGGTCACAGATTTTTTTAACCAGTGCTATTCTCAGATACACCACCAATTTCGAATGTATAACCACTGAATATACTCACACCAATCAGTGATTCCACACAGGGAAAAAAAACACTTACAGTTTACAGATGAGACATATACTGTTAAGAACTGATTTACACAGAGGTTACTCCTGCGTACATTCCAGAACTAACTCCATGTGTAGAATCACATCACAAAGGTTATTAAAACCAAACATATTCATACAAAATCGAATTCAACAATGTGCATATGGCTCAAAAGTCAAATTCTACAGAGATAAAAACAACAATTACAAAGAGCCTCTTGTTCATGGCCAGATATTCAAAATCCATGGCCCTTTCAGCTGTTCATAGATTTACAGGAAAACCCCTGTCTCCTACCTCTCTCTCCGTTTTATTCTACCAAAAGGAAATTATACATCAGTCACACCTAACTACTTCTTTCCACACAAGAAAGAATTAGTTATTCAGTTATAACTCAACATTTAACTAAACTAGACCACTTTTAATTACCTACCCTTGTTGAAATTAACACAAATTTAACAACTAAGTCTTCCTCAAGTCTTTCATTTAGCCACAACATGTGACCACCCTGTCACATTGCTGGCCCGGTCTAGATGCTCCTGCATCAGACTCTCACGATTGAAAACATTCATGATCTCCTGATCATGTGCTTTCAAAAAGGAAAGAAGAAAGATAAAAAATTCCTCCTGGATCCCAGACTTTATCCCGGAGTTGTCCATATGCTCTGCTCCTTCGTTTAGGCTGCATGTCAGCTGCTTCCTGCTTCATCTTCCTTCCCTAGTCACAATAGTTTGGAGCTGAAAACACTTTAATAAGTTTGTCGTTGTGTTCAATTTCATCTTCCTCTTTAACTTCATGAGTCCTGACCACCTGCGCAAGATTGTTTTCTTGCAGAAATCTTTTGGTCACATCTTCTCCAAAAGACAAAACAACCTCTTGTTTGCTGGGTCCACGCCCTTTATGGAGCTGTGGATCACTACAAAGTATTCCACACATCAAACCCTCTTCAGGGGGCTCGCGGAATCGAACAATTTCTTTGATATCTTCCAGTCTTATACCATCAACGCTAAAAAGACTATTACGGACAACAAAAGTCTTGTCATTGAGGACACAAGCCAAAAGCAAACAACAAAATGTTTCAGCGAAAAACTCAACCATACTTCCGCTGTACTTGGACTTGACTTCGCCCTCAAAACTATAAATCTGGTTCTTACCCCTGCTTCCATGATTTCCTCTTGGACACATATACTTGAATACGAATGGCACAAGTACGACTTCAACTGAAAATGATCCTCGATCAACAAAATCACCATTAAAAAGATAAGGATTGTCCTCCGAAGGAAGCCTACTAACCTCAAAGATGTTAAAAAGGTCATAATACTGACCATGGATGTCATCACAAATAGTGAATCGCTTTCCATTCGGAATGTTGATGTCAACCAACGATGGCATCGTCTCCAGCAAATCTTTTACTTGCAATAATATGTGAGACGCACACCTTCCGTGCATATTTTCCTGATTCTTGAAGTCATCCATCACTGTTATATTTTCTCCTTCTATTCCATGCTGTCGCTCCACCTTTATTGAATGAAAATTAATGGAATCATCAACAGAATGATTCTCAAGACCATTCGCTGAGATGGCCTCAATAAATCTAACATTTTTTACTGTTGTTTCAGACTCTTCAAACGTTTTGTCGGTGTTAGGATCATTTAGACAAATTCTCTTACCCTGCTGTAATTTTTTTTGTACTTCGCTGATCAATTTTTCTAATGCTGCCAACATTTGCCTTCTGGTCTGCTTCAACATCAGTTCCTTTATGTTCTCAATCTTTATTTTTAGTCGATTTTCTTGCTGGTCTTCTTCATTAACTCTCCCTTCCTGCTTTAGCTAGTTGCTGCTGTCCAGCGGCATCTTCCTCTGTTTCACACATTTAGACTGTGTGGCCCCTTCCAACAATATTTCAATTGGCGATTTTGGACCTTCTTCCTTCTTCAATAATTCAGTGTGTTGATTTAACTCCAAAGAGTTTTCAAGTTTTTCCTCTACATCCTCTATTCTAATAATGCTTCCTTGGCCTCCCAAAGTATCATGGACTACATTGACATCATTCCCACCAGCTCCTACAGAAGTAAATTCAGATTTTCCATTCTGCATATCAACATCATTATTTACTTCTTTGATGGAATTACTAATTACATTTTCTATTCCATGTTTTGAATCCCCACCAATGCTATTTGTCTGTGTAGACATACTGATATCATGTTCTGATGACCCTACAGAACTGACATTTATGCCCTGCTTATCAGTCTTATGTTTGCTTTTTACATTTATGTTATTTTTCTTCTTGCGGACTACAGAAGCACCATCATTACCACTGGCAGCAATTGGAATGCTTAATGGCATACTTGTTTCAAACATAGAACTACCTGACATGTGGAGCCCATCATTTTCAGTAACCAACTCCACAGAATTTCCACTGCTTGGCACTACAGGCTGCCCAGTTTTCTCCAGTGTTGATGGCTGAAAGCTCAAAGATTTTTTATCTGCAACATATTGTTGCTTTGTATTTGGAAAAATGCGAGTTTTCTTTGGAAATCCGGACTGATGGTGTTGATCCACATTCCTAGAGAAATCTGACTCTGGTATAGGTACAACTGTTAGCAAAGTTTCGGTTCTCCGAGTCAAAGTACTGGGTAAAACTTTCATATCTTGCATTATAATCACAGGAGCTTCATTCAGAGCAGTAGTGTCAGAAATTCCTCTCTCTTTCACATGGCCCTTCTGTTCATTCATCTTCATATGATGATTTAGGTCTTCTTTGCTCACATTGTTCATCCTTAGAAAACTTTCTTGTTTTCCCTGTTCATATTTCACAACATTGATAGGGATATCACAAACATCATTCTTTCCAAAGTTCCTTTCAGCTGCAGCCACATCTGAAACTTGAATGGCATCACTATCAGAATGGGTGTCCCGCTCTTTAAGAAGACCATTTTTCTCCCTGAGATTTGGTCGACTTCTTTCATCTTCATTGGTAATACAGTTACCATCGGCAAAGCTACCGCCAAGAATATTTTCTATCTTGCCAGGAGCAATATGTAATAATTCTGAATTTTTATTTTGACTGACAATGACCTGCTCTTGCTGCATAGCTTCAGATGCTACTGGCCCACTAGATATGGTTTCACCTCTAGGATTTCCCCCCTCCTGAAATGTTGCAGCCCTTTTGTTCAACTCTTCCAATTTTGCAAGAGCTTTTGCCTTCTGCTCTTTTGTTCTCTCCTCCTCTTCTTTTTGAGCTCCTCTCTCTACTGCAACAGCTTCAAGTACAAACGCATCGCTGCTTTCTTCTTCCGAGTATTTATCTCCTGAAAGATTCTTCCCCATACTTGTGACAGCTTCACAAGATTGCGCATCCTCCTTAATAAAACCTGTAGTCACATCACAATTGTCAGCTACAAAAATACAAGGTTTTACATTATCCAGCCGATCTGGATTTACCCAATAGTTCAAGAAATCATCAATGATCTCCTCTTCTGTTTCACCAATGGAAACCTCCACCTTCAACTCAACTGCTCTGAGTTTTTCATGTCTCAATTGTATACTCATCATCTGCTCGAGCTTCCTCAGCTCTTCTCTTAACTGCATGTTTACCTGTTGATCTCTTTTCTGTTGTAGCCTCTGCCACTTCACTCTCTTCCTCATGGTCCAACCATGTCTCTGGTCTTTCATATTCTCCTGTAACAACTCCATCAATAACTCAAGATGCACTGCTATCTCAGCTTTCTCTTTCTCATACTCTTCATCAGTCAACTGCTTCAATATGCCATTTGCCTTGGCATATTTCTTCTCCCTCTTTCTGCTGTGGCCTCTTTCTGAACCTCTGCTTTCTCCTTTATGACTTTCAGTAGTCATCTTCCTCACCATGAGTTTCTCACCCATGAGTTGCACCAAGCCTCTACAACAACAAGCTCTCCTGCTGCCATTTACCTCACCAATCCTGCCCTCCGGATCTGATCTTTTGGTAATCACTCGGTCCTCTACTGGAACCTTTTGAGCATTTCTCCACTGCTCCTTCAGGCTTCTCTCACCTGCAACTTTCAAGAACACACTTGTCCTTTTCATTCAACCTCTGTTGAATCTTTAGGTCCTGCCACATTCACATAGAATCCCTTGCTGGACTCCTTCATCACTGCACTTCAGCTGTGATCTGCCTCTTCCTGCTGAGACTTTCTTCAACCTGCTTGCAACTTGAACTCTGCAAATAACTTTCAAACCAGAGTCAAATATCATCTAACAACTCACCTTCAAGATCCCGTTGATCTTGCTTCACTTCCTCAATTGCACTTGCATATCTGCGCTGCAATCTTCATCAGTTCCAAAATCTGGCATTCATTCATCACATGCAATTAACTCAATTAAAAAAAAAACTTGCTTCTTCACACAGAGCTATTCCTGCTCTGAAACCACTTCATGCAGGTGTACCTTGCACAACCTAGAATCTCTCCATTCTCAAGCATATACAAAACCCATCTCGAATAATCGCCCAAGTAATTCTTCAATGTCCGAGCAGTCCTACAAACCATCATAAGCAGAAGCTCCTTTATATTATCATTCAACTAATTCACATATGCGGAAGCTCTATTCCAATTACAAATACTTATGGCTAATAACCATGCCTCACATCTCAACATTCACATATGGCTGGATTTTAAAATCAAAATTCAATAAAAAAGAATGTGCCCATGCTTTAAAAGCTCAACCTGGAAAATTCATACCCCACACATCGACCTTTGGCTTCTCGTCATCTCCATTGGACGCTCTCTGGCTCTGCACCGAAACAGAGTTCTGTAAACTCACCACAGAATCGCTCAGTAGTTGAGACCTTCACTGTTCAACGCCTTCGATTTGACAATCAAATTGGGTTTTAAAACCACACTGTCCTTTGTTTATAGACCTGTGCTCTACGCATTGGTTTATTCCAGCGTTTGGGCAACTGCATCTACAATCATTTGAATTGAGGAACTGATGGTCATAACCATAAATCTGTATTAAATACTATCGATTATAACAACAAAGAACCAAACTCCATAACGACCAATCCAACAAACGATCGATGGTTATACATATTCATTTATCACAGCAAAGAACCAAACCCCATATCAATTAGCACAACAAACAATCGATGGCTATCACATGCACATCGATTTCTTTTTGCCAAAACGATTCTGTTCAGCTTATAACAAAATCGGTCACAGATTTTTTTAACCAGTGTTATTCTCAGATACACCACCAATTTCGAATGTATAACCACTGAATATACTCACACCAATCAGCGATTCCATGCAGGGAAAAAAAAACTTACAGTTTACAGATGAGACATATACTGTTAAGAACCGATTTACACAGAGGTTACTCCTGCGTACATTCCAGAACTAACTCCATGTGCAGAATCACATCACAAAGGTTATTAAAACCAAACATATTCATACAAAATCGAATTCAACAATGTGCATATGGCTCAAAAGTCAAATTCTATAGAGATAAAAACAACAATTACAAAGAGCCTCTTGTTCATGGCCAGATATTCAAAATCCATGGCCCTTTCAGCTGTTCATAGATTTACAGGAAAACCCCTGTCTCCTACCTCTCTCTCCGTTCTATTCTACCAAAAGGAAATTATACATCAGTCACACCTAACTACTTCTTTCCACACAAGAAAGAATTAGTTATTCAGTTATAACTCAACATTTAACTAAACTAGACCACTTTTAATTACCTACCCTTATTGAAATTAACACAAATTTAACAACTAAGTCTTCCTCAAGTCTTGCATTTAGCCACAACATGTGACCACCCTGTCACATTGCTGGCCCGGTCTAGATGCTCCTGCATCACTTTTTCATTGAGACAAGTGTCATTAGCAAAAAAAACCCTTAGTCATGTCATTACATTACACATCGAAGGCTTCAAAGTAAAATAATAATTAATAATTTCATTTACAAAGTTATTAACTTTAACAAAGTTTCTTAGTTAGATTACTTTGCGATGGACTGACTTTACATCCCAAACCCATGTATAATCAAATATAAACCCATCAATGAGGATTAAGAGATATGTAAACACGTCATATTTCCACAATTGACAAGTACAATTTGATTTCATATAGTGGAGTCCACGATCATTTTGGATTATAAGTTTATAATAGATACATGTCTAGGAAATCCAAATTTAGTTTTAAAAACCGGATACTCTACCTTTATAGATACACAAAATATACATATTAATTAATAATTAAAGTATAAATAATTATAATTTAAAAAATTGTGAATTAATAATTAATATATAAGTAACTATAATATAAGTACCTATCATTATAATTATAATTATAATTATTATATATAATTTAATAATATTGAAAGGGTGACTCAATATTTAAAGAAAAAAGGAAATGATTAATATTTCACAATTATTTTGTATTTTAAGTATAGTTTGTAATTTCAGTTATAGATAAGATTCGACGTGATTGATTTTTTTAAAGCGAAAAGGATTTATATATTGTAATTAAAAAATTGTGAATTAATAATTAATATATAAATAATTATAATTTAATAATATTGAAATAGTGACTTAATATTTAAATTAGGAGGAAATTATCAATATTTCAGAATTATTTTGTATTTTAAATATAGTTTATAATTTGAATTATAAATAAGATTTGATGTAATTTTTTTTAGAAAATTAAAAGGATGCGTATGTGTTTTTACTATAATTAAAGATTAATGTATTAATAAAACCAAATTTTTATGTTTATGTTGAAATCATATTCAAGAGTATGTAACAATTTATTTGAGAATTAAGTAGAATTTTTAATAAAAAGGATATTACGCTTATAGTATTATTCATAACAATTTTAAGTTTAAAATGTGGTGATATCTAGATACAAAACAATATTTCTATTAAATCTCTCAATAAAATTAAGGATAAATTAAATTATTTTTCTTATTTGTGTTCCTTATATCATATTTTATATATATTTTGATCTTGAGATATATAACGATAAATTTTTATTGTTCATTATTAATATTAAACTCAATACTATTTATATTTTCAATATTTCCGAAAAACAGAAATGAGATGCTTGACCATTAAGATACCTCAAATTGATGATTATATTAGTCTTATTTTGGAGATATGTATGGTAATAATGATTAAGCTTATGATAAAGAGATTCACCAAGTGAAATCTAAGTAACTTAAAATATTCTTTATTGACATTGTTGACAATTTCTTATATATATATATATATATATATATATATATATATATAGATACACTAAGATATATATAATAAGGATAGTGGAAGATTTTTACAAATTAGGACAAAAGGGTGTAGGAGAGTTATGACCTCCACATCTCAAGATTGCCAATAATCATGCTTAATCAAATAGATATAATATTGAACTACAAGAAAAGGATAACAACTTCTTACCAAAATTGAACCAAAATGAATTAGGAAAATAAGTCAAATTAGGAAGTTGATGCTATAACATAATGTCGTAGTGATAGGAGGGAAAATATCAAAATGTATAGAAATAATAGCACGAGGAATAAATTTTTTATGCCCAATGAGTTTGAAGAGCATGGAGATAAGAACTCAAGATGGGACTACTTGATCCAAGCCCAATCATGAATTATTGGAAATCAACCTCAAGCATGCTAAAAACCACCCATATTTTATATCAACATCCTACAACTTGCCTCTTATGCAACTCTAATTTTCCTCACCAAACAAAGATCATAAGCCAAAAGGCTCATAATAGTTTCCCTAGGTAACATCGCTAGCAACCTCTCATTTTTAGTAACACTAGGATCATGATAAAACACCATGTTTCCACTAGAACATTTGGTGCATTAAATTCTTGTTATGTGCAAAAATTTTGTCCTGCATGAACACACTACAACACCTAACACACCCAACCATGATTGGTCACCATCATTGACATCATTACATCTACAAGTTAATACTAGCTAATGATTACCAAAATGAAATTTCTTTTAAGTAAAGTTGATTTTGTATTTGATATATACTCTCCATAGAAAATAAGATACAAAATAACTTTTTACAACAATTTTTTCCTTTTTCTCTTTCTCTATCACAAAAATGTGTATTAATTATTTTAAGTTAATACAAATAGTATTATGATATAATTTTCTTTGTATATGATTTATTCATTATACTTAGGTATTTTTTTCATATTTTTTTTTGTTAGAACTTAAACACTCCAATATATTTAAGTTTTTTTTTGTGGTTGTGATTGGATTATTGCTTTAATTTTTAAATTGAATTCCACCCAATATCATATAATCCACATAGTAAAGTCATTAATATAACATTGTGAAAAAATATATTTTTAAACATATAAGAGTTTAAAATGAAAATAATAATTTTTTTAAAGAAATAAAGCATTTGAAAATGATCAATAATGTTAGGCGAGGATTTTATGTAAACAACATGCATATTTTTGTACACAAGTGTATGGTAGTGAAATTTGTCTCTCTATAAAGATTTCATCAATATGAATGATAAACATTTGGATTAATGAAACTTTGACTATATTTTATTGTGTAAGGACTACAATGTGGAAATTTGGTAGTGTAGTGAATGTAGCAAAGAATTTGGAGTTTGGTGGAACTTCGATTACATGTACAATAATTATTATCTTTGCCATTAAACACATCATCCCTCTTAGCTTAATTCTAACAAAATATTGTGTGTATTCTCTCTTATTTCTCATAGTTTATAATAACCCAACCAACACAACTAACTCTACCTAGGACTAAATACAACCATCAATATTCCCATTAAAATTTATTAGTTAAAAAATCAAATAATAAATATTTATTTCACTAAATAAATCCAAAAATTAAATTAAACCCCAATTACTATAACTAGTTATAATATAAAAGTAATATAAAAATAGCATAAACACAAAAATAAATATATTTAAAAAACAAAAAACTACAATAACAAGGTTAATAATACCTTACTTATCTTTTTTTTTCTTCAATCAATACAAGATGCAAAATTCATAAAAATTTAATTATAAATAACATAATAACATACTTATAATCCATACATAATTTTTATAAAAAAATATATAAAAATATTATATATATATATATATTATTATTATTATTTAAATAAATATTATATATAATCCAAAAATTAATAATATTTAAAAAATCATTTTCCAACCACACTCACGGGCAAGGAAGCAATAGACCTAGCATTTAGAAAACACTCCGCATACTATTTTCTAAGGGACAAGCTATTTTTTGTTGACGTAGGGGCATAATATAATGAAAGACAATACGATTACCTATTTAAAGCATAGGTGATCAAATAGATATTCGCAGTTCATATTATGGTTAAAATCGGGCGAGTACTTTGTTATTTTATTTAAAAATATATTAATTTTAGATTTATTTAATATCAGATTTATTAGGTAAAGAGAGATTAAATTTTTTTAGGTGTAAATATTTTTTTGGAGTGTAGAATTCGAAGAAAGATTTGTACTTTTAGGGCTTTGATCCCTTTCAGCCCATGATAAATCCGATGTTAAATGGATATAATCCGGTTCCAGTTGAGCGCAACAATGTCACATTTTTAGATGATCATTATTATGTATAAGTTTGAGATCAACTTCAAAATTCACATTATGTTTTTTTTATTTGACATGATCATATCACTCTCCTCTTTAATGTAGTATGTGTTGTTTTCCTTGAATGGTTTGTACATCTGTGTTTGGATGCTTTGAGTGGTTTGTGTGTTTATGTGTTTGAATTTGGATGGTAATGTTCGTGAATGTACAGTTTTTGTATTATATTTCCATATATCTATGTAATTCTCTGTTAGTATTACTCGGTGTTGTTTTCCTTGAATGGTTTATACATTTGTGTTTGGGTGCTTTGAGTGGTTTGTGTGTTTATGTGTTTGAATTTGGATGGTAATGTTCGTAAATGTTACATTTTTTGTATTATATTTCCATATATCTATGTAATTCTCTGTTAGTAATTACTTGGTGATGAACACAGGAGACAATCTTGTCAACAATTTGTAGGAGGATTGATATTGTACATCTATTTCATTTAATTTTAGGTATCACAACTTTTGTCAACTAATTAATTCTTAATAGTGCCCCTCCACGTATTATTAAATATATCTTGAAGAGTATTTTAATAATTTATTGTGTCAAGATTACTCTTGAAATAATTTATTTTTAACTAATATTTGAAATAATTTATTTCCTTCAAGAATTTTTTTATTTTTTTATTTTTTATTTCTAGTCTATTTTGCAAAGTCAAGAAATAATGGTTTTTTTTTAAACGAGTGGTCATATTTACAAAATCTTTACATCATTTGTTTCTCCAAACAATTATCACATCTCCTTCAAGATTTTTTATTTATTATTATTATTTTTTTTAATGTTTATAAATATATCTTTTTCCTCTAATAAATATTTTGAATACATTGTTGTATGTAAATATCTATTAGTAATTTTAAATATATTTTGAACATATGTAATTGTCTATTAGTAATTAGTTGGTGATGATCTTGTCAAGAATTAATTTGCACTTTGCAAGAAGATTGATTATGCACATATATTTCATTTTAATTCTAGGTGTCACAACTTTTGATAGCCAATTAATTCTTAATAGTGTCCCTCTAGGTATTGCTAAATATATCTTGAAAAATATTTTTAATAATTTACAGCCTCAAGATTAAAAACTTCTAATCCAAGCAATCAAATTGGATTAGAAAAAAACATCTACACTGAAATCAATGCATCTAGTACAAGCAGTCAAATATGATTAGAAATCATCATCAATACTGAAATCAATGCATCTAGTGCAAGCAATAAAATAGGGTTAGAAATCAACATTTATACCAAAATCAATGCATCTAGTGCAAGCAATCAAATAGGATTAGAAATCACCATCTACATTGAAATCAATGCATCTAGTGCAAGCAATCAAATAGGATTAGAAATCAACATCTACATTGAAATCAATGCATCTAGTGCAAGCAATCAAATATAATTAGAAAATCAACATCTATACTAAAATCAATGCATCTAGTGCAAACAATCAAATTTAGGATTAAAAATCATCATCTGCACTGAAATCAATGCATCTAGTGCAAAAAAAATTCTTCCCTCTCTCCCCCCTTTAGCTATATCTAGATCTCCCTCCATCTCTTCTTCTTTGTCTCTCAATCTCAACCCCCCCCCCCCCCAAACACACACACACATTCTCTCCCCATATCTATCTATCTCTCCCTCCCTCCCTCCCTATCTCTATCTCTCTCTTCTTCCCTCTCTTCACCTTCCATATATATCTCTATCTCCCTATGTCCCTCCTTTGTCTCTCTATATCACCCCTAAAGCATACATATTCTTTCTCCATATTTATCTATCTATATCTCCCTCACTCTTACTCTCCCTCTCTCCCCTCTTCTATCTCTATTCCCTCCTACTTTCCTCTCTCCCTTATCACTCCCTCTCTCTCCACATTTATAACTCTCTCTCTCTCTCTCGCTCTCTCCAACTCGATCTCTCTCTCCCCCTGCCTACCTCCTTCTCTCTCTCACGTCCTCTCTCTCTTCCTTCATATCTCTCCCTTTCTCCCCCACCTCTCTCTCTCACACACACACTTCACCCTCCAACTCTGTCACTATCTCCCTCCCTCTCTCCTTCTCTCTCATTCTCTTCCCCCCCTCCATCTCTCCTTCTTTGTCTCATTATCTCACCCCAAAACATACACACACTCTCTCCATATCTCCCTTGCCACTACCTCTCTGTCTCTCCACTTTTCTCTCTCTATGTTTTTTTTCTTCCCTCCCTCTCTACTCCTTCAACTCCATCTCTCTATAATTCCCTCTCTATTCCTACAACTCCATCTCTCTATCATTCCCTCTCTCCTCTCTCGTCCTCCCTCTCTCCTATCCTTCCTCTCTATTCATTTCTCTCCTACCTCCCTCTCTATCCCCCCATCTCTATCTCTCTCTCTCTTTTCCCTCCAACCTTGTCACTATCTCCCTCCCTCTCTCCTTCTCTCTCTCCCCCTCTCCCCCCTCCATATTTGTGTCCCACTCTATCTCTCTCTTACCATTCTCTCCCTCTCTCATTCCTCTCCTTCTCTCTCTCTCTTCATTCCTCCTCTCCTCTTCTTCAGTTTATCTCCATCTCTCCCTTGTCATTCCCTCTATTGCTCCACCTCTATCACTATGTGTCTTTATTCTTCCTTGCCATATATGTCTAGAGTTAATATATATCATGATATATTAATATATATTATATAATATAAAAAATTTAATATTGTATTAAATTTAATATTGTATTAATCCTAAGTTATTAAATTTAATAATATTAATATTATAATACATTAATATTAATAATATATTTAATGACGTTTATTACATGGTGTGATAACAAAATTTATAATAAAACTACATCAAATTAATATTTTCAAATATTACAACTTTGATGTGGAATTAAATAAAAAATTTAAATAACTATACAAAATATTTAAATAATGTCGATTCATAAAAAAATTGCACGTGAAGAAATTGGATCCCTCTCCGCTCATGTTAGATTCATATTTAAGATGGATCTATGTTGGTAATATATCCACATGATATGGTTATTCTTTTTAAAGATTCATTTTACAAATATTTAATTAAAAAAAATATTAAAAGATTTTGGAGTTCAATTCTTTGTGTTGAATTAACCTTTTCCTTTCATTTAAAAAATGATATTGGTTTTAGTAAAGAGTAAAGATGTCTAAAATTTTACCTTATTTGGAATTTTAATTTTGTAGAAAATTTTGTTGAAGGTAAATTTATGATCCATTCAAATTCAATGTACATGATAAAGGAACTATTAAACACATGAGATAATTTATTATCCATTCAAATTATATATAAAAATACATATCTATATTTTAATAATTAATCTTAGTCCATTAATAAGATTAAAAAGTCTTATATAATCTAAAGATTCAAGTTATATATAATTTAAGATTCAAGCTAATGTGTTAGTCCATTATTTATTATTATATTTAAATAATATTTCTTTAAATGAAGTTTTTCAAACAAACATAATTCTAACAACCTCATGCATCATACTTAAGATACATTCATTCAGACACATTATATTAATACTAATGAAATTTAATGACTTATATAAGGTGGGAAGGCAGGCAGGCAAACACACACACACAACTGTAACAATGTGCTCTAGTTAGTAATGGCACAAGAAACTAAATAACTTATGTTTTTTAATGAAAAGATGTCAATCATATTCAGTTTAATGTTGAATCCATGAATTTTTGGTGCACTGTGAAGTATTAGGGCAATAGTTGAGAGGTACAATAAAATCCACAGACAAGAGACCTTATAGAATTTGACTCTAATGGGTTTGTGTGAGGATAAATTAATGACAATCAATTTTGTTTCAATGAAGTCTTAGCCTTACCCCAATAGAAGAGTACCTTTAGCCTATGCTCTAGAATGGATTCTTAGCCATGTCCCGCTTAGGTGGATGCAACCCTTTTGCAAAAGACATATACTTATGTAAATGCATGGTTTAGTTGAGTTCATGAACTGGGACTAAGCACTAACACGAATTTAGCCACTGAGAACTAACGCGAATTCAACAACTAAGAATGAACATGAATCCAATGAGTGTGAAGAGATTGAACTAACTCAATTAATTGTTGTGTTAATCAATTTTTATTCGTTTATTTAGATGGTTATTTAATTTTCATTTTTTTTTTGTTTTGGCCGACATTAGCTAAAATTATTTTTAGTATTTTTTGAGGAAGTGACATACTTACACATCACCCTCATATTGATCTATAGAATGTGTCTCTCGACGTAATAATTTCTTAAACTTAGACAAATGAATGGTATAAAACAGGAAAATAAGGTGGATATAATATGAAAGTGATCCAATGTGGAAAAAGTAATTCAATGTAGGTACTGCACAAAACCTTTCTCATAAATGTTATGATTTTACAAATGTGAATATAAACCATGAATTAAGAATATTAATTAATTTTAATTATATATTTGACATAGAAATAATTAATTAAGTTATTATAATTTAATATGTGTAAATAAATAATAATGAAATTATATTATTAGTTTAAATGGTAGGATATTTAACTTAGTCAAGATATTAAGTATCGTCATATCATATCTAGTTATTTTGGACACTTAAATTTAAGATCTTTTATTTCAATCCATAATAATTAATCACTCAAATTAACTCACTACATTTCTTTAACAAATATATTATATCATGGAAAGCATATTTAAAAACCATTTTATTAAACCGAATTTTTTAATAGTAAACCATTAGTTAAATATGCATGCTAAGTTATGACAAGAAGTAGACTACTATTCCCCATTGTAGGTGTGCAATCATTGCGAGAATGTGGAATTTAAAGGGATTAGATAGTTGAGGGGCGTAGAGACCAAAAGATCCACCCACCTAGCAACCAACCCATGTGGGATCACATGTAAAGGGTATGTTTGAGGCAATGGTTTCTAGATTGTTCTATGGTGTAAGGTTGCCAAAGATTGGGTATCCCAAAACTAACAGTGAGGATAATAAAATTAACTTTGTATGTCGACAATGTGTAGGATAAACGTGTAAATAATCCTCCACATTTTCGATATTATTACACTCGCAGGACATAAGTTTACTAGTTTTTGGATCCATATTGTTTATAAAAGTCTAAAATTTATTTATTTTTAATTGTGGATTCTCTGAGGGTAAATGGAAAAATCTCAAAGACTAGATATGGCTTCACCAAATACAAATCAGTCCTAGAGAATTGGGATCCTCCATAGGCTTTCCCTCTTGTGGGGAATTCCAATATTTCTCTCTTTTTACGTGGGTGGCATACAAGTTCTTATTGTTTTTGTCCTATCTCTTTACTTTTGTTAGTATTCTAGCTCGTTGTTTGATGGTTGATGTATTTGGACAAATTATGTGGTATTTATTCTTGGTGTTTGAGTTTCTCTGTAGTAGGTTAATGGACCCTTGTTGTGTTATTGGTGTTGAGTATCCATTCCTATTGTGGTTCTGGATTTCAGGAATTTCTAATGTTATTGCTTGTTTGGAATCCTTTTGTTTTATCTTATCCTTTGTGGACATCTCAATTGACCCCTATTATTTTGTATCGCGGTACTCCCCAACTACTAGAATTAACCTCTTGTGGACCCTTCCTACTACTCTATCTCTCCCTGTTCCTTTTCGGGCCACCTATTTCATCATGCCTCAAGCTTGAGGATATACTAATAAAAGAGGAAGAACAAGCTCAAGGCTTCCACCAATGTCCAGGGCACAATAATAGAAAGAACATTCAACAATAACATACATATGTTTAACCCCTAGGATAAGAATGAAAATTCATGATGTTGAGAGGGAAACTCGAATATAAAGAAGATTCAATTTATATGTAGAGGTAGAGGAGGAGGTTGGGGAATGTATCCTTGACACTAGAAACACAAGGACTAGGAAAACTAGTTACATGAAGATAGTTAACATTTACTGACACCTGAAAACAATTATGGGGAAGGTACTAGTTGGATTCTCTGAGGCTCAACAAGAAATTCCACTGAGTATACATGAAGTTCTTCTACATCGAAGAAGACTAGATGAAAAATTCAATGTGTTGGATAGAAATCTTGCATACCTTAAGTTTACTGACTCCATGGAATATATAGACCCTCTTGATATCATGCAGGTTGACACTCCCTCCAATAAAATGATATTTCTAGTTTAATTTGTTTTGTTTCATCACAACAACCTGACAAATAACACAGGAAAGGAATAAAATGAATTACACAACAATTTATTAGATTCTTTTATTTTATGCTATCTAGTTAATTTTGTGAGTATGTTTAAAAAAATTTAGATAATAAAGGATCTATTTTTATGTTATTGGTTTGGTTGTCCTAATGGAAGACTAGCTAGCACAAAAAGGATATTGTTCATTTTTATATGAATTAATACAAATTATTGGCTGAATTACAAAAGAAAAGGCAAGTAGACTACTTCACTAACTCAAATATACAAAAAAAAAAAACAAAACAATGTATAGAGTATATATGTATGTCTACTTGTAAGCAAAGTCAATAAAAATCTTATGATAGTCTAGAGTATAATACATTTTCCATGTTTTTTCATATAAGGATATCACTGGATTGTATTTATCTTACTATGGTCCTCAAGGAAAATCTCATGGAGAAAACTAAGGGATGCTTCCCCATACTTGTGGGTAGCATCCCTAGTAAACTTGTCAATATAGATTAGTGTTCTTAACCCAAGGGGATTTCAACTGAGTTCTTGTCAGCGTAAAAATAGACAAATACCCAACAACATTGGAAAAAAATGATTGAGTGAACTCTTTGGCTTGTAAATGTTCTAAAACAAATTGACCCACCCTCAAGCACTTAAGAAAAAATGAGTTTGCTTATGCTTTGATAGACTTAATCAAGCCCTGAAAGGAAAATATGTCATGATGAGAATTTGAACCTAGATGGAGATGGTAATAATTTTTCCTTGTTACCACCCAAACTAAAATATAGACCTAATTGACCCTCAATTGCATCTATTAATGTATTCATAGATATAAATGCATGATAAACTTATTATTTACGTCCATATGCTATCCCTCAAATACCTAGAAATACGAGAGAGGGCACACAAAATGCTCATGAATGTAAAAAACTACATAAATATTACATAAATATGTAAAAAACTACATAAATTAAGATCACAAATGGATCTAAACCTAAAGGAAGGTTTCATAATTTAGCATCTTCTTGTGGACGTCTACCACATGGAAAGTTGATTATAAGGTGAATGTAGTAGAGGATATGCAACTACATGGAAATTTTATTATTTATTGAACCATAATTATTATCTTTACCATAAAATGAATACTTTTAAATCAATTCTAATAAAAATGGTGTAATTTTTTATTTTTTCTATTTATTTATTTTATTGGTTAAGACATAACTAAAATACTATTTAGGAGTTAATGCAACCCACAACATTCCAATTGAAATATTATGACAAATATTTTGGCTAAGAAATCTTGAGGGGTACTTATTTTGCTGAAGATACTTAAAATTTGCAAGTGAGGCCAACCACTATGGCAAGTAATAATATGTATAGTTAACATTAGTACCAGAATGAGCATGTTTTTAGATACACTAAAATTTTAATAAAAATATTAATAATATTTGATTGAACAAATAATTATTAATATTTTTTCTAGAATTAATATATCAACATGATGTTTAATATTGGGAAAAATTAAATAGAATCGCTATTATGGTTTAATTATAAAGTTATGACCAAATCAAGTATTAAATTATTGTATGAGATTTTCATATTTATAAGATAAAAGATCCAATTTTTTTATTATCTAAAATTAACATATTGTTCTAATATAAATAATTGTTGCACTTGGATGTACTCTACAGCCCAATAGTATATGAGGGAGATGTTGTCATATAAAATTAAGTTAGTTTTGTTTTTTAAATATATGTCTATCAATTAATGAAAGTTAAAGAATAATATTGAATATGTGGGCTCAATTAATTTTTTTAACAAAAAAACACATATATACAATAATATTATCCATCATTAAAAAAAAAATAAGCTTGAAAAAAAATCAATAAAACTGAAAGAGTATAAGGTTGGTTTAGCCAAATTCAATTAAGGTATCCACAAAATATAAGAGTATTCAATTAAGAGTATTAACAAAATTCAATGAAGGTAATAATATTGAATATGTCATCTCAATTAAACTTTTTAACAAAAAGCACATATATACAATAATATTATCCATCATAAAAAGAAATTAAGCTTGAAAAAAATTAATAAAAGTGAATGAGTATAAGGTTAGTTTAGCGAATTAAGGTATCCACAAAATATAAGAGTATTAACAAAATTCAATGAAGGTATGTTTATTCTTCAAAATTTTAATAATGAAACAAGTGTTGGGACAACGTACACTTAAGTGGATGTTATGCATTTAGAAAATTTGGAAATTTATATATGACGTAGAAAAGTTAATTGCCTATTAAGGATATGGACTTGCAAAAATTTTTGGTGGGTAGTAACCACTACTAAGTCGGCAAATTTACACTTTAACTCCTACATGATAAAGCATTGAAGAAAACATAAATAATGGTGGGTAGTAACTCCCTGTAAGTATATTTATTTCCATCTTATTTCTATTCATTTTTTAGGGAAATACTTGCTTAAATTATGGTGGGTTGTAAATGATGGTAAATAGGTTATTTACGGGAGTATGAACTATTTTCAAGGATTTTAATTATGAAGCTTAACAATGAAAAATCATTGCACAAATATTTAGAAATCATGGCATAAATATTGCAACTACATCTAGAAATTATGGCAAAAAGAGTAGAGGTTGTTATCCACATGGCACAAAGGCTATACCTTCAAAATTATGGTCCAATCAAATGTTTGAAAATGATTTTTTCAATAATATTGAAAAATAAATATTATTTTTCAAAGCTAAAACATTATAACTTGGATTGGTCACTGCTCAACTAATAGTGGTCCTTCCATCGCAGGGACTAATAAGTTTATTTTTTGTAAAGTCTGCAAGGCTTCACAATGGGACAACAAACTCACCCGGTTATACAACTTACCAACACACCATTCCTCATTAGAAATTACACAAAAAAAGATTAGATTAGACTTTGTTTGTAATGTAAAAAATCATATAAGAGTATTTGGGAAGCCTTGAAATTGATTAAACACATGCCAACTCTTATTATGTGTAAAATGTTGTATGGAATTGGAATACTTGCAAAACTAAAATGCCAATTCTTATTACATGTAAAATGTTGCATGAAATTGAAATACTTACAAAACTAAAATGTCTCTTGAAAAATTACATTGGCATGGTTGAGATAAATCTTATCAAAGAAAAATAATATGTAATTGATATCACAGTTAAAAAGCTTTTGTGTGAGTTAAATTTTCTCAAAGTAAAAAATCTAGAAGTATTTTTAACATATAAACTAACATAGATCCATCTTAACTCATGATATACCAAGTAATGAGAGATCAAATCTTCTATGACAATTTTCTAAGATGTAAACTTTTTTTTAATGCAAAATTTAAAAAAAAAATTACAACTTATGAAATTTTAAAACTAAAATAAATTTATATTCGTTAATAATTCAATTTGAGACATACCATACTATCCATACATATATATATTAAAAATAAAATGTAAAAATAATATTAGAATAAACCAAAAGTTGAAATACTTCCAATGTTTTAAAACATAAATAAAATAGAAAAATGATAATCTAAATTTGAAATATGGTGAAAATCTTACTCCACACAGCCTCTTTCCCGTCAAGCCAAATAATTTGAAAGATAATAAATTAGATATAAAGAGAGACGCATCACGATCAAATTTAATTATGATAGCTTATATGTAAATTACAATTTTTTTTTCCAACATTAATTTAATATGATAAAAATGTTTAACTTCCATATTATATTATATTTATATATATATATATACACACTTTATTTTCCAGATTTGGTAAAGATATTGACACTATGTATATGTATGGTGATTTTATATATTTATGCTTAAATATAAAAATATTTATTTTAATTCATAATATTTAATTATTAAAGTTTTATTTTCAGATTTTTAATTAATATATTATATTATATAAAATATATTTTATATACTTATAAGTAAAGTTGATAATTTTTTTTATATATTCTAAAGTATAATACCTATTAAGCAAGGTTTTTATTTGATTTGATTTTTTAAATAAACTATTTTAGAGAAGCTTAAGGATGCTTTTCACATATATATACTAAGCAAGGCTTTTATTTGATTTGATTTTTTAAATAAAATATTTTAGAAAAGCTTAAGGATGCTTTTCACATTTGTAGGAAGTATTTTTAATAAAATGGTTGTTAATATAGACTAGTGTATGTAATTTAGGGGAGTTAACCAAATTTTTGTTAGCAAATTACTAGACAAATGGTCAAGAACATTGCTAAAAACTAAAAACTAATTGAGTGAATCTTTTTGCTTGTAAATGTTTGGAAACATAAGGAGGCTCTTGAGATGATTAGCATGTCTAAATTGTGGTTTGAGTAGCCAATCCAGGGGTATGTAAGATGTCAAAATCACCAGGATCAGGTGGTCTGGGCCGCACCAGTGCTTAACATGAATGGACTTTTTCTCACAAAATTTTGAACTGATAACCTTTTCACCACAAAATACTTTAATAAAACACCCTGTCACAATCTATTCTATACTTAATAAATTTTAACTAAATATTATATCAATAAAATCTTGTAATTAAAATATATTTGATAAAACAATATCTTTCACTTAAAAAAAATCATAATGAAATAATGCTATAAAATGTGTGTGATCCACTTAAACATAAAAATATGTTTTTTTTTTTAACATATAATTTATTTGCAACGTAGAAAATATCAAGAAAGAAATTTGAATTTCATTAATGGACTTGATAAATCTTCGAATAATGCATGCACCTTTAATGACACTTAAACACATATATGAATTATTTTGGTATTGTTTTTCTATTATTTTGGTAGGCGTTGTGTTGTCATAGCTTTCATGCTGAATTATTGTCACTGAAGATATCTGAGAAACAAGTGTCATAAGCTTTTTTTCAGAAGAAAAAAGCATAATATATTCATATAAAAAGAGATTACATGATGCAAAATGCAAGAAGCATATGCAATAACGTGGACCGAGCCACATACAAATCTGTATAAACAGATCACCAAATATAGCCCCGAAAGACCAAATATGCCCAGAAACATGGCAAACACATCTATAAGGTGCAGAAAAGGCACCAAAGCACAAAGCAGATAAGCAACGGAAGACAGCGCAAGATCTGACCACCCAATACAAAAAGGAGAGGTCATAAGCTTATCATTATATATCTAAAGTTTCCCAAGAAAAATTAATTATTTCATTGAGAAAATTACGTTAATCTCAACAAAGTTTCTTATTTAAATTAATTTGTGAATGGACTGATTTTACATCCCAAACCCATCACTAAGGATTAAGAAATATGTGAACACGTCATACAAACACTTCAGATCTAAACTGCATCATGCAATTTGATTTGATTTAGTGGAGTCCATTATAGTTTTGCATTATATGTTTATATTATATATATGTCTACGAAAGTTAAATTTTGAAAAAGTAACATCATGATATGCTACCTTTCTAGAAACACTATATATATATATATATATAAAATGAATAAGTGATATATAAGTTGTATTTTTATAATATCAAAAAAATAATAAAATATATAGTTTTTTTATTTGAAAAATAGAAATATATATAAAAATAAAAGGAATACAAGTCACCAAATATTAGTATTTTATAAATATTTTGTATATCAGTTTGATGTTTTGTAATATATTAATAAAATGAAATGTTTAGGTTGGAATTAGGTTTAGAAGTATGTAATAATTTATTGTAAAATTAAGTAAAATATTTAAAAAACGACAATATATTTATATTTTATAATTATTTTGTATATCAGGTATAGTTTGTTGTTGATGATGATGATGATGGTTAACGTCCACTGAGACCAAAGTTTGGTCTATCGGACCTAAAGAAACGAATTATCTAGTTTGGTTTAAGATTTTATTCCTATGCTCAAAAAGCTTGGAGAGAAGCCTCCCGAGCTCACTGTAATTTTGACAACATAAAAGGCTAGGAAGGTTAGTATTGCAACAGAGATTTTGAAACTGAGATCTAATGTGGTTGTATGTAGGGCACTCTAAGAGGAAGTGATTTTCATCCCCGATGTTTGTATTCTCATAGTGATGGTAGAACCTTTCCATCCATGGTGTTTTAGGAACTGCCCAACGACCCATTTCACTATGGAGCTCATGAGAGTTCGTTCTAATCTTGCCTATATTAATTTTCTTCTTTGAGCTAGTTAAAATAGAGAGATACTTTTGGTCTTCTAGGGTGGGGTTGATGACCTTCTTATAATATCTTAATTTTCTTTTCGCTACTAAATCTTTCTCACACCACATTTTTTCTTTGAACTTAGAAGTAACAATATTTTTAATATTATTAATGTTTTTCAATGCAACATTCTCGTCAATCTCCCAATGGTTTAACCAGGCCCTGGTGTCTTTATACCAACCTCGTTTGAGCCTTAGGTGGTTTTGGCTGGAATTTAAAGCTAGCTTAGGAAGTCTATGGTCTCCTATGTTATTGAGTTTGCGCTTGTACAACGGAAGCCTAGTCATAGCTAGGCTCTCGATAGGGGAAAGACCCACTTCTATAAGGAGAATAGGATAGGGTGTGTTGCTTTTAATTTTGAGGTTATACATTATAAAACGCTTCTGGATTTGTTCAATCTTTCTCTAGGATTCTCTAGAGATGCTACAACCTCAAACCTTACATCCAAGATTATAAATATGGATTGATTTTAAGTGATTTTTTTGGGAGTTAATAGGATCTACATGCCTTTTATATTGTAATTAAATATTAATATACTAATAAAATAAAATGTTTATGTTGGAATTAGGTTTAGAAGTATGTAATAATTTATTGCAAAATAAAGTAAAATATTTAACAAATATGACAATATATTTATAGTATTATTCATAATGATTCAAATTATTAAAATGTATGGATATTTAAATAAAATATATTGTCTCTAATGATTTTGTTAATAAAACAAAGGATAAATTGAATTGTTCTTCATATTTGTCTTCTGAATCATATTTATATATATGTTGGTCTTGAGGTGTCTGATGATAAATTTGTATTACTCATTATTGTGATAAAACCCTATACTACTCGATATTCTAAAGAAAACAAAATGAGAAACTTAGCCCCTAAAATATCTCAAATCGATGATAATATCATTCTCGTTTTGAAAATAAGTGTAGTAATAATGATTAAGTTGAAGATGAAGAGTTCCTCTTGGTCAAATCTAAGTAAATTAAAATATTTTGAACGACCTTGACCATAATTTCTCTATAGATATATTTTTTTATATTCACTTCTTGACTTCAAATCTTGACTTCTGAGTTCTCGATCCTACTTTTTTATATGTACAGAGTATCGTGATTCAATTGGAACGGATAGAGAGGGACAATATGAGCAAAGAAGAGGGAGAGAACAGATTGATCCATCTATCTATTTTGATCGGGGTGTCTCCATATGTAGATATACATCTAGATAGAATAGATTTAGATAGATGGATATGGAGACATGGAGATAATATATTAATGATGACAAAAGATTTTTAAAAATTAGTGGGTTGTAGGAATGTTATGACCTCCACATCTCAAGATTGACGATAATCATTCTTAATCAAAGGCATACAACAATGAAGTGCAAGAAGAGGATACACCCTTCTTACTAAAATCAAACCATAATTAATTGGGCAATGAAGTTTTAATAGGAAGGTGATATCGTAAAACAATGCCCTAGTAATAAGAGGAAAATCTCAATTTCTGCGAAAATATTAGCATGAGGCATATCTCTCTTATACCTAATAAGTTTGAAGATAATGGAGACAAAGACTCTCTCAAGAGGAGACTATTTATCCAAGTCCAACTATGAATTATTGATTCTCAACCTCATGTATACTAGAAAACACCCATATTCTACATCAAACTCCTACAACTAGACTGCTTTTACACACTTGAATTTTTGTTACTAGCCAAAATCATGACCCAAAGCTCTCATAATAGTTTCCAAGGGTAGCGCCCTTAACAACCTATCATTTTCATTTACAACGGGATAAAAAAGAAACACCATGTTTCGAGAAAAATTCAAGAACATTTGGTGCATTTAATTCTTGTTATGTGCAAAAAAAAATTTCCTACATGTACACACTACAATACCCAACAAACACAAACCTCAACTGGATCTATTCAAATAGCATGCACCCATAGTGATTAGAAACCATTACTAAAACCATTACATCTACAAGCTTATAATGGTTAATGGTTACTAAAATGAAATGTTTTTTTGAAATATAATCGATTTTGTATTTTATATATATATATATATATATATATATATATATATATATATATATATATATAAAGAAAGAATATATGTCACAAAATAACATAATAGAACATATTTTACTCTTCTTGAACACTTTTATATGATACAAAATCGTGGAAACCATTTTACATCAATATAAATATATTATGATTTAATTTTCTTTCTATATGGTTCATTCATTTTTTGTTTTCTTTTTCATATTTTTTTTACATATAACTTAAATTTTCTAATCAATTTTGGTTCTCCTATTATATATATATGTTGTGATTGTATCACTATTCTATTTTTTATAGTTCATTCCACCACATTTCACATAATCTCTCTCTCTCTCTCTCTCTATATATATATATAAGTTTAACACGAAAATAATGTTTTTTTAAGGGATAAAGTATTGGAAAATGATCAAATGTGGATTTTATGTGATTAGTAAACAAAATTTTGTGCAGTGTACCATAGTGAAATTTTGGTCCTTTATAAAAACTTGTTCATATAGATGATGACTATTTGAATTCAAGAATCTTTAATCATATTTTCTTATGGAAAGACTACCATGTGGAAAGTTGGTTGTATGGTCAGTGTAGCAAAGATTGCAAAGCTTGGTGGAAATTTGACTGCTTGTACAATAACAACATTATCTTTTTAAACTCGACTCTAACAAAAATGTTGTGTATTCTATCTCTCTTTACCTTTTTCATTGCCTCCCACTTATTTATACCTAACTCTACCTAGGAGTCAATACAACCATCAACATTTTAATTGGGATTTTTTGAATAGGAGATCACAAATAAGGGGTGTTTATTCCACTAAGTACATCCAAAAATTACTCTTAACCCCAATTACTATCATTAATAATAACATAAAGCTAGCTAAGCACAAGAATGGATGTGTCTTTAAAAATAATCAAATTATAATAAAAACATTAACAACACCCTGCTTTTACTAACCTAACAAACCACCTCTTAAATCAATAAATTAAATATAGTATTTAAGAGTCAAAGATTTAAATATAAACAACATACTCAAAATCGATAAATAATTTAACATTAAAAACATTACCATAATGAATAAATGACCATTATAATATAAACATTTATTTATTTATTTTTAAATAAATAAATAAATAAATATATATCTATATATATTATAGAATGACAAAAATATTTTAATTGATTTTGGGCATGCTAAGATAACCATCATACAAAAAATGAGTAGTTGCTGAAAAAGTATTGTCATAAGAGAATCTGAATATGTGCAAGCAAATGAGAAATTAAATTATCTATCAATTAATTAATTAACTTATAAAACAATTTTCCACCGCACATACTATTTATAAAACAATTTTCCACCGCACATACTATTTACTAAGGGACACATTAGTTTCAATAAACCTAAAAGAAAAGCTAAGATAGAGTGATATTAAAATAATGTAGAAGTGAAGAGCTAATGCATTACAATGCAATAGGGAATCTATTGGTCAAAGTCTCGTTAGTGCTTATGCTCATTTAAAAATATATAATTTTTAAGGCAAAAGTGACTCCTCTAAAATAGGAAAAGGAGGAGGGTATAAAATAGGAAAGTGATTTAATGTGGCAAAAATAAGTGGACGTAGATGCTCAAATAAATATTGAAGGGGATCTATAGGTCAAAGTCTCGTTAGTGCTTATGTTACTTCGTTTAAAATTATATAACTTTTTAAAGTGGCTCCTATAAAATAGGAAAACACGGAGGATCTAATATGAAAGTGATTTAATGTGGAAAAAATAAGTGGAGGTAGATGCTCTACAAGGTGTTTTTTTTTTTTTTAATTACATATATGAGATAGATATCACATGTTTAGAAAAAAAATGGTTTTCTTTTTTACTTAGGAATTAAAAGTGAGTAAGAGTGAGATTGTTGTTATTGAGTGGATTTTAAAATTGTTTTTAAGTTTTAAGTTATTATAAAAATAATTATAAAGAATTAAAGTTTAAGATGTTATTAGTGTAGATTTTAACATGGGTAGAAGAATGATAATCATTTCGCCCAATCATTCAAGATAATCCTAATTAATAATTTATTATTATTTTTAAAAATCATTTTATTAAACCAAAATGTATAATACAATAGTATGTTGGCATGATGGCAGGTTTGTTTGTTGGCATTGATGTCGACTTGCTGGTGGTAGCCCTTATGATCCTGATGGTTTGTGGTCAGAATGAATATCTACTAGATATGAGTTATCATTGACTTGATGTTGAGGTGTTTGGCCAACTAAGCCCTCATGATCTATGGATCGATGTATGGCTAACTAGGCCTTCATGATCTTGACTTGATGCAGAGGTGTTTGAAAAAATAGTGCCTTATGATGGCGTTGTTGATGCTTCTAGAGGAGTTGCAGGGTTTGAAGAAGCTGACGGAGGTCTAATAAGCATTTGGAGATGCTTGTAAGTAAGGTTATGGGAAGAAAAGGCGTCGAATACAGGGTAACACAGGTAATGAAAGGGAAACCTGCATTATAACTCACCCTGGCAGATGTGCCACCTGCGTTATAATGCACCTCCCTGAATGTACAAGGTGTGTTATAGCTCGTAGGGAGAGAAAAGGAAAAACAATCACTAGAAAACCAATCGATTGCCCATAGTAATGTAGAGAAGCTTCGATGTAGTGGTTGATTGATTCATAATTGATCATTAGGACATAACTATTTATATCTAAGTGATGGATAAAGGTTGGGTTGATGGTTAGAATACATTCTTTTTCTCAAGAGAGCATAGAAACAATGAATAGTGAAATGGGACATGGTGATGTATACCTAGTTTAGATTGTAGAGATTATGACAGAGTGGTAGAGTATGGTATACACATAGTTAGGAGACAATGTAGGCAGAAGATCTATAGATGATGGAGTATTATACTCCCATGCATTTGATTAGAGTTTAAATGATTGGTTTTGGATAGAGGTTGAGCTAGTGTGACAATGTGCATAGATTGATGGAAGAACAAAGTTTATTGGCTTTGGTGTTTTTATATAGCTAACATTACACTTGCAGCACTTGATTAAAACAGACAAGGCTATTAATATATTCTTTGAAATGCCATATGGCTGAGTTTATATGTTAATAAATCATGAATTCCATGTGTATGTGAGGCCTTGTATATTGGTGTGAGTTGTATGTTTGAGTCATGAGTGGTAGAGTTTCTTTATAGACAAAGTGCTTGTATATTGTGAGTTCTGATCATTTATATGATGCATTCTATAATGTGGTATTTGTCATGATTTGTTGTTAATGTTATGTTGTATATTGCTAGGTGAGAGAGTCTTGTTACTTATTGTTGAGAGGTTCTGAGATACATGTTTTTGAATTGATGTAAGAGCAGAGATTGGTTGAGAAAGTATTGTTGAGAGTTGAATTGTAGTGAGTGGTTGATGTATTCAGACGATGTTGCATTTGGGGTCTAATATGAAATATTTTGAAATGCGGCCCTAGAGAGTTTGTGCAGGTTAGGACCTCTGACAAGTGGTAGCTTTCCAAGATAGGAGTAGTGGCTCCTTGTTGGTGGTGGCTATTAAATAATTGATAGGGAGTTGGGGCTTCCTAGATGGTGGTGGCCAACAAACTGTAGTAGGGGTTGTGGCTCCTAGCTTGTACTGGCCAACTGAACGATGTAAATCAAAATTGATTGAAGAAATAATAAAGAAGAGAAGTAGAGTAGCAACAACATAATGGTTTTTCCCAATAGGGTTTTGTTAAAATCTGAAAGTTCTATGCAGAAAACTAAACGTACTTTGCTGAAAATTGAATGTATTTTGTAGAAAAATAAATGGATCTGAATGTCCTTTCTAGAAAGTTGAATGTATTTTGTAGAAAATTGAATGGAACTGAATGTGTTTTGTTGAAAGATGAATTTTATTTGCATAAAATTGAATGATCTATGCTGTTAAAATTACTTAGAATGAAATTTTTTTCTTCAAAACCTTTTATATCAACAATTGTAAATAGAACATAAACTTAAGGTTCATATGAAGACAATAAATATGAGACACTAAGATTTTGAACTAATGACCAGGGAAAATGTTAGGTCCCTATACTACTAGTGTAGCCCCTTATTATTATTAGTGCAACCCCCTTATTGTATTGTTTTGCCCATGTAGTCCCCATGTTGTTATTATTGTGCCCCATAGAAGCCCACTATTGTTATTGTTGTGCCCCTACAATATTATTGTTATGTAGGCTCTAATTATATTTGGACCCCTTAGACTCCTATATATAGAAAGGAGGTCGTGTCATTTGTATCATCCAACAATTGTTCATTTGTGTAATGTAAAAGAGGTTTCCCCCTCAAAGAGGCTGTTTTTTAAGTCATTGATCTATCTTTTCTATCTTTTTGTGAGTTGGTTTCATAAAATTTGGTATCATAGCTTTGGATTCTAGGGTTTCGCTGCTCCAAACAGGTGTGATGGGGTTCTTTTACTTGGTTGAGATGGATTACCAGATGGATTTGAAACTGAGTGGGTTGCTTTCATGAAAATTCCTAAAGGCCGAGGAATCCCTTAATAAGTAAATGGTGGGATACATGGTAAATCATGAGGGTGGAAATGGGAAAATTCCTCATGATTTAGGTGGAGAAATCCAAGGGCATCCATGCTTGTTTAGGGCCTAGTGATCCCTTAACCGATATATGGTGGGATTGCGATCATGCCTAGTAGTGTATGTTTATTGTTTGGGCCTAGGAATCCCTTGACCAATAAATGACAATATACACGGTAAAGCCTCATTGTATAGATGAGGGTTTCGGGCCTAGGAATCCCTTGACCGATAATGGCAGGATACACAGTAAAACCTGAGGAATCCCTTTTTTGTTTTGTTGTGAGTCCCACATTCATGCTTGGAATAAGGCATAGGGATGATTGACTAAAAGAAAGATTTGTTTCAGCCCAATATATGGTCTGGTGGTACATGGAAGTCCCTGACTTGGTTGGATTTTTCATATGTTAATAAGAGTTATTTTTCTCTTCTATTTTTTGAGTAGATATACTTGTTATTATGTGGCTTTAATGGCTATTTTATCATGGTTATTATTCTAGTTATATGTTGGCTATAAGCATGGTTTTATGAAAAATCTTAGTCATGACTGTCATCATGTTTTGATTAGTAAATGAATGCTTAATAAATGTATGACCAAATAGATGATAATGAAGCTATTGTGAGAGGGCATAAGACCTTCTTGGCGATCTTCAGATAATTATGAGATCCCTATGTTCATATATGTGATTATGACCTATAGATTACATGTTCATGATGTATTTGATGGAATGTCTATCATGATTAGGCCTTGCTAGGTCAAGTTCTTGTCCAATTTTTGTATGTAGGCTTTGGCTTTGCCTTTATGTCATTCATTGTTTTGGAAAGTTTCATCAAGTTTTGGCAGTGACTTGGAGTCTAGTCTTGAAAAGGTGGCTTAGATCTTGCGGACACTGGCACAAAAATGGCTAGAAAAGACCGCGAGTGCTAGGAAGTAGGCCTGTTGGAGTGATTAGAGGGTTTCATTCACATGGAGGCCTTGTCATGGGAGCTAATGGGGGTTTAGTTCAGTGAAAGGCTAAGTTAACTTAGGGGTTGGGCACCTGGAGTGGATGGTTAGCTCCTGGGGGTCTTGTAGCACTTGAGGGAGGTCAGTAAAGTCTTGGTTTGTTGATTCCATTTCCTTAAGGTGATCTAGGAGGTTGAGTAATATCATAGTAACTCTTTGTCACATATTTACCCCTGTGGACCGGTAAGCTTGGGTAAGTGTGGGAGGAGGATGTTACATTCCTTCTTCATAATGAACATGCCACTGTCACCTCCCACTTGCTCTTGCTTAAATAGATGAGAAAGAAGAGGAGTTGCAAATGAATTCATGCCTTTAGCCAATAATAGGAAAATAAAATTCCATGAGGGAGTAGTTACTTGAGGAGAAATGTAACTCATTCTGAGAATAGAGAGAGAGGTACACTTGTCTTGAGGAGTTACAATTAAAATTAGGGGGAGAGAGAGTTACACTTAAACATGAGAGAATATTCGATGAGAGTTACAAATCAATTGAATGAGGGAGTTACAAGTGCATTTAATGAGGCAAAGTTACACTTTTTCCAAACATTAAATTAGGGAGGGAGAGTTACATTCTCTTAAATGTGGAGTTACTATTTTATTCCAAGAGAGAGGTTTGATATTCCAAGTAAGAGATTCTCAATTTAATTTACTTATTCCATGAAAGAATTAGTTTTTATTAATCCATTACAGGTGAATGACTTTAGACTATTTTATAAATAATAGTATCACAATAGTAATAATACTAGTAAGGATAAAAATATTAGTTCTTGACTTGTATAATCATGATTGATTTGATTCTAAAGTGGATTCCATAGGTGAAGATCATCGTTGATCATTTAGACATGACTTTATTTTTTTGGAATGTCACTTCCAAATTGAGCTGTGACTTACAATTTTTGGAAAATCATAATAGAATTGTCAGAAATGAAATTTTATTATAGGTGGTTCAAACATAACTGAAAGATATGATTTATACTAGGAGATTTTATGCCTGAGCTGCAAAACTTTAACACTCCCTCTCAGTTAGGGAGGAATTTCTTTATGCATCAAATATCTTTGCTTCCTCTAATCTCTTTCATTCATCTCAACTCAACTTTGCTCTGTAACATCTGTAACAATGAAATCACAATCTAAAGAAGAATCATCCACTTGTCACGAATTTGGAAAGGAAAGTATCATCACATGTCACATAGACAAGTAATACACTCAACCAATTTTCATCTAAAAAATTAGGTGATAGAACACAAACATCAGCGAGACAAGACTCGAACAATTCACACAAAAAATAATCAAACACAACCAAGTGTCAAGTGGTAGAACACCTGCATCCTATAAAAGTCACACAGATAAGTCTAACTCTACCTATTGGCTAGATAGGTGGTTGTTCCCATGTCCCAGACTGTGGGTCAGATGCATACTGAGGCATACTCTTGTGGAACACACTACAAAAGAGGTCCCCCCATCCTCAGGAGCTTTCTGGCAACATTCCCTAATCTTGTGTGCTCTAACAGGTGGGAAAGGAAGCTCAGTGTTCTCAATCAGTTGTGACCACTTGCTAGAAGGGTCACGTCCATAATTCCAAGTTGCTCTCTAAAAACCAAGAAATTTCCTTCCGGTAAAGACTTGGTAAGAATGTCAGTAATATGATCATCAAAGGAGATGTGATGAAGCACCACTGCTCCTCTTTGCACCATATCCCAGATATAGTGATACTTCATCTCAATATGCTCTGAATTATCATGAAACATAATATTTTTTGCAAGACGAATTCCACTCTTATTTTCACAATATATATCATTGTTGTGTCTGGAACTTTCTCAAATAATTCCCCAAAAAACTTTCTCAGCCAAATTGCCTCACAACTAGCCATGCTAGTAGCAATGTACTCAGCTTCAGTTTTACTCAGTGCAATAAACTTCTTCTTTTTGCTCTTCCAAAAGATCATGGCATATCCCAAGATAAAAAACACCCAAAAGTGCTCTTTCTATCAATAGAGTTACCATCCCAATCAACATCAATATATCCATGAAGTATTATATTTTTAGCATTGTATTTCAATCCTAGATTGATAGTTCCATGTAAGTATTTGAGTACATGTTTTGCAGCAATCCAGTCGACGTGAAAGGGATTAATCATATGTTGACTTAAAGTTTTTGCAACAAAGCATATGTCTAGCCTAGTGTTTCCCAAAAACATCAAAGCACCAATGAACTATCTATACTCTGTGGGATTTTCCAGACTAGGTCCTGTAGCTTTGCCACATAATTTCTTAAAGTTTATTTCCATAGGAGTATGCATGGAATTACATTCTACCATAACAAATATTTCAATAATCTTAACAACATATTTTCCTTGAGAAAGACAAATTTCACTAGGTATTTTCCATAGCTCTAAACCCAGAAAGTAATGCATAAAACAAAGGTATTTCATTTCAAATTCAAAATCTAACTCCCTCTTACACTGGAGGATAAGAGGATCTTCTCCTGTCAAGAATAAATCATCAAAATACAATACCAAAATAAAATGTATACCTTGGTTTGCCTTGAAGTATAGGTTTGGGTCTGCACTGCTTCTTGTGAAACTAAGCTTTATCATGGAGCTATCAATGTGGGAATACTAGCTCTTGGAGCTTGCTTCAACCCATATAAGGGTGTCTTCAGTCTGCATACACGAGTTTCTCTGTCATGCTCTTCAAAGCCTTGTGATTGTTCCACAAATACCTCTTCCTTGAGCAAGCCATGCAAGAAATCTTTTTTCAGGACCATTTGGTGAAGAGTCCAACAGTTAAGGCAACAACAAATCGAATAGTAGTATATCGAGCTATAGGTGCAAAAATCTCATCATAATCTATTCCCTCTTTCTGAGAGAAACCTCCAGCTACAAATCTGCACCATATGCACCATGTTTAATCTTAAACAACCATTTGGAAGTGACAACAAATTTACCTTAGGGTTGATGAACCACTTCCCAAACATCATTCTGGATGATGGACTCATATTATTCAATCATGACATCTTTGCAGACTTGTTCTTTTGCAGATTCTCCAAAGGTGCATGGTTATTCCTGAATGATGTTTCTCATGGTAGCAAGATACCCTTGAAACCAACTTGGTTTCTTACTTTCTCTAAACATTCCTCTTGGGGAAGCATGTTGTTCAACATATTGCAAGGTATCTCGCAACCATAGTGGTCTCTTTCTGGTAGGAGGATCATGTGGTGGAGGATCTAGATGATCCATGGAACACATTGGATGATCAGCAAGCTCATTCTTAGGTTCCGATTCAGACTCAGATGCAGGCTCTTTTTCATTAACAACCTGACTTTTAGCAATGGCAGGAGGAGGAGAGTCTCTTGCTTTCCTAATTGTTTCATATTCATAAAGTGTTACATCTATGCTAAAATCTATAATTCTTTGACTAGGTATATAAATTCTATAAGTTTTGAATTATCATAATATCAAATAAATGTACCTTTCTTACCTAAAGCTTCCATTTTGTTCATTTTCTCTGTTGGCACATGGAAGTACATAGGACAACACAAGATTATCAAATGAATCACTTCAGGCCTTTTACTAGTGAACACTTCTTCAAAATTCCTAATGTCTAAGGCCTGATGAGGAGTTCTATTTTGCACATAAACAACAATATTTGTAGCTTCTTCCCACAGAAACTTTGGTAGCTTTTGGTCATGCGACATTGCTCTAGCTGCTTCCATAATGATTCTATTATTCCTCTCAGCCACACCATTTTTTTGTGGATTTTACAACACAATGGTTTCTTTCTTGATTTCGACATCTTTGCAAAGATCATTAAAATAATTGGAGGTAAACTCTCCCCTATTATCAGATCTAAAATCTTTGATTAGCTTTCCAATTTGATTTTCAATCAGAGCCTTGAAATATCTAAACATGTCAGATGTTTCCCCTTTATTTTCTAAAAAGAATATCCATGTCTCATGAGAAAAATCATCAACAAAAATCATGAAATACAAGAAGCCACCAAGAGAAGTAAAAAACATAGGTGCACATAAATAAGAATGTATGAGCTGAAGTACCTGACTAGTTTTTATTTTACTTAAAGGGAATGGTCCCTTTATATGCTTTCCACTTGCACATCCTGGGAAAACTCCTTCAAGATCCATTCTGATCACTGGCATTCAAGAAACCATCTTCCTTACATGAGGTAAGGATTCGTAGTGTAGGTGAGTGAATCTTCTATGCCAGAGCTCACACTAAAAATTGGTACCATGGATCAATGCATGAACGGGTTTACCATTGACTTTGTAAATCCATTCACATATTGATCCAAGAGTGAAGGCTTATCTCATACTTGACTTCAAAGGCCAGGTTAGAACTTTTCCATTAATAAAAACAAATTTCATTCCTTTATCTTCTAGAGAATATATGGATATAATATTCTTTTACAAACAGGTACATACAAAACTTCTTACAGAAAATTAGATTTGCCATCATCTAACTGAAATGAAACCGAATGATAACCTTTGACTTGGTGAGTATAATTATCTCCAAGGATAACATTTAAATTAGTATCTCTCTCAACTATATTATAGAGTGCTTCTTTGTAACTAGTAAAATGTTTGGAAGCACCACTATCAACTAACCAACTATTAAATGAATTTTTAGAAGAAAAAGTAGAAAGAGAAGAAACAAGAAAATATTCTAATTGAGTTTCCGTTGCATTATTTCTATACCTTGGATTTCTTGTTTTCTTAGTATGACCTTTGCTTTGATTTTTAGAAGTTTCTTTTCTATAATCAAATTTGTTTTTGAATGTAGGTGATGCTCTTCTTCTTTCTTTACAATCACGAGAAACGTGACCATGCTTTTGAAAATTAAAGAATCTAACTTTCAACATTTCTAGATTCCCTTTCTTTGATTTGAAAGCAATTTTTTTATTACCTTTCTTTATATTTTCATAGGCTAAAAATGTAGTATGTTCTTCTTCTTCATGATGTGAAATTCTCCCTATGGAGATAATTTTTGCTTCCTCTTGGATACACTTTCCCAAGAGCTCATCAAATGTGGGAATTTTGTTGATATTTCATTGATTTCACCCTTTTTATGTTTGGATTTGACAACAACACTTGAATTCTCTGGTGGATCATCTATTGTTGCTTCAACATATTCCAACTCTTTTTGTTCCTCAAGAGCGATTTCTATAATTTCTTTCCATGTTCCAAAGTTTGAAACATCATTAAACTTTTCCTCTACCTTGAAGTAGGGCAAAGTCATATTGATTAAAAAACTTTGGCAGCAAGTGGGGTCTCTTCTAGTGATCTTTGGTCTTGGACTTCTCTTCATCAAGGCTCTGATACCATGTTAAAATTTGAAAATTCTAAGTAGAAATTTGAAAATTCTGTGCAGAAACGTGAAAGTTCTATGCGGAAAACAGATGGTACTTTGCAGAAAAATGAATGTATTTTACAAAAAACTGAATGGAACTAAAGGTACTTTGTAGAAAGTTGAATATATTTTGCATAACAATGAATGGAAGTGAATGTACTTTGTATAAATTTGAATTTAATTTGCATAAAATTGAATATTATATGTCATTACAATTACTTAGAATGCAAATGTGTTCTTCAAAACTTTTCATATTAGCAGTTGTAGATAGAACATAAATTTAAGGATCATATGAAGATAGCCAAGCACAAAAATGAGCCACTGATATTTTGGTCCAATGACTATGGAAAAACCCCTCAAGGGGGGAAAACCGAAATGATTCTTCTTCTATGTTTTTTCTTCAATTGTTCAACAAAGTACAAAGAGAGAGAATGAGAATGAATAATGTCACCAAATTCTGATCAACTTGTAGCTGAATTGCACTTGCTCCTTGCTTGAATATATCCTCCTTCTCTTAATCAGATCATGTCCTTCACACTTGCTCTAGCTCTTGCCTTGCTCTTGTTCTTCACTAGCTCTCACACTTCTTTCACACACACTCAACACTTGCTCTCCTTCTTCACAATGAACATTCTACTCTCAAATATCACTTGTTCTTGCTTAAATAATGAGAAAGGAGAGGAGTTACAAAATAATTTCATGCCTTGAACCAATAATAGGAAAATCAAATTCTATGAGGGAGGCGTTACTTGAGGAGAAGTGTAATTCGTCCCAAGAATAGAGAGGGAGGAACACTTGTCTTGAGGAGTTACAATTCGAATTATGGAGATATCAAGTTACACTTAGACATGGAAGAATATTTGGTGAGAGTTACAAATTGAATTGAATGAGGGAGTTACAAGTGCATTTAAAGAGGAGGAGTTACACTTTTTCCATACATTGAATTAGTGAGGGAGAGTTACATTCTCTTATGTGTGGAGTTACTATTTTATTCCAAGAGTATGAGATTCTCATTCTCATTTACTTATTCCATGAGAGAATTCATTTCTATTAATCCATTAAAGGTGAATGACTTTAGAAAATTTTATAAGTAATAGTATAATAATAATAATAATACTAGTAAGGATAAAAATATTAATTTTTGACTTGTATAGTCATGATTGATTTGATTTTGAAGTGGATTCCATATGTTGAGATCATCATTTATCATAGAAAAGACTTTCTATTTTTGGGAAGTCACTTCCAAATTGAGATGTGACTTACAATTTTTGGAAAGTCATATTAGAATCTTCAGAAATGAAATTTTAGTATAGGTGGTTCAAACAAAACTAAAAAGATATGATTTCTTCTAGGAGAAATTCATCCCTGAGCTGTGAAATTTTAACAGGTTTTCCACTTAACATCTAGTCTCCCTATGTGATGTGATTTGTGTCTCCTATGCATGATTATATTGATTTCTTACTATGGTTTGTTTACTTAGATCTGCTGATGATATGATATGTAATGTTTGAACAATTTTTTTTGCGGAATTTTTTTAAAGTTGTATATTTTCTATCACTACTAATTCACGCCCCTCCCACCTAGTAGTGACCTAGTTTGCAACATAGTAAACCATGGACAATTTCCCACAATTAATTTCCTACATCTTTAGTTAAACCCTAGCCATGCATCTAAATGACATGATGGATTTAGGGTTAGGATGGTTTTCTCCTCCAGTGTCTTCACTTCTAACATATCAACATTCAATGCTATAATTTGAGGAGGCTCGGGGGTTCAATGAGTTAGATCAACTATATTTGTTAAAAAATTAATGAAATCCCTAAGGCCGTAGTGCATGCCAACCTATATGATATAATGTATTTAAAGTTGGACAATTATGGTTTAGTATGGAAGTTCACTATATATGGTTCTTAGCTGGGTCTTCAAATCTCTAGATAGACAAAAATTGGTACCCTCTCATTAAAGGGATAAATTTCAGTCTCTTTTTATGGATGCAATTTTTCTAACTTTCTATTTTAAGAAAAGGAAGATTAGGATCTTATCTTCAAAAGTGGTTCATATTTATGAGGGATCAAGATCTCTACCTAGATAAGAGGGTCCTAGTTTTAATATTGTGAATGACGCCCCCTCTATAGTTTCGGTGTGGGTTAAATTATCTCACTTTCCCCCACACTATTGGAATGAGGAGACATCTAGAAATATCATGAATGTTTTTCGGCATTATATTAATTGGGATGAGCCATGGTATATGATGTTTTCTTGTTATCAAACATAGTGAAGTCGATCTAAGAAACAATTTACCTACAATTGTTAATTTGAATCTAGACAATTGGACCTTCCTCTAAGAAGTTAATTATGTTCATCTTCCCTTTAAGTAAAACTTATGCATTGAGTATGGAAAATTTTCTAGGTATTGCAAAAGAATGGAGGAAAAACAAAAGTAGGCTAAAGATGGGAAACAAAAGAAACAACCAAAGCATAAAGGAGGTCTTTCTTGTCAAAATGAAACAACAAAAGTCATAAAATTGAATGGTGTTGGTTAAAAGGATCCACTTTCTCCTCATAAACTACCTTATAATGAGGATCAAGCCTTATATTCAAATGAAAACGAGGATCCAAGCTCTCAATGTAATAAGCATGAAGTGTTGGAAAAATTGGAGGAAATAGAAATTACAAATACATCATATCATATGGAGTTCACTCCAAATAAGAGTATTAATGGAGGGAATGAAGACATGCCATCATTAGAAGATGTCCCACTTAATGAAAAACTCGACGAATATGTGGATTGATAGACTAATAAGTCTTCCTCTTTCCAAAAAATTAAAAGAACACTCAAGATCCTTCTTCTCTAGATTAGTATATGAAAAGTATGGATAAAAGCTAAAGAAATTGACCAAGGAAGAATGCATAAAAAGGAAGAATGGAAAGCCAATAGGGATATCAAGAATGAGCAGGTGGCTAAGGAAAAGGAAATGGTAACTCAAACAATAATCAAGGTTTCTTTTATTAAAGAACCAAGGATTTCAAGGAAAGGAAGTGATTTGATCCATGCCTAAGGTGGCTCAAAATCAACTAGTATATGATGAAACTTATCTCTTAAGAATATGGGGACTAGGTTTAGAAATAAGATTGGTAGAAGTTAAAAGTCTAATAAGAAACTAAAAATCCATAACGCTAGGAGAAACAATTTGGGGATCAAGAAGTCCTCCAAAAATATGGGAATATATGGTATAGGTGTTGGGTGCAAGTAGTAAGCTCTCGCAATGCCCTAGGAGGTTTTTTTATGGTATGGTCTTCATCTATTTTGCTATTCCTTTCTAGCCAATTCTATCTCCATCATAGATTGTCATGCTAGAAAAAACCTACAAACAGTTGAATATTCCCTCATGGTTAGCAATGATAGTACCATATTTGGTCTTGTTGTCGTTCTGTATTTTTGAGGTTGAGGTAGTCAACACATAGGACATCATCAAAACCACTTTGGAAGTTGGGATCTAGCCTGCTAGCTTCACAGAAAGATCTCTCTGTTTAATTTAGATTTGTTTTAGTGTAAGTATTAGGCTAGTTATGATTGTACTTATTTGTTTTGTTTGAATGGTTTGGTTGATTTGAGTGTTATAATTCCATTGAGCTATGGTGTCTATAAACTAAATTGGAGTTTTGCATCAATTTTTAGAGGAGTTCTCATAGGGCAAGCTAGGTTGCAATAACTGGATCTTTTCAGAAATTAAATGAATTGAGGAAAAGCAGAAGTGTAAGGTTTAGTAGAAACCAAGGATAAATTAAGAATTCCTTGATATGACTTCAGTGGAAAACATTAAAATTATCAACAGCCAAAATAGGGTGCTCTAATTAACAAATCCTATTTATCATAGTTTATGTTGATTATTTCAGAAATTTAGAATAACAGAGAAAGGAAAAACAATGTTTAAACAAATAGACAGAAGAGACATATCACCATTTATTACACCACATGAATCCTATGAAAGGTCCTTGTATTATTGATGCTCTAGTGCTTTGAAAATTGCAATATGCAGAAGGAAATTACATTCAGAAATCAACACTTAATACTTCAAATAGTGAAGTATTTATAATGAAAATTGCGAAAATCCTTTACAAAATCATTGTCAAACACAAAGTGTATTATTAGCCTAATTACAAACAATATCATCTAATTCTGGAATAAGAATAGGCCACATATGTTGTTGAATAGAGAGGTGGCCCTGTTTTGATTGTTTCAGTTGCTGAGTCGACTGAAACTATCTGCATTGCTGAACTGATCGTCGTGATGGTTGTTGTGCCGACAACTTATTTTACTGCTCCTGAATTATCCTTCAATCTAGTAAATCGACCAATTCTTCCCATCTGCTCTCATCTGGTATAGTCAATTTTATTACCCTGCGATAGATTTCATCTACCCTTGTGTATTTGGCGAAGGTTGGATTGACAGTAAAAATGTGTTTTACTTCATTCTGTACATAGAAATCATTTTCCATGGTTTCTGAAAATGCCTTTATTGTCATGCTGCACTTAAGCCCACTGACCTTGATGCTGCTTCTAGCCACTTCTTTCATCCTCAGGACACAGTCTTCCTGAGTGATCAATTTGTCATTTATAACATAAATATTGGGCAGTCCCTTTTGGATTAATTCTTACATTCTATTTGTGAACCTGTTTACTTGCAGCTCCAAGGTTTCACACCTTTCTTCCAACTGATCAATGGGAATTCTCTTTGTCAAGACTTTCTTGACTTCTAGAATGCTGGTAGTCCTATCACTAATCCCTACTTCTTCAAGTTTATACTTTGACTTTGAGTTTAAGAACTTGATTATGTTAGAGGCTTCTGTGGGCATCTCTCCCAGCATTTCTGTTCCTTGCACAATAGTTTCTGTAGCCTTTTCTATCAGCTTTTTCTGCTCAAATATGATTTGGATAGAAGGCCAAATTTTTATTCATAGAGTCCATTATATTCATCCAAATGGTTTCCTTGGCTTGGGCCAAGGTTTGACCAATTGAAGTGTCTCTCTCTACCTGCTGCAACTTCTCCAACAATCTTTGGGATTTCTGCATTTCAGTAACCCGAGTTGCTTCTGCTTTGGCCTTTTGCACTCCTAGATCCTTGAGTTGCCACTGCAAAGTCTCAATCTCCTTTGACTGGAGTAACATGTTCTCTAGTGTCTTTGTTACTTGTTCAACACTCACAGTTTGAGTGGAAGAAGTGGTTTCAATGGTTGCCCCTGTGATGGAAGTTGAGAAATAGGTATGGCATCTAAGGAGACAATGGCCATCTTCAGACTGTCTTCCTTCTCCTTTATCATTTTCTCCATCTCTGCCTCCTTCTGCCTAATTTTTATATTCTATTCTATGATCAATTTCATCATATCTACTTTCTATGCTTCACCTTTTTCAATATCCCTGGTCATTGGATCCTTTGTGGCTGGCAGCTTGAGTTGATTTCTTAATCCTGCAATGTCCAGGTTCTTCTTTTTAATAATATATTCAGCGACATTGACATCTTTAGGGCCATACCTTATCTTAATCACCAAGTCTTCCAAAGATTTAATCCTGTTATCTTTTGCCAAGGAGGAGACTTTCTCCATCTTCAACTGTGATTGGACATTTGCAAAAGAAACCTACAATTTAGAAAGTGACATAGTAGTATTAGTCAAAGTGGAGGATATCATTTCACTAGTTTTCTTGTGCATCTCCATTTGATCGATGCTATGTATGTCCTTTGTTCTGAATTCTTCTGTTGATTTTGGCTATGGAATCTGGGCCTCAAGAAAGGCCATCTGCATTTTTCCATGCTCTGTATCAAATACTGACAACAACCTACTCTGTGCGCTAGAGGTCTACTTCCATAATTGGTTATAGGTGCTATTTTTCAAAATCTCATTTCTGAGCTTAATTTCCCTATACTTGTCAAAAACTGTCCTCTCTTTTTCTGTTTGGACATTTTGTGATTCTAGCTTAGTTTCCTTGTGACCTTGTGAAGATGAAGGTTCAGTGAGAGATGTTGTGAATTTGCTAGTTGCATGTGGTGAATATGTGATGATGATGGCAACTTGTTCTTCAGTTTCTTTGTCCAATTCTACTCTAGGAGTTAACTTTTCTCTCTTTCTGTAGTTGATCCTAAATTCTTTAGCTTCACTCCCAATTGTAGATGATGATCCTTCCTCCCTCTGTCTTTTGCTTAATTTTTCTGAGGAATGGGAGTCTACAAATTGGAAGTAGAGACAAGTTGTTCTTCATCTTCCTGTAGGGCGTTTTCTGTCCACTCCAGCTGATTGGCATACTGATCTATTTCTGGCCTTGAAGTATGAATGTAAGGAGTATTTTTTTCTCCACTCTGAGCTTTGAAATATTGCCACAAGGGTCATAAGACCATGTAAAGCTCAAACTAGATTTCATTTCTTTAAGCATTCTCTCCGCCTCTTCACCTATTGTCCTTGTGTTGCACAAAAATGGGCCCACCTATGTCTTTATTCTAAACCGTGACTTCTTCTTGGCCACTACCAAGTGGATGTCAGCATAATTCAACATCTTTCTGATATATTCTAGGGAAAAAATCCTCATTGGGAGGTATTTGGGGAGCTTATAGGGTGCCAATTCACATCCATACACCCTAATTTCTGTGTAATTTTGATATAGATACCAATCCCCAGTCTTTTCCGAATCTGTCAAGTGCATAATTCTCTTGATTTCCTCACTGATCCTGGGTTGTAGTGCACTGTTTAGAATGTTCATGGCTGGATGAAAAAATATTCAATGAACTGCTTATAGGTGAATTCATATTGTTCTCTTATGGCCAATGAGGTCCAAATGATTACCGACTGCTAGTTTCCTGCATCATCAAGCTTTTGCAATGAAAAACTGAATTTTTCTGCTTGATAATAGAGGAACATATAAACTAAAATAGAGGTGTAATTGAACACCTTTTCTGTAGGAAATTTTATGAGCTGTTCATGGATACTATCAGCTAAGAATTGACTGAAGTTGAACACCAAGGAGGGCTTCCTATCTATGGACAATATGGAGAGGAATCCTAAAATGGGCTCATCCACTCACTGATCAGAATAATAGCCTAAAATGTAAGAAATTATGGAAATAATCTTCTTGGCCTGATCAGGGAAGATGGAAGAAGGATATGGAGGATTATTTTTGGGTAATTGGGCATTCTATGGCAAGAAAATCTCAAAGATTCTGGCTCTGGTGGCAAAGTCCAGCTTTTGATAAAGCTGGGTGAGGGATTCTAAGGAGAAAGGAGCAACATTTTCCACAGTGGGGGCCAACATAATTTGGTCAATGGATAGGGTTGTAATTATGAAGAGAATGTCACCTTTATGGGCAATGATGGCTCTTTGGGTAGGGACATAACAATCTTGAAACCTTGTGGTAAATTCCGAGGCTTGAAATTTCAAGGGGAAAATATAATGGGGGAGGTTGGACTCCCAGAGCCTAATTTCATCGGTTTTGTCTGTGTGTTTATCTGCAAATAATATAACTCAAAAAAATCACAGTCACATTGGGCTTCATTTATCCTATAATCCCTATCAGCTAAAGGTATATGATCTAAATCTACAGAAGGGGGAATTAAATGATTAATAGGCTTATCTTGATGCTTAGTTTTTGGAGGCATGACTGTAAAAATCTGAGAACATGATGAATTTGCAGAGGAGCTTACTGAGCACAGTAGAATAACGGACTGTCAGGTGAAAATGAAAGGGAACTGTCAGTTTTATGTCGTGATCTGGCCATGGAATTGCTCTGATAGAGATCATTGTGGGAAACTGTGAATAACAAAAAATACAATAAAATGCAAGAGAGCGGCAAAATGAGCAATAAAGAAAAGAAAGAGATGGGTTCAACAAGTTTTAAATGTTGCACTGAATCACCCTGTCGAAATGGCATGAGACCGTTAGGCCTAAACGGTTACCCGGAGAAATTGAATTTAATGTAGAACGGTCGTTTTGGCCGGGAAGGCATTTAATTGGTTTAATCGTTATGCTACGTGGTGAACAGAGAAAGGTGGAGGAAACGTGGTGGGGCACGGTAGAGCGGATGAGGGAAAAGTGGTTTCTGGAGGGGTAGCCAGCGGTTTTTGGTTTTGGTGGGGGGGGGGGGGGGGGGCGAAATCATGAGGATGTAACACGTAGGGGATGGGGCCCAACTAGTGAAACAACTTTTCGGACCCCCACAATGGTAGAGTAAGAATGGAGAAGGGGGGACGAAAACGTGTGAGGTTTGTTGATCATGTGCAAGATCAAATCCCGATGCTTTCAAACTGTCGAACCTTAACCATAAGTGACAAAAGAACTTTGCCCACTTACATCTTTTGATTTTTGCTTTCCCGGCTTAGGATAAAGGGAATATGAAACATATGAAAGACTTTACCCATAACGCACATATTTTCCTTTTCACCATATCCTTAAAAGTTAGGATAAAAATTACATATACATATATTTGCAAAAAATGATCAAATCTACCTACCCATGACTAAACTAACATTTTTTATTCTGTCCTCTAGGGTGCACATAGATTAGCAGACCCACTTTATTTTCTTTTATACAGAATTAAAAACTACTCATCCCTTATTTCTTCTATCGATCCATATTAAACAGTGGGATCGATGCCATTTTCTACCTAACTAATGATTTACCCAGATTAAATTGTTGTGTAAGTCATTATTCTCTAACTTAATTTACAAAAATTTAAAGGAGTTTAATCATAATTACACTGTATGATTAAACTAAAAACTAGTGATTGTGGAATTTTGAACAAGATGCACACAACCTTTTATTTTTTAGTAATGAAGCAAAACTATCTATGAGTAGTGGCATTTAGACTTGCAACACTTTCAGTATTATTCTTTTTTGGCTTTTCTTTCTTTTTGTGGGGTTCAATTTTTCCTTCTTTTTCAATCTTTTTTGTTTTTCTCTTTTTCTTATTTATACCCTCTTTTCATTTTTTAATTCTTTTTTGTTTTATTTGGAAATCATTGGCAGATTGACAGGTATTTACAAAATAAGATTCCTGAGATATAATACTTAATGACCTCGAGATTCTATCAATTGTAAGACCCTAACAAGTTTGATATGTAACACCCTCCTCCCACATCTACCCAAGTAACCGACCAAGCGAGGTAAACATGTGACAAGAAGTTACTATGATATGATTTGACTCCCTATGTGTTAGTTAAGAAAGTGGAATTAATGGAACACATCACATAGACCTTCCACATCAACAACAAAACTCCCAGGAGCCATCCCAACCACTCAGGTAACCAACCCTTGAGACTAACTGAAGTTTTAGTGCATCAAACCCCTGGACGCTCCCTTGATATGGACAAGGGTGTGTTTGGGAGGCTCCAGAAGCTCCCACAACAAGGGTAAGGGAGGTTTCGGGTACTTTTTTCCTGAATGTTGTGCCCGTGACTTCAGGATTTGTACCACTTTTTCAGGCTCAGATATCAGGTCACTTCTTAGAACCCAATGAAAACTTTACAAATGAAATTTCACAGCGGAACAAAGGTACATTTGCAAAAACATCAACAAGGACTAAACTGGACCCTTACTAGCCATGACAGACATTTCGTCAAACATGTCACAAACATGAGAGCTACAGGTCTTAACAATAGAACTGAGCATGGGGATCTCATACTTATCTGAGAATAACTAAGAAACATCGATGCCTCAACACATTAGATTTAATTTCTTCTATTAGGCCATATATACATTGTTCATTCATTTACAAGTAAAAACATGATGAGAGCCATACATAGACACTGTCATAATACATGTTCATAACTAACATAATAGCAATATAAATACCAAGGAAACAACAACCATATAATCCACATATAAACCAATATAATACTCATGAATTAACAAGGAGAAATAACCTCATATTAATGATGCAAAGGCCAACCAGGTTTGGGACTTCCACGAACCACCTGACCATAGACATGGTTGAGCCAAATCTCTCTTCAACTAGTCACCCTTGTGCCATATTCCAAGCATGAATGTGGGATATCATGGAACAATCCATCAAAACCGAATTGGGGCTTCCAAAGGCAAAACCACCTCAACCCATCAAACAATGGCTCCACCTCACAGTCAGACATCACAAACCATCACCAGATTGGTCTCTACCCAAGCCTTCCAGGGCTCTAGAGCATTTGTTCCAACTAAGGGTTCCAGGACTAGTAACTAACCCATGACTGTTGTTGAGCTCTAGACTATTTTTCCAACTAAGTCTCTAGAAACTAATAACTCAATCCACAACCTTAATGAACATGAGAACCAACCAGAAAACAAAAGGGAAAATGAACCCACAATGCCGTGACTATCCAGGAAATGGCAAGGCTAGGAAAATCCATTGTCAATATAGGAAATCCTCCATGCCAATGACATATCATGACCAATAAACCACATGTATGCCAAAACTAGTGAGGAAAACATACATGCAACTCAGTACTTGCAAGAAAAATCCGTTGTACTAGATGTTGATCCCGATGTCCTCTTGCACTTTCCTTCTCTTCATTTGCGTTCTTGCTCCAAGCATTCAAGTATGCCACACTCTCCAAGAGTGCTCCAAGAAAAATCTAAGTGTCCAAGAGTATGAGAGAGGGAGAATAGAATGAGAGCTCCAAAACTAAACTCACAAAATTCTATACTAACCAAGCTTGCCCACTGATCCTCATAATCCTTTTGATTAATGAGGCCTCTATTTTCTTCAATTTCCATTATTTTCCTTCATTTTACTCATCACATGCAACCTGTGACCTTTCACCTTCCTTTTCTCCTAACTTCCATTATTTTCATAAATAAATGTGCCAAAAATGCCATTTTACCTTTCCAAAGCCTTTTCCATTGCCTTTTCCAAATTCCTTTAGAAATAATAATCGAAATGAACACCCACTAAGATGTTTTTCCCACCATTTAGACTGGAATACGTGTTCCATGACCATGGTCTTATATATTTTTACATGGATTTTTAACTAGGGCTGTTACAAAACCCTCCCTCTTGGGGGAACATCGTCCTCAATGTTTAATGACCATCTACTAAAACATGACAAACATACCATTTACTAGAGCTTTATAACACAACTCATTACAATATTTACAATAACAACCACATATACTTAAGAACATTTCCTTCAACCAACAAATAACCATACTATCTATGGAGCTTTATAAACTAGCTCGATACAATATTTACAATAATATACACATTTTCTCAACCAAAAAATAAAAGGATACGATGCCTGTATCAATCAACAAGGGGATCTATAGGCTCACACCTCCACCCTTAAAAGTAGTTCTAGGATTCACCTCCTTCCCAGGAAGTCTAGAATCCACTGTCAAAGTCAAAGTTGCATCCAATGTCTAGCACTAAAATCCTGCGCCACTTTTCCTTTCAGTGAACAGTTACCGGCTCATTGTTCCATGGAACACTCCCAATGTGCATCTAATTCCATATGGAAATGTTAATGACAAAAAAAAATCCGTCCCCTACCTTCCTTTCTCTACTACACAGTCCCTTGGGAAATCCGGTCACCCCCTTTCGTGCAGTCACACACCTTCCAAGTTCCACTGGAAACCCCATCCTGGGAAGTCCATCCCTTTGCAAGGTTTCCTCACACCAGAAGGTCCAAAAACCAAGGCATATCCCTACCTCAAATGATCATACTGGTCATAAAATTCTCATGGCAATCAATGGATGCTATTGGGCACTAGTGTCCCACGATGGCCCTACTCTTGAATGCTTAACCAACATACTACTACATGTTCTAATTTCTTTTTCTACTGTTACTAATGCTTCCTGTTAGTTTCAACCACCCAACTGAGCATTTCATGCTTTCCTATACTTGTTGAAGGCTTGAAAATTGTTGCCTCAACAAGGGGGATAACCACCCGGTCCAGACCTTGGGACAACTCCTTTTTCATTTAGAATAGTGGCTCCTAATGGGGATGATGGAACCAGTTTCCCATCTATTTTTCTGCTTGTGTTAAAGGGATGATGTTTTGAGATTTTTGGAGTAATAACTAGCCTCAAACTAATCTAATTTAACTAATAATCATGTGGAGTTTATCCTAATAAAAAATATTTATATAACTATAACTGTCTCGGTAGTAACATGATATATGCGATGTAAAATGATGTCTGAAAGCAATTGATAATAAAGATCATTCAATTACGATAAGAAGTGAATCCATTTAACAATGATCGTTTTGTATAAAAAGTTAGCCGAAACTATATGAGAGATATATCACATAAAAATCATTCATGTATTTAGCATAAACTATAAATCATCATCATACAATAGTGCAATAATGGCAATAAAAAATTCAAACTTTCATACATAAATAACTTGAAGATAATGTATTGCTTGACGCATAAGTAAAAAGAATTAAGAGATAAAATTACCATTTATAATACGTTCTACTCATGTGCTCCAGCAATATTGATCTACTTTCAAATCATCCAACATCATCTAAGAGTACAGAAGTGCAATTTCAGTAGAAGATGTCAAATTCAAGTAGAAAATAAATCTTGTTCCATTAATTTCACCAGAACTTCCTCAAAGGGACATAAGTGCATGTTCTGAAGAATGTTTCTGATAAAATTTCTGGACCCCTCTCTAAATGCATGAGAGGGGTTTAAATATTAACTTATGAAACTAAAAATAGATTATTACAAAAAAAGTTGAGGAGATTTAAATAACCTGCCTCAATTTAAGCAAAATAAAACAAAAATAAATATGTGCATAATGACTAATCTTGCATTCGATCTTTTAGATCGCAAATTTCTAGCATGGTCTTGAGGAGTGTAGGTTGGCCCACTTCGGCTTTTAGTTGTCCTGTAAACATGGCATTGATGAGCGTTGGCACCATTTTCTCGGTAGAAACAATTAGGCATTTTAGGGTCATCCAGTAGCTATGCGGTTTTACCAGATATTGCCAATATGCCTCCCAGTTTAACCTGGTCACTTTCCTAATTTCTTTTGTTCTTTCTTCTGCTGCCTATTTCCACTGTAATTCAAGTTGTTTTGCATTCGGAAGGAAACCAGGGGTGGTCTCTGCCACAAGATTAGCACTATGTAAATTTTCATTTACACTTTCAATGACGCTGCTTTATGTTGCTGCCACATTCTCTTTTGCTTGTTCTGCCTCTTTGAGATGAGAATCCCAACTCGCAAATAAGATCTCCTTATGTGATTCATCAAATTTGGGCATGTCGGCTCTTCTCCCATTTTCAGAATTTTTCCAAGTTATGAAATTTGAAACCTTTTAAGAATTTCATCATATTCAAGTCGCATTTCCACAACTTGGCTTGTTAATTTGTCGCTTATTTCACAATGAGAGTTCCACTGCGAGATTTTTTGGCATAGTAATTATTTTTGGTTTGTGAGCTGGGAGTTGAGGCCGAGTGCTTCGGTGAAAAACTGATTAATCTTTGGGTCATCCTTATGTAGATCTGTTATGCTCTATATCTGTGCCTCCTTACCTGCCAAGCTACTTTGATGTTCTATTTTCATTTGTTGGAACTCCTGCTGTAACTTAGCCAATTGTATTTCTTCTTGTTGGTTGGTTTTGGCTTGATGTAACTGTTGTTCAAGTGATAAAATTTTGTATTCTTTTTCTCTAAGCAACAATTATACCTCTGTTGCTTTGTCAATGGTTGCCATAGCGTATGCACCTGCGAACTGCGAGAGCCTGGTGAGGTTGGTCAATGAGTCGATGGATGAGTCTTTCCAGAGGACATCCATCGACTCATTGTCTAGAGTGGTAGCAGTTGTGGATTCCAATTTTATTTTCTTTCTTTGTCTCTTAACGATGACCTTGTGTTATGGGCTATAAAATACATCAAGAGGAGGAATTTCTTCCATTCTCAAAATAATCTTAGAGGCGGGGGTAACAGGAATGTGTTCTATTTCTTGAGTATTCACAGTTCCCCCTGTTATAATTTCCGGAGTTGTTTTTTGTTGTGTCACTTGCGTCTCTGGTGCTTGTTCCTCTGTGTTGAGTTTTTTGTTGAAATTATCCCACTCCTCTTCCAAATTAATTACCCGAGGCTTTATTAGCTGTACAGAGGGAGTATGGGTTTCAGTCTTCTTAATGGTCGAAGTCTATTCACCTATCTTTGCTACAGATTAGGTTATATCCTTGATTGATTCCCTGCTCTTGCTTTTCCTATTTTATGATGACTTCTTGGATCCCTTTCGAGAATTGGTTTTAGATTTTTTCTTAGAGTCACCATCTATGCTTACACTGGGAGTGGGCTCCCTTATTGGTTCAATTAACAATTGGTCCAATGGTACCTTTGATAATCTCTTTTCTCTGTAGCTATAAAATGCTTCAAGACCCTCTTGATCAAAAGGTATCTATGCCATATGCTTCACTCCTCTGAAGGTATTCTTCTGTAAGAAAACATCATCAAATGGGTCCTTCTCATTGCTGAATATTTTATTTTGACCATAGTGGTAAAATCCTTGATAATATCGAATGGGTCATATTGTCTTCCGGGGAACTTAGGTAATCGTAGAGACAACATATTATCTACTTCCCTGAATGCATGTCCAAGGTCATGTAATGCAAACACTCCACATGACACAGGAAATTGAGGCCAAATGGCCTTCTTTGACTCCTTCAATGCTTTGCTCATCCCTCCTTCACTGCATGTCTGATAGGCTATCTCTCTAGCCATTAATTTATCTAGGACATAGAAAGGGAGAACATGGGGAGAGGCGATGCTGCCAAATACTCTGATATATGTAAATGTCTCTTCCCCAAACCATCAGGCTACTGGGAGGATGTCTATCTCGGCTTCTTGGGAGAATCTGGGGGCATCTCAATTATAAATTCATTTATGGATAGGAAGCATAACCCCGTGACAAATCTTGAAAAAATGTGGTTCAAAATTGGATTCCCACATGTCTTTGTGGTGGATGTGAATAGGAAGTGGATCTTGAATAGTCCACTTCCATCCCATAAGAGGGAATTTAGAACCAAAACAAATAGTGTCCATTACATAAGCACACATGAAAAATGGAGGGTAAACCCTTGAAGCAATACTTCTTTTCCTTCTATACTCTATAATTGCTTTAGCTAAATTATCAACAAGATTTGTGCCCAATCTATTATTGATCTATTAAGGGAAACCATTCTGAGGAGAATTTGTTACTGTTGGGTTTGCCAAATAGTCTACAAAGCATAGCTCCAGCAAAACAGAAAGGGGAACAAACATATGCGGTGGCGTACATACCGTTTTTGTCTTTCTTGATTCTTTCATAATTGTTTAACCAATTATTTGTGCAGTCCGCCGGGTCTTCATTTTATTTGACGAATTTCTCAACAAATTGCTTGTTGTAGGTAACCTGTGACTCCAGTAGGTGGTAAATAAGCCTTAGGTTATCTAGAGTGAAAGATCCTATAACTTCTTGGCCTCTTGTTTTGAATTCTCTATCAGATATATCAGCATCGTCAATGATCCACTTAACCATGTCAGTATAGGGGATTATTTTTGGTCGCGCGGCTATTCAGTGCAAAAATGAGCACACAAGCTCAGTTATGGAAGCATTAGAGGAATCATGCCCATCAACTGTAATTGTTGTCTTAAGAATCCGTGGTTGTTCTTCCTCCAGTAACTGATACATAGCCTCCCATGTAGATGTACCTTCTTCCCTATTACATGTAGTATCTGTGAACAGAGGAGTCATTTCTGTCTTCTCAGAGCAGTCTGCTTTCCCTTTCTTCACCATTGCTTTCGACGTCTTGTTTTGTGGCTTTTTCCTGAAAGTTTCAAGGGGAACAATTTATCGGATAAAAATGATACTAAACATAGGAATGAATCGATGAAGAAAACCAGTAAAGGTGATAAAGGTGTTTTATTTGAAATCATGTAATAAGATATCAAATCACTCTAAATGGCCTTTCACACATAAATGCAGTTACTTCTTCATAAATGCCCACTAATGATCTGTTATCCTTTAACTTGAATGTCCATAAATATTCACATCGTAAATCGGGAAAAAATCTCCTAGGGTGGTGAGCCTTCAAACTGCGATAATAGTGATTTTGTGATTTGCAAAGCAATATTGCAGATCCCTATATCGACTTACCACTTTTTGAGTTTGTGCGAGATGTGAGATGTGAGAAACAAACGTCATTACTTATTGGGCTTCTTTTTAACAAATAATGGACCTCCGCATATGTTGGTGGAAAGATTAAGAGGTGGGTCCAAGACGTGATCACATTTCGCAATATCGGTTTATGATAGGTTGAGGCTTGTGTCGTATGATTGAAATGCGATGCGAGAAGGCTATTATACCATCGCAATTTTGCAGATTGCAATACTTCGGGGTAACCTCTTAAGAGAAGTATTTTATAAATAGTGATGTTGCGATGCGAGACTTTTAGCCTTTTAAAGAAGCTTTAAGGACTTTCTAACATTATGACCATTTTTCGAATATACATTTGCTTTTTTTATTGTTTCATCGTAGATCGTGGTGGGTTAGAAAGGTATCATTTGTGATGCATTTCATGCTAAATAAGAAAAAGTAGCATTATAATGGTTTTATAGGTTTTGTTTGATATCTTGATTTATTCTAAAAATAAAAGAAATACCTATATGTTAGGCTTGATTTTTTGGGTATATACATTTTTTGAAAGGGTCCCCATTTATTAAAGTAATATTTTACTACTAACGTTAATAAATGGGGGGGTTTTTGACAAGCATAATAGTACCAAGCACATAATTTCTATTAGGTTGAAAATAAATTGAAATAACTTCAAATCATATGTCATTGGTGGCCCATCAATATGGTATACTTGTAATTCTATTAGCTTCCTGTCACGACAAGTCAAACTAGAATCTTTGACCAAATCATCATGTATAAACATATCACATAAGGTTAGCTCAAAACAAAACCATCATAGATCAAAATGATAAATAACATGTAACCATAATAAACCAAATTCATAGATCACATGTAATCATCATAGACCAGAATCATAAATCACATCCACAATAAAACTAAAATAAAATACTGATACTTATCCCTTAATCAATCCTTAGGTTCTACCTTTTTCCTTATTCTTTATGCACTTCGGATCAGCTTCCATACCCGGAAAACACCCAATGCCTTCGCCTCAACCATGTGCACATACACATAGTGTGTATCACACACATACAACCACACACAGGATACAAGACCGTGCAATACATGCACCTACACATGACATACAACACATACACCTACAAATAGTGTACATAACACAATACATACTGTAATGCCCCACTTAATCTTATCATGCAAATTTTATTAATGTTTACATTACCTGGAAATATTGAGAAATATTGGTGAATACCTTCATTTGGGAAACTATAAATTTATTTACTAATATAAAATTCATTATTGCTATTATTCAAATTCCCAACTTGTCTTCTCAGATTGAATCTTGGTCAGGATATGGTCTCCTTCCATTATTCCAAATTTTATATATATTCATCTCACATTCCCCAATGTACTCTCACATTCACTTGGGAGAAGACATGGTCCTCTCCAACTAATTATCAATATATATATATATATATATATATATATATATATATATATATTCATCTCACATTCCCCAATGTACTCTCACATTTACTTGGGAGAAGACATGGTCCTCTCCAACTAATTATCAATATATATATATATATATATATATATATATATATATATTCATCTCACATTCCCAAATGTACTCTCACATTTACTTGGGAGAAGACATGGTCCTCTCCAACTAATTATCAATATATATATATATATTCATCTCACATTCCCAAATGTACTCTCACATTTACTTGGGAGAAGACATGGTCCTCATCTCACATTCCCAAATGTACTCTCACATTTACTTGGGAGAAGACATGGTCCTCTCCCATTAACTACCAAATTTTATATTCATATCACATTTCGAAATGTACTCTCAGATTTACTTGGAAGAAGAGAAGTCAACTGTAAGGATGGAGGAGAAGTTAATGACATTAATGAGAGGTGGTTGAGGTGGAAAAGAGAGGGAGGGTATAAAAAGGGAAGGAGGAAGGGAGAAAAGGGATGTGGAGGGTTTTTCTTTGATTTTGGGTTGGCTGTGATTTTAGGATTGCTGTGATTTTGGAGACCTAAGGAACCTGTGGAGGTTTCTTGGGTTTGTTGAGAGGAGGGAAATATTGTTTATCTTGGTCTGGATTATTCATTTTGGACACACTACATCTGGTTGGACTTGGGCTCGGAGGGCTAGGGAACCTGTGGAGGTTTCCTGGGCTAGGAATTATTTCCTAGTTGGCTGGGAGGTAAATCCAGTTGGGTTAGTCAAGAGGAGTGTTTCAGCAGGAGCAGCAGCTCAAGGGCATCTCCACCAACCACCGGTACAGGTATTCCTCTATGCATAGATTACTCATGTAAATTATTGAAATGAAATGTTCACTATAAGTTATAGGGATTAGAATGTAAATGGTAAAATTTTCATTGTTTAAAAGTCTTGTAAGAAAGTAAATTATTGCCTCTTATTGCATTTAAATTCTAGAGAAAATAGATCTATTAGAAGACCCTAGGATAGGGCCTTACACGTGGTATCAGAGCTTTGGTTCAAAATCTAGACCCAAAGCCCACTAAACCCCAAATTCCGCTATAAAGAGCTTGTAACCCTCATAAGGACTTATAATCCTAAAATATATTCATATAACAAATTGTTTTTAGAATGAAAAAAAAAAGATACCCTCTTTATCGCCATAAAAAGCAATACTCACAACGCTGACACTCTGCACCATGTCCATCCATGCGAAGGCCAATGCATAGGCTTTATTTCTACGGTCTATTCCAAGAGACTTGTAAAATGACATATCCAAACTAAGCATATATCAATGCTTACAGCCCAAAATATAGCTTGTGAATTCGACATTGCGGAGGACCAGAGGGGAATTAGATTGACAGTTACTGTTAGAAAACTCAAAGGAGTCACAGTCGAATCTGAGTTTAAATCTGCTGTTTGAGTCAGCTACTCGAAAACCCTCGTACAACCATATTCTTGAATTCGTTCCCTTACCCTCGTCGGAGGCTGCAAGAAGTCTTATGCAAATCAGAAGCAAGTTTACACGAGAAATCTGTTCATCGAGGAAGTAAGCGGGTCGAGCATTTTTTTCATTCTTATTGTTGTTGTGGCAACCAGAACATACAAGCGGGCGAGGGAAGATACATTCATAGTGCAGAATGGTTACCATCGGAGGGACCAATCTTGTGCGTAGTCGGCTAGCATTCTCCAACGATGGAAAAAAGCTACTTGTTTGTACTGGCAACTCTGTTTCAGTCTATAGCGTGGCCACCGGTAGCGGAGTTGGTAGGCCACAGAGGGCTAGTCACAACAGTCATTGTTGTACCTTTCAGTGGCCCCATAATTAAAATTATTTTCCAATGCTGGACAACATCTTTGGATGCGACATTACGCCTTTGGGACTTTAATTCTGCCACGTTACTCCAAACTGTACAGGTTTCCCGGCCTGTTGTTTCTTTGGTAATTCTAGAAATTTTGAGTCCATCTATGCACAATGGTGCAAAGAAGCATGATATGTATGCATTTCTTTCAGTTGTATGGAAAGAGAGGCACCATGGCTAGCTTGATAACTGGGGTGGCCATGTTATGATGCATAACTTGACAAAAATGAAAGAAGTGAATGGTCACTTAAAAGTGACACATAAACTAGAGCTTCTGGTAGTTAGCCCCTATGGCAGGTTTGTTGGAATGCTAGATGGGCATACAATTCATATCTGGAAGTCACCTGTTGAAAACATTGAGAATGTCAAAGAGGTTAAGACGATGCGGTTACACCATACAAAAGGATTCTCTACCCTAGCATTTCATCCAAATGATACAATTGTTGCTACAGGGGATGTAACTGGTAGAATTTTGATATGGAGAGGGGTTGGGCGGCATACATTTACATCAGAAATAAAAAAAAAAAATAAAAAAAAAATGTTGAGAATGGTGGAACATCCATAGAGATGTCTAGTGTGATGTCTCATGATGATGCAGTTTCTTTGAAAACATGGCATTGGCATCAAAGTGAGTGTGAAGTGAAGCTTTTGTCTTTCTCCTCTAATTGTGCTTAGTTGTACTCAGGTGCAAAAGAAGGTGTTCTTGTGATATGGCAGCATGAGATTGGCAAGAAACAATTTTTTTCCACATTTGGGAGGCCCCCTTCTATTTCTTGCTCATTCTCTAGAACCATCCCTCTTTTCTATTTCATGTGCAAATAACAAAATATTGTTGGTGAACTTATCAACTATAACTACTGAGGGAAGAAGGTCTCCATTGTCAACAACAATTAAGCGTGCTTGGCACAATGGAGACCTTTTGTGATAGGCTTGTAGTGAAGTTTCCCACAAGCTAGTGGACACTGTAAGGTTTCCATAAACTTGAGCTGTAGTAACTGTGCATGTGGTCGATTATTAGGAAAAGCAAATATTTCCATTTTATAAAATACTTGAGGAATTTCTATTATCAAGACTATTATATACTGAAAGAGTGATATATGGATTCCATGGGAGATGATGAAAAAGTGTTGAGCTATGGTGATGTTGTGTTAAGGAGATCTGATTTGAAGATTCTTCAAGGCCGTGATTATCTTAATGATCATATCATTGAGTTTTATTTTTGTTACTTGTCTTCCTCCACCTCTCCTAAGATCCTTCTTCTTGCACCTTCAATATCATTCTGGATTGTGAATGCCCCTGATGCTAGTAGCCTCCAGCAATTTGTTGATCCCCTGAAGCTTCCAGAAAAGGAGCTGGTTATCTTCCCCATCAATGACAATGAAGACTTCAGTGAGGCAGGCGGTGGTTCACATTGGAGTTGCTTGTATACAGTAAGAGAAGGAATATCTTTGAGCATTATGACAGTTCTGCACAGTGCAACGGAGTGTATGGAAGGAAATTATTTGAAAACATTAAGAGTTTTATGGGTCCTCCTGCATCATCTGCCACATTGGCCTTGCATTTCACACCTCAGCAAAGAAATGGCTATGACTGTGGTTTATTTGTCTTAGTCATAGTGAAAGAGTTGTGTGCATGTGAAGGAAACATTTCTGGTGATGATTGGGAAGCTGTCTTGAAGAGCCGAGTGACAGCATCTACAGTTGGAGAGATGAGAAACCAAATTTTAGATATTATCAATAAGCTGTCTAGCAAGAGATGCAAAACTTGTTCTTGTTGATTTTGATGCCATTAAAGTGAAGTGCATTCATACAGTATTTGCGTCCTTTTTTTTTAGGGTCACTTTTTTCTGGCAAAGCATCATGTTAACTGTTTTATGTTCAACATTGTAGTTGCAATGTTTAGCCCTGTACAAATGCATTCATGTTAAGCTGCTTCAAAATAACTGCCATCTGTTTTATTAGGACGCTTATTGTCTTTTTACAACCCAAGATGTTGTGCGGAAAGGCAGTATGATAGATACTTCTAGCAAAAGTTGGCTTTGTGAGAATCTTTTTTTTTGTAAGCTAGGGTGGTACCTTCCTTTTCTATTTAAAAAACAAGTTGGTCCAGATACAGCATTCTGGTGGCCTCAACTTGCCCATATGGGAAACCAAGTCTGTTGGCCACCTAAGTTTGTTATAAGCCATCCAATAACAAAATTTAATTAGTCTTTCTATCCATGCTACATGAACAACACATCTAAAAACACTAAACATACTACAAACTAACATACAAACGTCTGAAAAGAAAAGCTAGCCGCAAAATAATCAGACAAGAAAACTGTAAAGGACTAATCCTTCCGGTCTTCTTCATCAAAATCTGCATTAACAGGTGCTGCCGTCGAGTCATTTGGTGCGGGTGACAATTTCTTCAACTGTTGCTGGATTTCATCCAGCTTGCTGTCTTGCATTATCATGATGATCTGCAAGTTTTTCATTTCCTTTTTAATATTAGGCATGCCTTGAGCTATTGCTGCCACTTCTCCTGCCACCTGCTCCAGAGCCTTAGCTAGTAACCTCTTTAAAACCCAGTATATGTGCAGAGCTTGCTGATATAGTGTCATTCGGCCTCTAGTATGCCCTGGGTCGGGGATAATATCTCCCCATTCCTCCATCTCAGGTTCCGATTCCTCTTCCATTATATTGTCTTCCATCTCTTGAATTAGCTGCCGAATATCCACATCCATCCCTTCTTTATAGGCTTGAGCAGCCTCCTGGATTGCCATCCTCATGGTTTTCCTTCCTTTCCTCTGACTTGCTGGCACCGAGGTTGACAGCTCGTTTCGGCACGGCTGGCTCTGTCGCCCTCTGCCTCCGCGGCCCCTGCCTCTGCCTAGGCGAGCTATTTTCTCCTTTATCGCCTCCTGCTTGCAGTTATCAACAGCAAAGGTTAGCTTTCAGGGTGCTATAATCTTCCCATCAGTCAGCATTTCTTTGTCACTTAACCTTCCAGCCCCACTCCAACCACCCCCGTTGTTCTGTAGCATCAGAGGACAAAGGAAGGTGGCCAAGCTCTCTGTCATGCTTCCCTCTGCCTGGATAGGGTTCTTGGAATACTCGGGCTGACCCTCTACCCCACTACTACAATTCCCCGACATACCTATGCTCTGATCCTCTCTCTTCCTCACCATGCAACCCTCTGACCCGTTCAGCCTCAGCCCTTCTCCTGCAAATCCCATCTTACCACTCTCTACCGCCTTACTATGCAGGGCCGTGTAAGAAGCAGACCCGCTCATGCACCGCCCCTCCCCAGCAATTCCCGTCATTCCCCCCCCTCCACCAAACTAAACAGGCTAGAGTGAAATGCAGGAGGAGAGTCAAAGGGGACATACCCGTAATCTCGCTCACCCACCGAAGATCCCTGCTCCTGTGCTGCACCGTTCTCCTTCTCCCTTCGCTGCATATTAAGTTTTGCTCCCACCCTTACCACCCTCATGTATCCCAGCCCATCTGGCCCACGTCCCATCCCACTACCACCGCCACTTCTTACCTCCTCTCTCCCTTCACTTCTTCCACTACGCTGCCTTGAAATTCCCGCAGGCATGCAGGATGCCACCATAGCCATTTGATCTCCGGTGAGGGCAGTAGGTGGCCGTCCTGGCCGTCCTCTCCCTTGCGCTGTCCACTTTTTCGTACATTCCCTCTTTATCACCCCGATCGGGGGCCACCTGTATCCGCTATCTTGAAGTCATGTCTTCATGGCAATCTTGGGCAAGGATTACTTTGAGGGGCTCTAACCTGGGCTCCTCTAGTTGGGTCGGCCAGATGCTATCTAGCTTACCTCCTTGTTCGTTACTTCCACAATTTGCGAGGAAGTCCACTGCTCTATTGCCTTCCCTTCTAACATGATTGATGATCACATATTCAAATCTCTTTATAATGGTTTCTAAGTCTTGAACCAGGCTCGCCGTCCTCCAGCTTTTTGTAACTTTATCCCATGTCTTCCCATTATTGAGTTTTCTTATCATGTCAATAACCAGTTGAGAGTCTCCTTCTACTTCCAGGTTGTTGTAGCCATTTCTTATCGTTGTTCTTAGTCCTTGATAGACTGCCATAAGCTCTGCTTCATTATTACTCATAATACCACCATAGTCTGAGTATACCCATCTTGTTTTGCCTTGGTCATCCCTGAATATGCCTCTGATCCCTGCCGGCCCTGGATTGCCTTTGGAGGCTCCATCAAAATTCAGTTTGATGAAACCTGCCGAGGGACGAGAAAAATGAGTAGGGCTAATGCTGCGTATGTCAGGGAGTTTCCACATCTGAGGTGCTACCATTCCTTGTTCTAAATTAAGCTTATTCAGAATCTGTTCTTCCTCAGGTGTCGTTTTCCAATCCTCTTGACTCCATGTTTCCGCTAGAATAGTTTCTCTTATATGACTCAGGGTTCTTTTCCAGACCTGCTCTAGAGGCAACTCTTTGTTTTGAAAGATTCTCCTGTTTCTTTCTTTCCATATCATCCATATATTCATGCCTACTGCTAGACTCCAGGCTCTTCTTACCACAGGGCTCATGAATTGACCTCATCCCCATTGTTTGATTGTTTCTTTGATGTTTTGATGATCTCTATTTGTCCTTCCAAAGAGTCTTCTTATTTCCTCCCATTGCTGTTGGGCAACACGACAAGAGTTCAAGAGGTGTTCCTGCGTTTCCTGATCCTGTTTACAGAGACAACATCTGGGGGGACCCTGAATTCCCCGTTTTTGGAGTTGATCCCAAGTTAGAATTCAGCCTTTACCAACCAGCCATAGGAAGTGAGTCACTTTCGGCCACCAATTACCCTTCCATATTTGTTTCCATAGGGGTGTCATGTCATCTTGTTCCTGTTGTGTAATGAGATTGTATGCTTCTTTTATCATGAAGTTTCCCTTCGTTGAATGCCCCCATCTCAATATGTCTAGACCTGTTCTAATAGCTATTTTCCTTGTCTTCATTTCTTTTATATACAACTCTCTTTGTTCCATATCAATATGCATATCCCATTCCTCTAGATTTTTCCAAGTTCTCCAGGATTCCTCTTAGTGAGCTTCATTCCAGAATTCTCTAACATAGTTCAAACCTTCCTCTTTTGCCTTTCGGAATGTGTCTCTTAGAGCCTGAACATTATACAGTTTCACCCTTTGTTGCCAAGCCTCTTCCCAGAATCTTGCTGAATTTCCGTTTCTAATTTCCCAGAAGGCATGCTTGGATACTATGTCTTTGTTTTGGCTGGCCAGATTCCATATTGTCGAGCCTTTCCAGGTTTCCTCCAGTCTTAAGATTTCCTCTGGTGTTGCTGGCATGTTATATTTTTTTGTCCATATTCTTTTCCATAGGTCTCCCCCTCCCATCATCCATCTCCACTAGAGTTTGGCTCCCATTACTTGGTTCAAAGAGTACGGGTCTCTCAAGCCCAACCCCCTTCATCTTTACTCTTAACTAGGACCTTCCAGGATATCAATGCCCACTTTCTTTTCTGCTTCGGTCCTCCCCAGATGAATTTTTTGAAGATCTCCACCATTTTGGCGCACACACCTTTGGGGGCAGCCATTGCCGAGAGTTGGTAGATTGGAATCGATTGCAAGACTGCTTTAACTAGTACTACTCTTCCTGCTATATTCAGGGTTCTGAAGGACCAATTGGCCAATCTACTGGTAAGTTTCTCAATGGTTTGTTGCCAATTCACCATCTTTAGAGGATTCAGGGCTAGCGGGGTTCCAAGATATTTTGTGGGCAATTCTCCCGAACGGAAACCTAATAATCTTGTTAAATATGTTTTGACATTTCCAGCGGTGTTGAAGAAATATATGCAAGATTTCTCTTTATTGATTTGAGTACCAGAGGCTTCCATGAAGAGATCTAGAATCCCTTTTATTCTTTTTACTTCTCTGAGAGAAACTGCGCAGAACAACATGATATCGTCCACAAATTGTTGGTGTGTGATCGGGAGGTTATTCCCCCATATCTGGAGCCCTTTGATTTTCCTTTCCCTCAATTCTTTTTTGATATATCTTCCTAACCCCTCCGCCGCAATGATAAACAAGAAGGGGGACAAAGGATCCCCCTGTCTCAATCCTCTAGAGGCCTTGAAGGTTGTGGATGGTGATCCATTCAGGAGAATGGAAAAATTCGGGGTAGAGATCATGGCAAAGACCCATTCTATCCATCTATTGCAGAAACCGAAGGCCGTTAGTACCGATTTAAGATATGCCCAGTTCAGACGATCATAAGCTTTGGAGAGGTCCAGTTTGATCATCATTCCAGCTTCTTTTTTGGTTTTCAAAGAATGCACTACTTCTTGTGATGCTACCAATCCATCCAAAATTTGATGCCCTTCCACGAAACCTGTTTGTTTCAGGGAGATAATGCTAGAAAGGATTGGCTTAAGTATTTTGGCCATAAGAGTTGCAATAATTTTATAAATCACATTGCAAAGGGAAATGGGTCTAAAACCTTGGGGATCTTCAGACTTGGCAGTTTTAGGAATAAGAGACAGGAGAGTTGAGTTTAAGCTTGGACATACCTTCTGGTTTCTTCGAGATTCTTCCACCACTTCCAGAATGTCTTGACCCAAGAATTGCCATCCCGCTTGGTAAAATTCCACTGTGAATCCATCTGGTCTGGGAGCTTTATTCTTCTTCATCCCTTTCACGATCTCTTCCACTTCCTCCAGAGTTGCTGCCCTCATAAGAGCAAGGTTTTGGTCTCTGGTAATCATGCTTGGTATCTCATTGCAGATTCTCCCAGTAGCTTCTCTTCTGTCTCCTTGGGGCTCCATAAGGAGGTCTTTGAAATGCCTTACCAGAGTCTGTTCCATATCCTCATGTTGAGTTAAGCGGAGTCCTTCTTCGTTCTTTATAGAGAAGATTTTGTTTCTCTGTCTCTGCTGGATCATTGCCTGATGGAAGAATTTCGTGTTCCTCTCCCCTTCTCGTAGCCAGTTCACTCTTGATTTTTGTCTCCAAAGAATCTCCTCCTATTTACTTCTTTCTTCAATTTGGCCTATTAGAATCCCTTCCTCTCTAGCAAGTTCCTCGCTTCTACCTGCTATTATAATTTCTTGCTGAAGTTTCTTCATTTTCTGGTCTAAAAGCTGCTGGTCTTTGAGGATATTTCCAAATTCCTCTTTATTCCATTTTTTAATTTTTTCTTTCAGTTCTTTTAGTTTTAATTGGAAGGTCTACATTCTGCTTCTTCCCCTTTGTTGGCTTTGTTTCCACCATTCTTCCACTTTCATCATGAACTTCTGGTCTCTAAGTCAGAAGGCCTCAAACCTGAATGGACGTTTCTTGGGGCTAGCTTTAATATCACATTCTAGTTTAATCGGCCAATGGTCAGAACCCATTCCCGACAGTATCATTGCTTCTATGAATATGTCTCAGTTCATGATCTGTTTTGATATTAGAAATCTATCCAGTCTTGAGGCAATTTGGTGCATGCCTCCTCTTCTGTTGTTCCATGTGTGAATCTCATTTATCGTTGGTATGTCAACCAGTCTTTTTTCCTCAAATCATTTCCCCGAAGGATTCCATATCTGAATATGATCTTCTTAGGCCTCGTCTTTTCTCCTTTAGAGAAGTGATCATATTGAATTCCCCTCCAACAATCCATGGAGTTTCTGGGAAGAGGGTTCGGATTTTTTCCAAGTTCTGAAGGAATGCCCTGCATTCTCCCAGTATATGTGGACCATATACTCCGGTGAGAAGGACCCATTCCTGAGACCCAATATTCCTGAATTTTCCTGAAAGAATCCTAGGTATACTGACCCAATATTCAAATTGAATCTCCTCTGGGTTCCAAAGAATTTCCAGGCCCCCTGCACTTCCTATGGCATCATGACCTATTATCTCATAATGCGGCTTGAATTTGCTCATAATCTCTTTTAATTTCTGTTCGTTGATCTTTGTTCCTTGGATTAGCATTATATCGCGCGTATCTTTCTTAAGTCTCTCTTTCAAATATCTCTGTTTTCCCTTACTATTCAGACCTCTAATATTCCAAGTTGTAACTATCATTTTAATAGTTTGAGGGGTTGTTGGAATACCTCTGACAGAGGTACGACTCTTCCTAAGTTTACCAACATTTCTCCAACCATTTGGATGGTCTTGCTCATAGGTCTTCTTCCTCGTTTTCTTCCTCCTTTCCCTACAGTACTCACTTTTGTGCTCTGTCCTCCTTGCGATCCTAGCTGTTCTGGCTGACTTATTATGATTGCTCCTCTTTTCTCCTTGTATCTTTGGAACATGTCTTTGTATAATTGCTTTTTGTCTTATGGGATGAATCTTTCATTCAGATTCCTCCATTCATGTAGAAGTCTCTTCATGAATTAGTCCTCCTTGCTTCCTTTGTCCTTTTGTGGATTGATCTCCATTTGGGTCTGGTCTTAAGGGTTTTCTGATCTTTCCCCTTCTTTCTCTATTTCCATACTTGTTTGCGTTTAATTTTTCCCTTTGTCTTCCTTTATAGGCTCTACTATTTCTTCTTCACTGTCACCACCTTCTGCCTCCATGTCCTCTTCTTGTAGTATCTCGAACTTATTCTAGGTTTCCTGGGTTAATTCCGTAGAGGGTGGTTTCTGATTAGGCAGTCCTTTTTGGGGTTTTCTCTAACGAGGCACTTCTTTAAACCCTTCGTCATCCTCCCCGTTCTTCGCTTCCTCCTTCCTGGCATCCTCCTTTTTCCTTAGATCTGTTTTTTCTCCATTAGCATTCAAAGGGCATGATTTGAAAAGATGGCCGTATTCATGGCATCTTCTACAGCGGAATGGGATGTGCTCATAATCCACTGGTTGTTGCCACACCTCATCGTGATATTCGGACACTTCAATATAGCCCGGAAGCGGTTCCGTAATATTCATGTACACATAGATCCTGGCGTAGGACGTATATCTACCGCTTCTGGTGGTTTCTTCCACTTTGACAAAAGTCCCGATTGAGTTCCCGATGCCTTCCAGAATCTCTGGATCCCAGAATTCGATTGGGAATCCAAACAACCTGACCCATATTGGTGCTGCTAACATTTTCTCCTTATCTGGGTTGTAGCATTCTTCCCAGTGTCATAAAGAGGCCTGCATTGTTAAAGAAGTAGGGTCCCTCCTCAAAGACTCTCTCTTTATCTTCCAAGTTGGCAAAAATCATCGTAAAGAAGCCCTTAGCCCCTAATTCTAGGTCAATATGTCCCTTGGGCTTCCATCTCTGTTGGATCCATTTGGGCAGTTCTTTCTCAGATGGCCATGTCCCCACAAACTTACAGATCAAGGCGTAATCTTTCATTTATCCTCTATATTCTTTGAGTTTGTTGTTTGGGATTACGAACCTAGGTTTTTTCATCGCTCTAGGCAGGCATCTATTTCCCAACCCCGCTTGCCATCGAGCCCCCATGAGAGGCGCGTCCTTGTTTCTTTTCCCTGTGCCTCTGTTCGATGCATTCCTACTTGTCTCTCCTGCTGCTACATTTTTATAGGAGGGGATCTCTCCCCCCCCCCGAATCTGTCATTTCTTTTGTCAGTCCCACCTGTTTTCTGTCTACCTCCCTCAAATCGACCCAAAGCTCTCACTTGTCCCGATCTGGTGCAGGTGGCTGCAGGCTATCCCTGCACCCTATCCAGGCCCAGGTCCGCTTGAGGCAAACCTTGCCAAAACCCTAACCCTAAGCTCTTCCCTTCATCACCCTTTTCCTGTCTGCTCCGCTCTAATTTCCTGATCTATACTATCTATGCTTGGCACAATGGAGACCTTTTGTGATAGGCTTGTAGTGAAGTTTCCCACAAGCTAGTGGACACTGTAAGGTTTCCATAAACTTGAGCTGTAGTAACTGTGCATGTGGTCGATTAGGAAAAGCAAATATTTCCATTTTATAAAATACTTGAGGAATTTCTATTATCAAGACTATTATATACTGAAAGAGTGATATATGGATTCCATGGGAGATGATGAAAAAGTGTTGATCTATGGTGATGTTGTGTTAAGGAGATCTGATTTGAAGATTCTTCAAGGTCGTGATTATCTTAATGATCATATCATTGAGTTTTATTTTTGTTACTTGTCTTCCTCCACCTCTCCTAAGATCCTTCTTCTTGCACCTTCAATATCATTCTGGATTGTGAATGCCCCTGATGCTAGTAGCCTCCAGCAATTTGTTGATCCCCTGAAGCTTCCAGAAAAGGAGCTGGTTATCTTCCCCATCAATGACAATGAAGACTTCAGTGAGGTAGGCGGTGGTTCACATTGGAGTTTGCTTGTATACAGTAGGAGCAGGAATATCTTTGAGCATTATGACAGTTCTGCACAGTGCAACGAAGTGTATGGAGGGAAATTATTTGAAAACATTAAGAGTTTTATGGGTCCTCCTGCATCATCTGCCACATTGGCCTTGCATTTCACACCTCAGCAAAGAAATGGCTATGACTGTGGTTTATTTGTCTTAGCCATAGTGAAAGAGTTGTGTGCATATGAAGGAAACATTTCTGGTGATGATTGGGAAGCTGTCTTGAAGAGCCGAGTGACATCATCTACAGTTGGAGAGATGAGAAACCAAATTTTAGATATTATCAATGAGCTGTCTAGCAAGAGATGCAAAACTTGTTCTTGTTGATTTTGATGCCATTAAAGTGAAGTGCATTCATACAGTATTTGCGTCCTTTTTTTTTAGGGTCACTTTTTTCTAGCAAAGTATCTAACCGGTATAATTGATTATGTTAACTGTTTTATGTTCTACATTGTAGTTGCAATGTTTAGCCCTGTACAAATGCATTCATGTTAAACTACTTCAAAATAACTTCCATCTGTTTTATTAGGACGCTTATTATCTTTTTACAACCCAAGATGTTGTGCGAAAAGGCAGTATGATAGATACTTCTAGCAAAAGTTGGCTTTGTGAGAATCTTTTTTTTTGTAAGCTAGGGTGGTACCTTCCTTTTCTATTTAAAAAACAAGTTGGTCCAGATACAGCATTCTGGTGGCCTCAACTTGCCCATATGGGAAACCAAGTCTGTTGGCCACCTAAGTTTGTTATAAGCCATCCAATAACAAAATTTAATTAGTCTTTCTATCCATGCTACATGAAAAACACATCTAAAAACACTAAACATACTACAAACTAACATACAAACGTCTGAAAAGAAAAGCTAGCCGCAAAATAATTAGACAAGAAAACTGTAAAGGACTAATCCTTCCGGTCTTCTTCATCAAAATCTGCATTAACAGGTGCTGCCGTCGAGTCAGTTGGTGCTGGTGACAATTTCTTCAACTGTTGCTGGATTTCATCCAGCTTGCTGTCTTGCATTATCATGATGATATGCAAATTTTTCATTTCCTTTTTAATATTAGGCATGCCTTGAGCTATTACTGCCACTTCTCCTGCCACCTGCTCCAGAGCCTTAGCTAGTAACCTCTTTAAAACCCAGCATATTTGCAGAGCTTTCTGATATAGTGTCATTCGGCCTCTAGTATGCCCTGGGTCGGGGATAATATCTCCCCATTCCTCCATCTCAGGTTCCAATTCCTCTTCCATTATATTGTCTTCCATCTCTTGAATTAGCTGCCGAATATCCGCATCCATCCCTTCTTTATAGGCTCGAGCAGCCTCCTGGACTGCCATCCTCATGGTTTTCCTTCCTTTCCTCTGACTTGCTGGCACCGAGGTTGACAGCTCGTTTCGGCACGGCTGGCTCTGTCGCCCTCTGCCTCTGCGGCCCCTGCCTCTATCTAGGCGAGCTATTTTCTCCTTTATCGCCTCCTGCTTGTAGTTATCAATAGCAAAGGTTAGCTTTCAGGGTGCTATAATCTTCCCATGAGTCAGAATTTATGTGTCACTTAACCTTCCAGCCCCACTCCAACCACCCCCGTTGTTCTGTAGCATCAGAGGACAAAGGACGGTGGCCAAGCTCTCTGTCATGCTTCCCTCTGCCTGGATAGGGTTCCTGGAATACTCGGGCTGACCCTCTACCCCACTACTACAATTCCCCTCCATACCTATGCTCTGATCCTCTCTCTTCCTTACCATGCAAGCCTCTGACCTGTTCAGCCTCAGTCCTTCTCATGCAAATCCCATCTTACCACTCTCTACCGCCTTACTATGCAGGGTTGTGTAGGAAGCAGACCCGCACATGCACCACCCCTCCCCAGCAATTCCCGCCATTCCCCCCCCTCCACCAAACTAAACAGGGTAGAGTGAAATGCAGAAGGAGAGTCAAAGGGGACATACCCGTAATCGCGCTCCCCCACCGAAGATCCCTGCTCCTGCGCTACACCATTCTCCTTCTCCCTTCGTTGCATATTAAGTTTTGCTCCCATCCTTACCACCCTCATGTATCCCAGCCCATCTGGCCCACGTCCCATCCCACTACTACCGCCACTTCTTACCTCCTATCTCCCTTCACTTCTTCCACTACGCTGCCTTGAAATTCCCACAGGCATGCAGGATGCCACCATAGCCATTTGATCTCCGGTGAGGGCAGTAGGTGGCCGTCATGGTCGTCCTCTCCCTTAAGCTATCCACTTTTTCGTACATTCCCTCTTTATCACCACGATCGGGGGCCACCTGTATCCGCTATCTTGAAGTCATGTCTTCATGGAAATCTTGGGCAAGGATTACTTTGAGGGGCTCTAACCTGGGCTCCTCTAGTTGGGTCGGTCAGATGCTATCTAGCTTACCTCCTTGTTCATTACTTCCACAATTTGCGAGGAAGTCCACTGCTCTATTGCCTTCCCTTCTAACATGATTGATGATCACGTATTCGAATCTCTTTATAATGGTTTCTAATTCTTGAACCAGGCTCGCCGTCCTCCAGCTTTTTTTAACTTTATCCCATGTATTCCCATTATTGAGTTTTCTTATCATGTCAACAACCAGTTGAGAGTCTCCTTCTACTTCCAGGTTTTTATAGTCATTTCTTATTGTTGTTCTTAGTCCTTGATAGACTGCCATAAGCTCTGCTTCATTATTACTCATAATACCCCCATAGTCTGAGTATACCCATCTTGTTTTGCCTTGGTCATCCCTGAATATGCCTCTGATCCCTGCCGGCCCTGGATTTCCTTTGGAGGCTCCATCAAAATTCAATTTGATGAAACCTGCCGAGGGACGAGAAAAATGAGTAGGGCTAATGTTGCGCATGTCAGGGAGTTTCCACATCTGAGGTGCTACCATTCCTTGTTCTAAATTGAGCTTATTCAGAATCTATTCTTCCTCAGGTGTCGTTTTCCAATCCTCTTGACTCCATTTTTCTGCTAGAATAGTTTCTCTTATATGACTCAGGGTTCTTTTCCAGACCTGCTCTAGAGGCAACTCTTTGTTTTGAAAGATTCTCCTATTTCTTTCTTTCCATATCATCCATATATTCATGCCTACTGCTAGAATCCAGGCTCTTCTTACCACAGGTCTCATGAATTGACCCCATCCCCATTGTTTAATAGTTTCTTTGATGTTTTGATGATCTCTATTTGTCCTGCCAAAGAGTCTTCTTATTTCCTCCCATTGCTGTTGGGCAACACGACAAGAGTTCAAGAGGTGTTCCTGCGTTTCCTGATCCTGTTTACAGAGACAACATCTGGGGGGACCCTGATTTCCCTGTTTTTGGAGTTGATCCCAAATTATAATTCAGCCTTTACGAACCAGCCATAGGAAGTGAGTCACTTTCGGCCACCAATTACCCTTCCATATTTGTTTCCATAGGGGTGTCATGTCATCTTGTTCCTGTTGTGTAATGAGATTGTATGCTTCTTTTATCATGAAGTTTCCCTTCGTTGAATGCCCCCATCTCAATATGTCTGGACCTGTTCTAATAGCTATTTTCCTTGTCTTCATTTCTTTTATATACAACTCTCTTTGTTCCATATCAATATGCCTATCCCATTCTTCTAGATTTTTCCAAGTTCTCCAGGATTCCTCTTGGTGATCTTCATTCCAGAATTCTCTAACATAGTTCAAACCTTCCTCTTTTGCCTTCTGGCATGTGTCTCTTAGAGCCTGAACATTATACAGTTTCTCCCTTTGTTGCCAAGCCTCTTCCCAGAATTTGGCTGAATTTCCGTTCCTAATTTCCCAGAAGGCATGCTTGGATACTATGTCTCTGTTTTGGCTGGCCAGATTCCATATTGTCGAGCCTTTCGGGGTTTCCTCCAGTCTTAAGATTTCCTCTGGTGTTGCTGGCATGTTATATTTTTTTGTCCAGATTCTTTTCCATAGGTCTCCCCCTCCCATCATCCATCTCCACCAGAGCTTAGCCCCCATTACTTGGTTAAGAGAGTATGGATCTCTCAAGCCCAATCCCCCTTCATCTTTACTCTTAACCAGGCCCTTCCAGGATATCAATGCCCACTTTCTTTGCTGCTTCGGTCCTCCCCAGATGAATTTTTTGAATATCTCCACCATTTTGGCGCACACACCTTTGGGGGCAGCCATTGCCGAGAGTTGGTAGATTGGAATCGATTGCAAGACTGCTTTAACCAGTACTACTCTTCCTACTATCTTCAGGGTTCTGAAGGACCAATTGGCCAATCTACTGGTAAGTTTCTCAACGGTTTGTTGCCAATTCACCATTTTTAGAGGATTCAGGGCTAGCGGGGTTCCAAGATATTTTGTGGGCAATTCTCCCGAACGGAAACCTAATAATATTGTTAAATATGTTTTGACATTTCCAGTGGTGTTGAAGAAATATATGCAAGATTTCTCTTTATTGATTTGTGTACTAGAGGCTTCCATGAAGAGATCTAAAATCCCTTTTATTCATTTTACTTCTCTGAGAGAAACTGCGCAGAACAACATGATATCGTCCACAAATTGTTGGTGTGTGATCGGGAGGTTATTCCCCCAAATCTGGAGCCCTTTGATTTTCCTTTCCCTCAATTCTTTTTTGAAATATCTTCCTAACCCCTCCGCCGCAATGAGAAACAAGAAGGGGGACAAAGGATCCCCCTGTCTCAATCCTCTAGAGGCCTTGAAGGTTGTGGATGGTGATCCATTCAGAAGAATGGAAAAATTCGGGGTAGAGATCATGGCGAAGACCCATTCTATCCATCTATTGCAGAAACCGAAGGCCGTTAGTACCGATTTAAGATATTCCCAGTTCAGACGATCATAAGCTTTGGAGAGGTCTAGTTTGATCATGATTCCAACTTCTTTTTTGGTTTTCAAAGAATGCACTACTTCTTGTGATGCTACCAATCCATCCAAAATTTGATGCCCTTCCACGAAACCTGTTTGTTTCAGGGAGATAATGCTAGAAAGGATTGGCTTAAGTATTTTGGCCATAAGAGTTGCAATAATTTTATAAATCACATTGCAAAGGGAAATGGGTCTAAAACCTTGGGGATCTTCAGACTTGGCAGTTTTAGGAATAAGAGACAGGAGAGTTGAGTTTAAGCTTGGACATATCTTCTGGTTTCTTCGAGATTCTTCCACCACTTCTAGAATGTCTTGACCCAAGAATTGCCATCCCGCTTGGTAAAATTCCACTGTGAATCCATCTGGTCTGGGAGCTTTATTCTTCTTCATCCCTTTCACAATCTCTTCCACTTCCTCCAGAGTTGTTGCCCTCATAAGAGCTAGGTTTTGGTCTCTGGTAATCATGCTTGCTATCTCATTGCAAATTCTCCCAGTAGCTTCTATTCTGTCTCCTTGGGGCTCCATAAGGAGGTCTTTGAAATGCCTTACCAGAATCTGTTCCATATCCTCATGTTGAGTTAACCAGAGTCCTTCTTCGTTCTTTATAGAGAATATTCTATTTCTCTGTCTCTGCTGGATCATTGCCTGATGGAAGAATTTCGTGTTCCTCTCCCCTTCTCGTAGCCAGTTCACTCTTGATTTTTGTCTCCAAAGAATCTCCTCCTATTTACTTCTTTCTTCAATTTGGCCTATCAGAATCCCTTCCTCTCTAGCAAGTTCCTCGCTTCTACCTGCTATTATAATTTCTTGCTGAAGTTTCTTCATTTTCTGGTCTAAAAGCTGCTGGTCTTTGAGGATATTTCCAAATTCCTCTTTATTCCATTTTTTAATTTTTTCTTTCAGTTCTTTTAGTTTTAATTGGAAGGTCTACATTCTGCTTCTTCCCCTTTGTTGGCTTTGTTTCCACCATTCTTCCACTTTCATCATGAACTTCTGGTCTCTAAGTCAGAAGGCCTCAAACCTGAATGGACGTTTCTTGGGGCTAGCTTTAATATCACATTCTAGTTTAATCGGCCAATGGTCAGAACCCATTCCCGACAGTATCATTGCTTCTATGAATATGTCTCAGTTTATGATCTGTTTTGATATTAGAAATCTATCCAGTCTTGAGGCAATTTGGTGCATGCCTCCTCTTCTGTTGTTCCATGTGTGAATCCCATTTATCGTTGGTATGTCAACCAGTCTTTGTTCCTCAATCATTTCCCCGAAGGCTTCCATATCTGAATCTGATCTTCTTAGGCCTCCTCTTTTCTCCTTTAGAGAAGTGATCATGTTGAAGTCCCCTCCAACAATCCATGGAGTTTCTGGGAAGAGGGTTCGGATTTTTTCCAAGTTCTGAAGGAATGTCCTGCATTCTCCCAGTATATGTGGACCATATACTCCGGTGAGAAGGACCCATTCCTGAGACCCAATATTCCTGAATTTTCCTGAAAGAATCCTAGGTACACTGACCCAATTTTCAAATTGAATCTCCTCTGGGTTCCAAAGAATTTCCAGGCCCCCTGCACTACCTATGGCATCCTGACCTATTATCTCATAATGCGGCTTGAATTTGCTCATAATCTCTTTTAATTTCTGTTCGTTGATCTTTGTTCCTTGGATTAGCATTATATCGCGCGTATCTTTCTTAAGTCTCTCTTTCAAATATCTCTGTTTTCCCTTACTATTCAGACCTCTAATATTCCAAGTTGTAATTATCATTTTAATAGTTTGAGGGGTTGTTGGAATACCTCTGACAGAGGTACGACTCTTCCTAAGTTTACCAACATTTCTCCAACCATTTGGATGGTCTTGCTCATAGGTCTTCTTCCTCGTTTTCTTCCTCCCTTCCCTACAGTACTCGCTTTTGTGCTCTGTCCTCCTTGCGATCCTAGCTGTTCTGGCTGACTTATTATGATTGCTCCTCTTTTCTCCTTGTATCTTTGGAACATGTCTTTGTATAATTGCTTTTTGTCTTATGGGATGAATCTTTCATTCAGATTCCTCCATTCATGTAGAAGTCTCTTCATGACTTAGTCCTCCTTGCTTCCTTTGTCCTTTTGTGGATTGATCTCCATTTGGGTCTGGTCTTAAGGGTTTTCTGATCTTTCCCCTTCTTTCTCTATTTCCATACTTGTTTGCGTTTTATTTTTCCCTTTGTCTTCCTTTATAGGCTCTGCTATTTCTTCTTCACTGTCACCACCTTCTGCCTCCATGTCCTCTTCTTGTAGTATCTCGAACTTATTCTAGGTTTTCTGGGTTAATTCCGTAGAGGGTGGTTTCTGATTAGGCAGTCCTTTTTGGGGTTTTCTCCGACGAGGCACTTCTTTAAACCCTTCATCATCCTCCCCGCTCATCGCTTCCTCCTTCCTGGCATCCTCCTTTTTCCTTAGATCTGTTGTTTCTCCATTAGCATTCAAAGGGCATGATTTGAAAAGATGGCCGTATTCATGGCATCTTCTACAGCGGAATGGGATGTGCTCATAATCCACTGGTTGTTGCCACACCTCATCGTGATATTCCACTTCAATATAGTCCGGAAGTGGTTCCGTAATATTCATGTATACACAAATCCTGGCGTAGGACGTATATCTACCTCTTCTGGTGGTTTCTGCCACTTTGACAAAAGTCCCGATTGAGTTCCTGATACCTTCCAGAATCTCTGGATCCCAGAATTCGATTGGGAGTCCAAACAACCTGACCCATATTGGTGCTGCTAACATTTTCTCCTTATCTGGGTTGTAGCATTCTTCCCAGTGTCATAAAGAGGCCTGCATTGTTAAAGAAGTAGGGTCCCTCCTCAAAGACTCTCTCTTTATCTTCCAGGTTGGCAAAAATCACCGTAAAGAAGCCCTTAGCCCCTAATTTTAGGTCAATATGTCCCTTGGGCTTCCATCTCTGTTGGATCCATTTGGCCAGTTCTTTCTCAGATGGCCATGTCCCCACAAACTTACAGATCAAGGCGTGATCTTTCATATATCCTCTATATTCTTTGAGTTTGTTGTTTGGGATTACGAACCTAGGTTTTTTCATCGCTCTAGGCAGGCATCTGTTTCCCAACCCCGCTTGCCATCGAGCCCCCATGACTGGCGCGTCCTTGTTTCGTTTCCCTGTGCCTCCGTTCGATCCATTCCTACTTGTCTCTCCTGCTGCTACATTTTTATAGGAGGGGATCTCTCCCCCCCCACCCGAATCTGTCATTTCTTTTGTCAGTCCCACCTGTTTTCTGTCTACCTCCCTCAAATCGACCCAAAGCTCTCACTTGTCCCGATCTGGTGCAGGTGGCTGCAGGCTATCCCTGCACCCTATCCAGGCCCAGGTCCGCTTGAGGCAAACCTTGCCAAAACCCTAACCCTAAGCTCTTCCCTTCATCACCCTTTTCCTGTCTGCTCCGCTCTAATTTCCTGATCTATACTATCTATGCTATTAGCAGGTAATGCTCTAAACCATTTCCTAACATCACCCGGCTTTGTGAGAATCTTTATAAACCAACAACTAGTTACTACACTCATTAATTTCTTAGAATGTGATGTTTGATACATGAATAGAAAGAAATAGTTATCTTTTATAGTCACTGATTATCTGTTTGTAGAAATGCATGACAGATAGGAAGACAACAATATAACTCTAAATATCTTGGCCCCAGTGCTTGAAATCAAAATATTAAATGCATCATCAGGGGCAGCTACCTTTTATGTTTGCTATAGCTGGAGTTGGAATCCAATTCCCAGAGACTTCGAGAAAACTCTTAGAAGATAGGTTGACATGATATGGGCTCTTTATTTCTCGTAATATGAGATAATTACAACGAGAGATTGTGGAAGTACAAAAATATGAAATAAGAGATTGCTTCTGGGTTTAAATAACTTATCTTTATTGCCTATAGAGGAGGACAGATGACTGCAGAGTAAATGTGAGTATTGGGTCATTTGTCCATATTCAGTTTTTGTCATAAGCAAATTGGTACAGTTTTGCAGATTCAGTTGATAATTGTTAAACTCTTCTATAATCTTGTAGTTAATTTTGACTAAAAATGTTTTAAATATCAATGTATTGCTAATGCAAAACAACACATAAGGTAGGGAGGCTCTAACAAACACCAAGAGAAATTAGATTTCTTGCTTTGAGGTCTGTCTCGTTAGTCTTCTCTCGTTTGGTCTCATCCACATTTGGCTTTAGTGTGTTGACATGGGGTTCTGTGCTTGTGGGGGCAAGGTGATGAACCCCAATGCTCCTAGGAGCGCTATCAAGCATTGAACTCTAACTAGACCTTGTGGCCCTTCATGTAGATTTGCAAAACAAAAGAATATATCACATCTTTCTAGAAATAGAAAGTAAAACTTGTCATGAAGCTTCCAAATGCAATACAAAATTTCCACCTATGGAATTTTCCATGCAGAATGAAAAATGACTTGTAACGCTTAGTGACCCCTATTAAAATTTATCGAAATAGATTGGGCTCGTTCCCCCACAAGGTTGACTAATTTAATTAGGCTGACTGCCCCTAATAAGGTTGACCAAATTAATCGTTCATAGTGAAAGGACATTGTAAGGGTGGTGGCTTGTCATTGACTAGACTTTGTTAGGGGAATGACTAAAATATAAAGTTGTTTCCCTCCATGGTAGAGAGGATATGAAAAGATGGAGGCCTATTTTGCATGGTCTATCCTTGGTTGCTAGGTGTGAATTGAAGACTATGGAAAAGGACAGTTTTTGAAGTCAATTAAGGCTTTCCAAATGCATTCAAGTCTTAACACACCACTTGCTAGTGGTAACTAACAATTCTCTATTGAACCTTTTCTAAAGGATTTTTTTTGGTGTGTAAAACAACTGGAGATATGAGTCACTAAGCCTAAAGAACATAAGGGGTTTATAAATTTTAACACCGAGTTCATTCATTAAATAGCATAATCCTTAATAGTCATATTTTGAAAGATTTCATTGGGTAAACATTCAAAGTTTTTTGCAAAATATTTTGTGAACATGTTATGAATATTCTCAAGGTCCCCCCACCTTATAATTTTGTGCCTTTTGATTGATATCAGAAAGTAAACTTCTACAAATTCTTTGAAAAAATTAATTGTTGATTATTCACTGTTGACCAAGTATGGAAGGACAATATTGAGCTCTCAACAAGCTCATACCTTCCATATAGGTCCACTTTTATCCAACATTTTGGGTGATTCATTAGGTATCTATTACTTGCTCTAGATTTAGTGACTAGAGTGGTCGCCAAACCTTTCTTATTCTCACATTCCTTGGTTTTAACCATGTTGATCATTAGAATTCAAAGGCTTGGGATCTTGGCTTGTTAAGCTATCATGGCCTTTTGAATGTTATTTCGAAGGGTAAATAAAATTAAAAAAAAATTAAAAAATAAAAAAAAATAACTGCTTTCAGTTTGTATTGTCATAGTCTATTCCACTCCCCCCCCCACAAAAAAAAAATAAAATTTTCTTTCATTTTGTATGGTCATAGTCTATTCCACTCCCCAAAATGAATTAACAAATGTTCTTTTGAATCTCCTTGATTACCTAATCCCTTATACCAATTGGTTAGTTTTTTGAGCATGTAGCATAGTTTTTCTATTGATATCAAAACATCTTGAATTAGTGTTCTAAACTTTTCATCAACCTTGATAGTAAAAAAAAAAAAAAAAAAACTCTTTGATACTTCGATATAAGAGGAATAGCTTGATCTCACCAAAGTGTGTCTTTTTATTTTATGTTTGAACTCATTAATGTTCCCATGCTTGCCCACTCTCTATCCTTGATTTGAATGAAACATTCCTTCTTATCACGGGAGCCTTTTGAGTAACATGTGATTTTAGGGTCCTACGAATGTCTCCGAACTTTGATAATGGAGTAGCCTTGATTTTTGCATAGAAGCTTGAAAGTTTGACATCAAACTTTCTTGGATACCCTCAATATTTCTTAACTCTTCAAATCCTCACATTGAAGTGCTCTCACTTTTTTTTTGAATAAGTCGCAATCTATCAAGGCCTTTCAAAGTAGATTTTTTCACTATTATTGTAAACCTTCTGATATGCGCTAATCCCTTGATTCCTCCATTTGAAAAAATAAAGCCATTCCTTTTATTACTTTTGAGAATTTTGAATGGTTTTTAAAATTAGTTGGATGTTCCCAAACGACAATATCTTCTAAAGCTTCAAAGGAGTGGGTGTAATTGATGTTATCATTGAAGTTGCTTCAAGATTTGGATTTCGAATTTCCAAAACGGTTCAATATCATTAAGAAGTTCGAGGATTGATGACAATGTGATTTAGGCCATTGATCATATTCTCATTTTTGAAGGTTTTGTGGAATCATTGTCAACTCAACTAATGGTCAAATTCAAACAAACAATTTAGTTGCACATTGGAAAGGAGGGAGACCATTGAGAAAAGTGTTATCTATCTATCTATTTATATATTTAGAGCCATTCCAAAGTTTTTAAAGCCACATTTTCTTTTGTAAGGGGTCATCCATTCACAAATTGGTTAGAGCATTATCTCTCTCTCTCTCTCTCTCTATATATATATATATATATATATATGTATGTATATATATATATATATATATATATATATATATATTCTCTCTCTCTCTCTCTCTCTCTCTCTCTATATATATATATATATATATATATATATATGTATATATGTATATATATACACACACACACATATATCTATCTATATATATATATATATATATATATATGTGTGTGTGTGTGTGTGTGTGTGTGTGTGTGTGTGTGTGTGTGTGTGTGTGTGTGTGTGTGTGTGTATATATATATATATAGAGAGAGAGAGAGAGAGAGAGTCAAACTACTTTTAGGCCACATTTGTTTTTCGCAAGGGATCATGTATTCCCAAACTAGTCAAGATTTTTTTGGAGAGAAACCAATTGAGCCCCAATGCAAGGAGCTTCTTAGAAATATAGTTTGAAGGATAAATATTGCACTTCCCACCCATCTTGATTTATAAGCATTTTGAACTCAACCTCGAACTTTGATAGTCTTAGGACATGTACTTTTGATCTCAGGTTTCTAGGCATTTTGATTAAGCCATCAACATTGGTAGAGTTAGAGATAATTAGGCCAAGCTTGTGCTTGCTTTTGAATTTGTACCTTTTTAGGTCTTATTTGTTCAAGTGTATCCTTCAAATGGATAGCACATAAAGAGCTACTATGGCACCTTTGTTAATGTGCTCTAGGCCACTTAATTCTACCTCTTATTCAATAGGGTTACACAACTTTGAATTCTATGTCTCACACAATGAATAACAATAAAAACCTCTTAATTATTTCATTGAATAACAATACTAATACATTGTGTTGTTTTGAAATGCATGATTGGTAGGGTAGTCTCAATGATCCCAAATAAGGCAAAAATGAAAGAAACAACTTCAATCACTTAATCCAAAGTAAAGGAAGGCACTGCCATTATATACTCTAGTACTTCCAACAAGATAACCTTCCCCATTTTTTTTAAATATGCAGATCTCTTCAAGATGTACAAAGAAGAGGTTGAGAGACCAACATTTGCCAATCCAAGTGAATAAGACAATAACCATGCTATTACAAATGACAATGTATGAATATCCCATCTTTATAATGTGGTAATGAGATCAACAATCTTCCATTGCTTGGACATGCAGCCCAAGTTCATTAATTGTATAGTTAAGTCTGCCACATCACAATGATTAAATTTGGCCGAAGGATGTGTCACTTGAACGTTTTGAACAAACTCTGTAATGGTCTCAGAATTTTGATTGAAGAATGAGGTGAACTATATTTTACATTGAAAATTGCAGTTTTGTTCCCACTAATCTGTACCTGAGGTCTTTGTTTTGATGCCAACCTCAGTGTCTATTAAATATATGGATGGTGTGAACAATATTTGCACTGAAAATTGCAGTTTTTGAGCCAGTAATTTATACCCAAAATGTGTCCCAATCTAAAGAATGTAGTCAGTTCTAATTGACATATGAGGGTGACTTTTAATTCTGACGATAGTAGATTATCATTATTCTTATTTAAGATATAGTAGATTTTCCATTCGGATGGTAGGATTATCTTTCAGATAGTATATTTGTCATTCTTCATGGAGGAAGTCATAATAAAAAATCCCAAGTTTGAGAAGTAAAACGACTATGAAGCATGGGAATTCAAATTAGGATGTGTTGAAATATCCTATATGTCGCGTTAACGATTATTCTATGAGTGGTAGAATTTTCTAGTGAAAACATAGATTGAATACCATGGACTTGTGTAAGGCTTACTATGATAGTTGTTTTTAATGATCCTAAATTAAATGAGAAGATCAATTCGTAGAGAAATTGGGATTTTAGCATGGAAGCTTATTTAGTCAATAAAAGACCAGTGAAAATAATAGGATACACTTTTACCATTAATCTAGTGTTGAATAAAAATGACGTGAAAAATAATATGTCTCTAGTTTTGGATGAAAGGATCCTCAACTTTCTTTGCAACTTTTGTGGTCACTGGCCACTTGTGAAAGGAGTAGGCATCTTTAGAAATGCAGTGCCATTTAGAAGGGAAATACTAATAGCAGCAGGGCAAAGGCAATTATTCCATTCGTTTATTTATTTCTCATTTGTCTGGTCATATTATGAGTTGTAATATATATCATGAAATTGTTTTAGTACTAGTAAAACAATGATAAATTTGAACCTTTGACATTTAGAGGACATTTCTCTCAATAAGTATGAAAATCATGTTGGAAACAGTTTCTGAAGTTTGGAGCCTTTTATTTTAAGTTAACTAATTGGTTTGGAAGATGAAAAACCAGCAACTTGGAAGAGTGGGACTTTTATATTCACTGAGGTATTAAAGAAATTATATGCTTAAAACTTATACTAGCGCCTTCTAGTGGAATTGATAGTGCACTAATCCGTTGCTTGCCAATATTTCGGTTTTGGTACCACCTTATAGCATATCAGGGTTCAAATGCTATTTTCCATGGTGGACAGTTGAATCTGTTTCAACTCTAATTGTTATCAAGGGGTTTCACAAGGTTGTCACATGAGCATCTGTGATGCCCATTTTGACTTAGATAGCTACCCATACTAAGGCTCTATTTTGCAATTCCATGTTATTATTTATGAACATTATGTAATATTGATGCATTTGGTTGGACACGTGAAACTACTTAGGTTTGATTTTGATGATGAAAATGTTTGATGTATGACCTAATATACTTGGTGATGATTTATCTAGTGCATGACTTATCAGAGCTATAGTTGCTTCATGTATGGCTTAAGTGGATATGATTTATCTAATAAGTAACGTAATGAAATTATGATTTGTTTCCAATATGAACTACAAAATTGACACGTGGATACTAGACTTAATAATGTGATGATTATACGTCTTGTTGTTATATAAATGCATGAATGAGAGCTAACCCGCAGGGGGGGAAGAACTATATGATAGCTGAGATCTACTCTTCCATTGAGGGAAGGTTGAGACATCTCATGGGGAAGGTATAATGTACATTGTTCTACTACATTTGGTATGTACTTGATATGCACTCTTATGACATGAGTAAAATGCAAATGACAGGTGGCAAGATGACCTGACTGGATTATTTGATGACAAGTCCAACCAGCGCTGAGTGTGGTCCGTGTTAGGGCGTTGACCCTAGTTGTAAGAAGGGGTGGAGGCATTTCCCACCGTGTATCCTCCGAAACCTAGAATCGTCAGAGGGCAGTGGTGGACATGCTCCCTTAGATGTGTGATGATGATTGTCAGTTGCCTGCTGGGGAAGTTAGGTCGATGTATTCGACGCTTCCACCATGACGGTTTTATTAGTGGTTAGTATGGCTGTTTCCATTGGATAAAGTAGCAGAGGACAGATAGGGTGGGAATGGAAGTAGGTCAGGATGGATAGGAGGATATAGATCAGTTGGAGACTCTTGATGGGAAGCAATGTCATTGTCTAACTTATCAAATTTTACTACTATAAACTCTCTCTATTTTGTTACGCTTTTGAACTCCTTGTATCTTTTCACTCTAACTTCGGGACGAAGTTTTCTGAAGGAGGGGTGTATGTAATGCCCCACTTAATATTATCATGCAAATTTTATTAATGTTCACATTACCTGAAAATATTGAGAAATATTGGTGAATACCTTCATTTGGGAAACTATAAATTTATTTACTAATATAAAATTCATTATTGCTATTATTCAAATTCACAACTTGTCTTCTCAAATTGAATCATGGGTAGGATATGGTCTCCTTCCATTATTCCAAATTTTATATATATTCCCCAATGTACTCTCACATTTACTTGGGAGAAGACATGGTCCTCTCCAACTAATTATCAATATATATATTCATCTCACATTCCCCAATGTACTCTCACATTTACTTGGGAGAAGACATGGTCCTCTCCAACTAATTATCAATATATATATTTATCTCACATTCCCCAATGTACTTTCACATTTACTTGGGAGAAGACATGGTCCTCTCCATCTAATTATCAATATATATATATTCATCTCACATTCCCAAATGTACTCTCACATTTACTTGGGAGAAGACATGGTCCTCATCTCACATTCCCAAATGTACTCTCACATTTACTTGGGAGAAGACATGGTCCTCTCCCATTAATTACCAAATTTTATATTCATATCACATTTCCAAATTTACTCTTAGATTTACTTGGAAGAAGAGAAGTCAATTGTAAGGATGGAGGAGAAGTTAATGACATTAATGAGAGGTGGTTGAGGTGGAAAAGAGAGGGAGGGTATAAAAAGGGAAGGAGGAAGGGAGAAAAGGGATGTGGGGGGTCTTGCTTTGGTTTTGAGTTGGCTGTGATTTTAAGATTGTTGTGATTTTGGAGACCTAAGGAACCTGTGGAGGTTTCTTGGGTTTGTTGAGAGGAGGGAAATATTGTTTATCTTGGTCTGGGTTATTCATTTTGGACACACTACATCTGGTTGGACTTGGGCTCGGAGGGCTAGGGAACCTATGGAGGTTTCTTGGGCTAGGAATTATTTCCTAGTTGGCTGGGAGGTAAATCCAGTTGGGTTAGTCAAGAGAAGCGTTTAAGTAGGAGTAGCAGTTCAAGGGAATCTCCGCCAACCACCGGTACATGTATTCCTCTATGCATAGATTACCCATGTAAATTATTGAAATCAAATGTTCACTATAAGTTATAGGGGTTAGAATGTAAATGGTAAAATTTTCATTGTTTAAAAGTTTTGAAATAAAGTAAATTATTGCCTCTTATTGCATTTAAATTCTAGAGAAATAGATCTGTTAGAATACCCTAGGATAGGGCCTTACACATATGCCTACATCCGGTGGACACCAACACATAATAAATACACCTACACCCGATGTACAACACAATACATATATGTACACAGAGTACAACACAACGAATACACGTCATGATACAATGGCTACACAATGCACATACATAGTACCGCATGCCCACAACACAACATGTATGACATGCACACAATACCACATGTACACCAATACAGTATGTACAACATGTAAACAATACCACCTATACACCGCACCACCTCCATAATATGTGCACAACATCACATATACACGACACCACCTGAACAATGTGTACACAAATCCATATTTACATTGCACCACCTGTATAATGTGTACACAATACCACATGTACACAACACCAGATGCATGACATGTACATGAAACAACATCTATACAATGCCATATGCAAAACATGCCCACAACACCACTTGCACACAACACCACATGTATAGTCATGCACAAAACACCATATGTACATAGTATGATATGTACAATAGGCACAAAACACCATATGTACATAGCACTGCATATACAACATGTACATAGCATCATATGTACACAACACAACATATCCAACATGATCACAACACCATATGCACACAACACCGCATATCCAACATGCGCACAATATGATATGTACACAACACCGCATATCCAACATCTACATAGCACCATCTATACCCAACACTGCATATGTAATATACACACAACACCATATATACACAGGCATACAACATCATATGTACATAATACTACATATACAACATTACACATCACCATAGGTACAATCACTAAATATACAACATGCATAACATATACACAACAATAGCACTGCACTTCCAAAACCACACTGCCTTTGTTAAGCGACCTTTCTTCTAGTGTCTATCCGCCATCTGACCTCTTCATGACCTTTCGCTCTTTTAGCTCCTATTGTCGACAATGAATTGCAGTGGCGATCCATTCAGCCACATCTATGAGTGGAAGAGACACCCCCCCTCCTCGGGATCTTCGAGCTTAATATTATGGATCTTGGTGATGGCAACAGTGGCGCTAGGCTTCGCATCAATAATATGCTTCCCTTTGTCATTCCCCTTGTCAAGTTTTGACGCAAAGTCAGAATATGCATCTGACTCTAAAGCCTTGAGCTCAAACACTAGAGACTTCTTGGTTCAACACTCACTTGTGCTATGAGTGGGGCTCTTATGGAACTCACACCACTTTCCTATGTCCTTCTTTGTCTTCGTGGTGTTTTTATTTGCTTGCGGCTTCGACAGGTTGTCTTGGGTCACCCTACCTTGGCTTTGTCCTTTGTTTTTCGGTTTAAGGGCACCGTTCCCTTGCTTTGGATTCACAGATCCAAAGTCTTACTTCTTCTTTTTAAACTTTTGCTCGATCTTGACAGCATATCTGTAGGCCCCACCAAGCGAGGAGATTTCCAGGAAATCCATATCGTCCTGGATGTATTTGTATAGACAACGGTACTTGAATACTAGATGTTGTTCAAAATCCTTGATACAAAACTTCATGTGAAGCGTATGAAAAATATTTTTGAACTCCGACACGTCTTGGTCCCTTCCATTCCATAGTGTGGTTCATTTTAGTTACTTATCTTCATAGCTCCCGACAGGGTAATACTGCTCCTTGATGGCTTCTTAGAAAGAGTTCCAAGTGGGTGCAACTGAAAATAGTGAGGGTTCCCTCTCATCCTTCTATTCACTGTAGGTTTCCCACCTATCCTTGACATGGTGGTTGACTTTGAGGAGTGAAAAAGTAATATTTTCCCTATTGGAAAAATCATGAACTGAAAAGTACCCTTCCAACAGACTTAACTATCTACATATGACGTCTGCATCTATCTGGCCTTCAAATATGGGAATGTCAAAGTTGACTTTTAGCTTGAAGGGAGTGGCACCTCCAGAGTGGTTATTGAATGAAGATGCGTCACCTGTGGGCATCCACCGAAGGATCTGGGGAAAGTTGTCCAACATCGCATTCCTCTGTCACTGGAGGGCTTCTTCAAGCAATATTTTTAAGGGATCTCCTTCTCCCCCAACTTTCTTTTCTTCCGCCATGGCAAGCCATAGGGGTTTGCGAGGCTGGTGTTGCAAAGGTTCAACCAATTCTAGCCCTAACTCCTTATACACTCACCTCATTGGGGACATGCAAAGAAAAACAGATAAAGAACAAACCGCTCTGATACCACATATGTGAACTTATGCAAGAATGCAACAAAATAGATATATAAACATAAACACAAATATGTAACAAAAATAAAACTTCATTTCATTACTATCAGAGAACTAAAATATGCTTACATACAAAATGGAAATAAACTAGCCCAGGGGATGGTAGCTTATCTCTTAGAAGAAATGTGGTGGATACATGCCTCTAAACTATGTTACAATGAGGCTCGAAGGTCCATTTATTATTAAGAAATAATGGAAACTACTAAACATCCAAAAACTTAACCCTATGAGATGAAGCACCAAAACTACGTGCCCCATGGGGTAAATTGGTACATCAACTTCCCAGTGTCGTAACTTTGGCATATGATCTCCGTTTGACATTCATGATACCTCACTAGAAATATCTATTTGAGGAATATAACTTTCAACTGCAAATTCCAATGAATAACTTACATTTGTTCATTTTCTAAAAAAAGTTATTTAGGGCCTCAAAATGGCTCCTGAAGTTCAGGACCCAAAAAATTGCCAAAAATAGTAAATTGTGCTACAATTATGGAAACTAAAAGAGATAATGGTAGAATGGTAGGGGTCCAAGTGGAATAGGCGCACACCACCAATATCCACTGGAATCATTTATACCCTATAGTCTCCCATGTGTTGAGTTGTACTATTGCATTTCATATTGACCACTTGCAGCCCTTTTGGCCTTAAGTCGACTTCATTTAGGCTCGATATAAGCCACTTTTGACTGTGTCTTTTCTGCAAGTTAAAACCATGCATTCATTATCCTTTGTGACTTGACACCCTTTTCCTTGGAGGGAACATCCCTTGAGTGCCGATGACCAGCATTTTCCACCTTTCATTAAGCATAAGAATGTTCAAGTCCCAGGAACTAGTGAACTTGCCCTTGACACTCATTCTCTCCACTATACTATAGAAATTATTTGCTTATTTTTAGGATTTAAATATGAAAAATACAAAAACATTAAATATTCCAAAAAAGAGCCAGAACATGATAGTTTCTTCATTGTTTGATGGAAGAAAGAGTTAGTTTTGTTGCCCTTGAACAAAGCACTTAAAATGAGTCTTTCCTCCATTGGGATGGGACTTATCTTAACTTTAGGGAATCCATAAACTTGCTCTTGAGTTAGTCCTCCACCGGTTGGTTATCTATTCCAATCATATGGAGAGTTTGTTAATGCCTCTTGCATTGAAAACTTATAAAGTTATTTTATGTTGCCATAAAGTCACATCAAGTCATGCTTTTGTTCAAGGGAAGTAAATTTGTTGTCGGAAATTATTGGGTGTCTCTTGACTCATTTTCTCATCCATACTTGGTCTGTCAAGTTATTCTCAATATCACATCAGTGACATGGTCCTTTACTCATGATGGTTAAGAAGGTCTCCATTGACTTCTTAGTAGAGGGTCTACTCTTATCGACTTTGACAAATTTCTATGAGAGTAGACCTAGAGTTTCACCCTGACTCTGTTTACATCACTGATAGGTAACCTTGTGCTCAACATCGATCAACATTATGGGTCTTTGAATGAGTGGATTCCATTGTGTTCAACGTCAGCTTACATTATCACACATTGGAACTCGTGAAATACCTTGGTTTCCATTTCAACCTATTGGTGGATTCCTCGCCTTTGTATCAACTTTCATTATTGTTTGGTTTAGAGGATTTCTGTCGTGTACTAGCTACATCTTGTGTATGCCAAAAATGTACTTCGAAATGGTTAGTTCATCTCTCTTCGTTCAAGTTCTTCCAAATTATTTCCCTACGAGTTACACTCATGCTAGTTGATGTGGGATTCCTTAATTCCTGCCTTCCAATGGATATTTTCCCATTGACTCCAACTCATTTCTCTTGGAACAAGGTCTAGATTCCTTTTTCACTACCTTATGGTTTGCAGTCATCAGTGGCAAAATCTTTCTCTACTAACAGTGAGAATACATCAATTTCTCCTGATTAATAGATTCCTTCAAGTGTTGAACTTCAACACATCTATTCACACTTGTTAGATTGTACTGGGGTACCTTGACATGCATTATCATTATTGGTGAGTTGTCTCATGTTTGTTAATGGTATACATCAATGACTGGTAATCAAATGATTTCTCACATGGTCGAATTCAGCTCATTTATTCCCTTAGTGTAGAAATGTACCATCTATAGTTGGTGAAGATATTGGGTTGTGTAAGAATCTTGGTTCAGTCAACAGTTCCTTCAGTTTTCTGCCAATAACACTTCTCATCTTTATATGTTGCATTCTTTCACAACAACATCTTATATGTTGACACCCGAGTTTATGTAGTACCTCTATTCCACCTATATGACTTGGTACTTTTATGAGGATCAATTATGCAACATCATTAATCAAACATTCTCCTAGCATCATTGATCAAACATTCTTCTATATGTGATATTGAGACATAGCTCCGTTGTGTTCTTTCATGGCTATGATATGATGATCCATGTAATCTTTAGCTCCTTTTGTATACGTATGTATACATTCTAGATCCGCTTTATACTTGATCAATGGACATGATTTACTACTTCTGAGAGTGGCTATCCCTTCCTCAGACATGATTTTTCTTTCTTTCTCCTTCCATAGGTATTCGATGGGCTGGAATCTGGTGATCTCCTCCAAGGTTTACGGATGACTCCTCTCTCTATACTTAATATATTTCGTCCATCATGTTCCCCTTCTAACCTCATATATTAGGGGGCATCTGTTATTACATCATTCAATGCTCCTATAGACTTGATGCTATTTTATGGCCCTAGGCAGTCCCTTTTCCCATGTAGACTTGACTTTATACTAAAAAAAAAATTCAAAATCCATATGCAACTCCACCCATACAAAAATGTGTACATACGTGGGTCCCATGATTTTATACCCACGTATACCTTTTAAAATATGAAAAAATTAAATAAAATTCTATTTTTCGAGAAAGCTTTATGGGTTTTACCTAGATCCCACCTACAGGAGCCCGTGGTCTAACTGAAATAACCAATTTGAGGTGGTATATATACACCCCTTAGGTATGCCTAAAAGAACAATATAGAATGATATTGACATTATACTTGATTTTTCCTAGATCAAGTTTGATTTTCCCATGCCTCCTACACTCCCAGTCTCTACGAAACCTTGGTTTCCTTTAAAGAGATGCTCAACATCCTTATCTAGCATATTTTTGCACTTATTAGAGAAGTTTTCTTCGTGGCTCAAGCTAGACAAAACTGGGTGAGGGCTTCATCGGTGCCTTTGTCCTGGATCAGGTTGTAACTTTCCTACACTTATTGTTGTTAATCAATAACGAAGCTCATGTCTTTTTCATGATATGTTTCTATCTAATGAACGATAATTTAAATGTTTGTTGATATATGAAGATTTTCGGAAAAAATCACATTGAAAATATTTGGTCGACGCGTTTCGAACCAACCAGTGTGGTTCATGATATGATCTAACATATTCCTATTTATGAACATTGAATTACCTATTATTTATATGCATATGTGATTGATTTGAAGGTCTACACATCTTGGAGGAAGTAGAGGGTTTGGACCCTACGGGAACATCTTCAAACATAGACCTTTAGGTATGTCTCCAAATCCAAGTTTGATAATATGTATGTTTGGAATGCTTGATTGAGTGTTCTTTGCTGATTATATTATCCTGCTTTTTTGAGGCTTTCAACCCTTTCCTTAGGGAACTTTTCCCATCGACAGAATTGACAACTCCATTAGGGAATACCATCAAGTATTTCCTAGAAGGGTTTTTTTTCTTTGATCTGGGTTTAGTTTGTCGTTTATTAGTTTTTTCCAACCTTCTTTAGTCTTAAGTGATTTGGTAGTTCAACCTGATCTTTTATATCTGTGCTTTCTTTTTATTTTTTCCTTATATTTTCATTTATCCACACTTTTCTTATATATAGTCACGTATATACAAGGTTTCTCCCAAATAAACTTGCACATACACGTGTTTCTTCCTACATAGTCACGTACACACACGAGATTGTAATTAAACAATCACATATAGATCTAATTTTTTTTTTTTTTTTTTTCATTTCTAGCTTTTTCTGAGGTCTTGACCAAGTTTATTTATGATTTCTTGATGTTTATGTAGTCTGGAATCACCTTGATGTTTGTTGTTATTAGTGTCTTTCATATTCTTTGAGAAATGCCTATGTCAACCTAGGGTTTGTAGCCTTTGAACCTTTTTGTATTTGAATTTGGGCTCTAGATCTTCTTTATGAAGTGTCTAGTTGTTTTGTGTCTCTGGAATAGGTCTTGTTGCACTTAAACTTGTTGTGTTAGGGTCCAACCCTAACCCCTTTATTTATGTAGTAAACCCAATAGGGTTGAGTCATAGTCATAGTTAGTTAAAGAGTCAATAAAGACCGTATTAATAATTGTAAATGGTTGACCTGCATTTAAGAAAGGGACGACAATTAGTTGCAAACATGCCATAATTAATAAATAAAGTGGTTAACCCATGTTATGCAAAGGACCACTAGTTGTTAGGTTGTTGAAGGTCATTTAGCTATAAATAGTCGTAGCTAGAAGGGAAATATCATTAAGTCTTATTTTGTAATCGAGCTCTGCTTTGCTGGAGGTTGCCCCATCGAAGAGGCAAGTGAACATTACTTTTCTCTTTGCATACAATTTTATTTTGTGTTCTGGGTTGTATTTCTTCTCATATTTGGTATTCTGAAATTTGTCGTAGGTTAAGAGCATAACAAGTGGTATCAGAGCACTTTCCGGGGCCATGGTACCTCCATTTTTGCAGATTTTGTTTTTAGGCTAGATACGTGTTCTAGCGTTTTTAAACCACAGGATCTGTCATTGAGTGCATAAACTTGCGGATTTGGGGAGGAATGCATGCAGGAAATACAAGAGGTGGTCACGCTTGTTGGACTCCCTTGTAACCCCTGTGGGTACCCCTTTGAGTAGTAGCGCATTAGACAGAACTGTGCACATACTGCACTTCCATGTACCCTCTAGGTATATCGGAAGCCCCCTAGGCTCACTTGAAACCTCGCCTTTGATAAGTCGTCGACCGTCTTGCTGTTGCAGTACACTAAGAACAACACTTGGGGAGATTAATTTTCGTATGATAGGGTAGTTTGGTAGTACGGCTAAGGGTATGGTTGATCCTCCTTAGTTAGTACCCTGACGCTTACAAGAGACTTAGCCCATAAGATTTAGGACAACGAGCTACTTGCAGTGGTACCATTCACTGGTCAGCCTCATTTTTTGGGTGGTCCAAAATTTTTTCATAGTGACTTCAAGTGACTGAGATCCATGTATGGTAGAAACGAGAGCTCAAGTCATGGCCAATGAGAAGATCGAGCACCTGGAATCAAGGTTGGATTCGTTCAAGGAACAACTGGAAGAAATTTCAAAATCACTTCAAATAGTCACCAAGAGCATGACAGGGTATCATCAGGAGGTGCATAGTATTGATGAACACCTCGAAGGAAAATCTAGCCATCATATTCACTTCCATGGAAACCACCAACATTCCCACCCTCAACCACCCAAGTTGGACATGTATAAATTTGATGGCTCTAATTCGGCAGTATGGGTAGCACAAATGGAACAATATTTCACCCTGAATGATATCTGTGATGATCAAACTAAACTATGTGTGGGAGCCCTTTACTTGGACCAAGAAAGATGGCAATGGTGGCAGTGGCATGTGAAATGTTATCCCGGGAACATAATGTGGAAGGTGTTCTCAAAAGCCCTTTGTGACTGCTTTGACCGAGAATCTAATTTTTTGCGTCGTCTCACTAAGCTCCGACAAACAGGCACAGTAAAAGACCACATTGTAGCCTTTGAGACATTGGTCTTCAAAATGGAAGGTCTAGGATATGAATTCTACTTGGAGTGTTTCATCAGTGGTCTCAAAGAAGCCATCCAAGAACACATCTAGATGCACCACCCACCTACATGGATAAATTCTTGCAAAAAGGCTGTTGAGGTAGAACTTGCATTAGCTTCCCAATATAGTCGTCCAAATTTCATAGCCAAGGGGCGTTCCACCCAGGCTCAGGGCCCTACCCAAACACTTAAGGTTCAAAAGGTGTCTCCAATAGAAATGGCTGAAAGAAGAAAACAAGGCTTGTGCTACTACTGTGATGACAAATACTCCTCGGGGCATTGTTTAGCCAATTTAAGGTCTTTAAATTGTCAATCATAAATTATCAACTAGGGTAGGTAGACTGATGAAGTACAGGTGCACAATATGTGCTAGAAGTTATTCAATATGTCGTTATGTATTTGTTAGGATCTAAACTTAAGATGAATATGGAGGTGGTGTTTGTTAATTATATTAGTGTCGCAATCCTTAAAGTTGTTAGCTAATTTCTTAGGAGTTATTCTCTATCTAATTAGTTTATGGATGATATGAGAGTGATCCTACTTGTATTAGATTGTTTTGGGATTTTTGGTCTTGAATCTTTATGTTGCAGCTTCTAATTCACTAAGTGAAAAAATAAATCTATTCTATCAATTGTGAAGAAATATTGTTTGAACTCAATTGTTTAGGAGAAAACTCTCACACTTTTACTTATTCAATTTTCATTCAAACAAGATATTTCAAACAACATTTATACTATGAAGTAAAGACACTTGAACTATGCTAGATAATAAGCAAATGAAGTAACCATACTGTACCAAGTATAAATCAATTCAAATAACAGACTAAACTAGGTATGAAGCAGATGAAAGTACTTATGCAAATAATGATTCATTGGTGAATTCATTATGCTGCATTTCCACACAAAACAGAGTATTCAAGGAATGAAAAGAAATCAAATTGAAATTGGTTAAGACCTGTCACTGTTCGTAGGGGCCCTCCACAGATCAGTTCATAATCTCCAATCAACGCAACACATACACACAAAACCAATTCTATTGCTAGCAAACGAAATTCACAAACTGTTTCAAAATTACATCATTTGGTGTGCACCAAATCACAGTGCGGCCATAAGTTTTATAATAGGTCTCTGGCATAACAACATGAGTAATTTAAGCCTAATATATTTATCTTAGCTAAACTATATCGCTAAACCTTCGATTTTCTATTCCGAAAGCAAATCGATAAGATTTCGATTAAACTCGGATTCTGTTTCGGCAACAATCCTGCAGTTGACTTGGGGTTTGACCGTGATCTCCTGCGCTTATCTTAATGAACAGTTTCAAGGGGATAGGAAGGGATCCACGAGGAAACCATTCTCTATCCATTTGCATCCTTTGTTGCTGACCTGGAGCTTCTGAACCTTGCAAACAATGGAGACAACTACAAAAATTTGGATTAGTTGTGGAAATAGACCGATTTGGTAGCCAATTTCATTCTTTAACAAAACAATAGGGTATAAAGTCAAACATGAATAAGAAGACATATTATTGCATACCTTCATCAAAACTTGGTGGATATGGCTTTATTTAGGTGGTAAATATATAGGAAAAGAGAGGAATATTAGGCAAAAAGGGATGTCATGGTAAGACAATCTTCAAACTCTACATTCCCCTAGACTGGAGATTTTGTATGTCCTCATACACTTCTTCCTTGTTAGTCACTTGTGCCTCCTGCTTATCACCTCCAAGTTTCACTATTTTCTTCTTTTTGGCAGTTATTGGCATTCTAGGTTTTCTCATGAGAATTTTGTATTTTAAGCTGATAATCTCTCTTTGCATAATTTTGTTTTCCTTCTTCAGCTTTTTGTTTTTCTTATACCACAAGCTCAGATGAAGGATGAGATTGTCACTTTTTGCAATCTGGATCTCACTTTGTGTCTTCAATGCTTGATTCTCATTCTTGAGATACTGGTTCAACGTTTCTAATTCAAAGATATCCTGCTTTAAGATGTTTGAGGCTGATTGTTCATTTACCTAGTTGCTCCCTTCTCCGGGACTTTGAATTGTTTCTTTGGTTGTTGTCTCTTTCCTTTCCAATGACTCTATATAGTCATATATTTCCTGTTGAACAGGGTCAATACCTGGACTATGCACTGGGCTTCTTAGAGGTGAGCTGTAAGGTTGTGGTGATACTCTCGGTGATGATCTCGGTGACCCTTTTGGAGAACTTCCAGGGTTTTTGATTGGCTCCTCCTCTGTTGGTTCGTTCTCTGTTGGCTCATTCTCTGTTGGCTTATTTTCTATTGGCTCATTTCCCTCAAGATCAATGTACTCTGTAATTTTTGAGATTGTTTGTGGGACTGTGCTCAGCCTTGTACTCCTCCTCAATCCTGAGGTTTGTATTTTCTGTACTTTCCTTCTTTTAGTCTCTGATTTTTCTTCTTGAGGAGGGGTCTTAGTTTGTGAGAATTCTTCTTTACTTTTGCTGGCTTTCTTTCTTCTAAGGTTTCCCCTCTTCATTTTCTACAAAATCTTCACTATAGGCAGCTCTTCTTCTGATAATTTTGTCTGAGTCTGAGGTGCCTGCTCCTTTATTACTTCTATGGTTCTCTTTCTTCCTCTGGGGGCCCTGCTGCTGCTTGCTTTTTCTGGGATTTTTCTTCAAAGTGGTTCCTCACCAGGAAACTCTCCCAGTTATCCCCTATACTTTGGAGATGAAATTCGACCAAGATTTTGATTAAGCCGTGATGATACATGGTGTTTTCTATAAACTGAATTCTTTTTTGAACGTTTGTAGACATTTTCTTGAGACTATGTAAGAGAAAATAAGGGAGATTCATCTGATGATCTTCAAGAAAATGCATCATCATCCTAACATGATAAAAATACATTTTCCCAAACCTACCCTCACAAGTGACAAACTTTTGAAGCACAAGTAATAAGTTTCTCCATTTATTCTTAAGAGCTGTGCTGGGAATACCTTTCTTGTAGACAGTAGTGTCCATGTTCGGATTTTTGAGGAAGACCTTCCAATCCTCGCCATCAATTCCCCTGTTCTTAAACCATTTTTCCCCACTCCTTGGTAGCTCAGTAGCCTTTGTGATCATGGACTATGTTATGGTGAGCTTAATGTCCCCTATTTCGGCTTCAGTCCCATCAAATGAGCGTGCAAATGTCTTGGTTACTTCCCTGTGAAAGCCATTGAATTTTTGAATGAACTACAGCCATTGCCTCTTTTGCAGCAGCTCCTTAGTCTGTGGGTAACCCCCTAAGAATTGCTTCCCTGCTGGCTCAATTCGAATAATTATCCCCATTCTGAAGGATGCTTTGTCTTGAAGACTGGTTACCTTGACAAGAAAATGGTGCTGGTAGTGTTTGCTAAGTGGCAGAAAGATGGAGTAGCTATGAAAGTTCAGAGTATAAGAATAGGGAAGAATAGGTGAATTATCATAAGGGTTATAGGAATGAATCCAACTGTTAGGCGCATTTAAATTGATGATTTGGTAATTACTTTGACGGATTTGGAATGGGGACGTGAGATGACTCTTAAAGTGGTGGCATATGATATTTTGTTAGGCGGCCATCACCCTTTGGTTATAATGATTGCATTTTAATTTCCGGCAATACTATATCTTCTTAATCATATATACAATATAACCTTCCCTATTGTTAAATTAAAGTAGCAACTACGTTTGATCTACTTTTTCTAACCTTATTTGTTGTCCTTTGATCTCCTGCAGGTACTTTGCTTTGTCAGCTGTCCTTTAATCCAAATCACCAAGTGTCCTTGTAGGCTTCAAAAAATTATTAGGTTGCGGAAACTTGTCTTAGCTACCGAAACTTGTCTTAGCTACCGAAACTTGTCCGAGCTGCAGAAAATTGTTGATTCTGCAGCTAAGAAAAAGAAAATTTTAATAGATGAACTTTATTATTCTTTTTGAAAAGAAAATTTGAAGTGCCAACAAATTGGTTTTCACTTTAAATTTTTTGTATAAACATGCCAACAACATGTTGGTTTTCATGTTTATACATTTTTTTAACTATATATATATATATATATATATATATATAATATATATATATATATATATATATATATATATATAATTATAATTATAATTATAATTATAATTTATTTATTTTTATTTTTACATCCCCCACCCAACCAACTTTTTTTTAAATAAAACTGAATAAAAATTTCTAAGGTGGAAAAGAAGAAGAATTCTTCTTGATTGTCTTCAATTCTGAATTATCTTGAAACATTTTAACAAGTTCCTCTTTTGTTAATGGCTTCTGGTAAAGCCTGAGTCGATGTCGATTTACTTATAGAGGAGTTTCCTCTTCATCAATAGTCCTGATTCTAACTGCACCATTGTCAAAGACATTTTCAACTTCATAAGGTCCAAACCAATGGGTTTGGAATATCCCTTGAAAATTTAGCTTTAAAAACTTGACACGCTACCTTTTTAGATACACAAAATATACTTATTAATTAATAATTAATATATAAATCATTATAGTTTAAAAAATTGTGAATTAATAATTAATATATAAGTAACTATAATATAAGTACCTATAATATAATATATATATATATATATATATAAGTAATTCTAATTTAATAATATTGAAATAGTAACTTAATACTAATTCTACATAGGATTAAATACAACCATCAATATTCCCATTAAAATCTATTAGTTAAAAAATCAAATGATAGATATTTATTTCACTAATTACATCCAAAAATTAAACTTAAACCCCAATTAATAAAACTAATAATAATATAAAGCACAAAAAAAATTTAAACTACAATAACAATATTAATAATACCTTATTTATCTTTTTTTTTTTAAATCAACACATTAAATATAATATACAAAATTGATAAAAATTTAAATATAAATAACATAATAACACACTTATAATGATTTTCATTCTTAAAAAATCAATATAAACCAAAATATATATAATATAATATAATATATAATATAGTTATTTAAACAAAATACTATATATAATCTAAAAATTAATAATAATTAAAAAATCATTTTCCAACCCCACTCTCGGGCAAGTAAGCGGTAGACATAGCATTTACAAAACACTCCGCATACTATTTTCTAAGGGACACGCTATTTGTTGAAGTAGAGGCATAATATAATGAAAGACAATAAGATTACCTATTTAAAGCATAGGTGATCAAATAGATATTCATAGTTCATATTATGGTTAAAATCGGGCGAGTACTTTGCTATGTTATTTAAAAATATATTAATTTAGATTTATTTAATATCATATTTATTATGTATTGAGAGGGATGAATTTTTTTATGTGTAAATATTTTTTTTGGAGTGTAAAATTTGAGAAAAGATTTGTACTTTTAGGGTTTTGATCATTTTCGGCCCATGATAAATCTGATGTTAAATAGATATAATCATGTTTCCGTTGAAGGCAACAATGTCACATTTATAGACGATCATTATTATGTATATGTTTGAGATCAACTTCAAAATTCACATTATGTTTTCTTTATTTGACATGAACATATCATTCTCCTCTTTAATGTAGTATGCAATGTTTTTCTTGAATGGTTTGTACATCTGTGTTTGGATGTTTTGAGTGGTTTGTGTGTTTATGTGTTTGGATTTGGATGGTAATGTTCATGAATGTTACAGATTTTGTATTATATTTCCATATATGTATGTAATTCTCTATTAGTAATTACTTGGTGATGAACAATGGAGACAATCTTGTCAATAGTTTGCACGAGGATTGATATTGTACATCTATTTCATTTAATTTTAGGTATCACAACTTTTGACAACTAATTCATTTAATTCTTAATAGTGTCCCTCCATGTATTATTAAATATATCTTGAAGAGTATTTTAATAATTTATTGTGTCAAGATTACTCTCGAAATAATTAGTTTTTTTGGCTAATATTTGAAATAATTTATTTCCTTCAAGAATATTTTGATGATTTTTTTTTATCTAGTCTATTTTGCAAAGTTAGGAAATAATGTTTTTTTTTTTTAATGAGTGGTCATATTTACAAAATCTTTACATTATTTGTTTCTCCAAAAAATTATCACATCTCCTTCAAGATTTTTTATTTTTATTTTTTTTAATGTTTATAAATATATATTTTCCTCTAATAAATATTTTTAATACATTGTTTTATGTAAATATCTATTAGTAATTTTAAATATATTTTGAACATATGTAATTGTCTATTAGTAATTAGTTAGTGATGATCTTGTCAATAATTAATTTGCACTTTGCAAGAGGATTGATTATGCACATATATTTCATTTTAATTCTAGGTATCACAACCTTTGATAGCCAATTAAATTTATTAGTGTCCCTCTAGGTATTGCTAAATATATCTTGAAAAATATTTTTAGTAATTTACAACCTCAAGATTAACAACTTCTAATCCAAGCAATCAAATTGGATTAGAAAAAAACATCTAAACTGAAATCAATGCATCTACTGCAAGCAGTCAAATATGATTAGAAATCATCATCTATACTTAAATCAATGCATCTAGTGCAAGAAATAAAATAGGATTAGAAATCACCATCTACATTGAAATCAATGCATCTATTGCAAGCAATCAAATAGTATTAGAAATCAACATCTACATTGAAATCAATGCATCGAGTGCAAGCAATCAAATATAATTAGAAATCAACATCTATACTAAAATCAATGCATCTAGTGCAAGCAATCAAATTTAGGATTAGAAATCATCATCTACAGTGAAATCAATGCATCTAGTGCAAAAAAAATCTTCCCTCTCTCCCCCTCTCCCCCCTGTAGCTATATCTATATCTCCCTCCATCTCTTCTTCTTTGTCTCTCAATCTCACCTCCCCCAAACACACGCACTCTCTCTCTCCACATCTATATATCTCTACCTCCCTTCCTCCCTATCTCTATCTCTCTCTTCTTCCCTCTCTTCACCTTCCATATATATCTCTATCTCCCTCTGTCCCTTATTTGTCTCTCTATATCACCCCTAAAACATACATACTCTTTCTCCATATTTATCTATCTATATCTCCCTCCCTCTTATTCTCCCTCTGTCCCCCCTTCTATCTCTATTCCCTCCTACTCTCCTCTCTCCCTCTCTCTCCATCTCCCTTATCACTCCCTCTCTCTCCACATTTATATATCTCTCTCCCCCTCCCTCCCTCCTTCTCTCTCTCATGTCCTCTCTCTCTTCCTTCATCTCTCTCCCATTCTCTCCCACCTCTCTCTCTCTCTCTCTCTCTCTCTCACACACACACACACAGACTTCACCCTCCAACCCTGTCACTATCTCCCTCCCTCTCTCATTCTCTCTCCTTCTCTCCCCCACTTACCTCCATCTCTCCTTCTTTGTCTCATTATCTCACCCCAAAATATACACACTCTCGCTCCATATCTCCCTTGACACTACCTCTTTCTCTCTCCACTTTTCCCTCTCTATGTTTTTCTTCTCCCCTCCCTCTCTACTCCTCCAACTCCATCTCTCTATCACTCCCTCTCTCCTCTCTCTCCCTCCCTCTCTCCTCCTCTCTCTAAGGTCATCTCTCCTATCCTTCCCCTCTCTCCATTTCTCTCCTACCTGCCTATCTCTCTCTCTCTCTCTTTTCCCTCCAACCTTGTCAATATCTCCCTCCCTCTTTGTGTCTCCCTCTATCTCTCTTACCATTCTCTCCCTCTCTCATTCCTCTCCTTCTCTATCTCTCTTCATTCCTCCTCTGCCCTCTTCTTCAGTTTATCTCCATCTCTCCCTTGTCATTCCCTCTATCTCTCCACCTCTATCCCTATGTGTCTTTATTCTTCCTTGCCATATATGTCTGGAGTTAATATATATCATGATATATTAATATATATTATATAATATAACAAATTGAATATTATATTAAATTTAATATTGTATTAATCCTAAGTTATTAAATTTAATAATATTAATATTATAATATATTAATAATGGCGTGATAACAAAATTTATAATAAAACTACATCAAATTAATATTTTCAAATATTACAACTTTGATGCGGAATTAAATAAAATAAATAAATAACTATACAAAATATTTAAATAATGTCAGTTCATAAAAAAAATTGCACGCGAAGAAATTAGATCCCTCTCGGCTCATGTTAGATCCGTATTTAAGATGGATCTATGCTGGTAATATATCGATATGATATGGTTATTTTTTTTAAAGATTCATTTTACAAATATTTAATTAAAAAAATATTAAAAAATTTTGGAGTTCAATTCTTTGTGTTGAATTAACCTTTTTCCTTTCATTTAAGAAATGATATTGGTTTTAATAAAGAGTAAAGATGTCTAAAATTTTACCTTATTTGGAATTGTTATCTTGTAGAAATTGTTGTTGAAGGTAAATTTATGATCCATTCAAATTCAACGTATATGATAAAGGAACTATTAAACACATGAGATAATTTATTATCCATTCAAATTATATATAATAATACATATCTATATTTTAATAATTAATCTTAGTCCATTAATAAGATTAAAAATTTATATATAATCTAAAGATTGAAGTTATATATAATTTAAGATTCAAGTAAATGAAGTTTTTCAAACAAACATAAATCTAACAACTTCATGCGTGATACTTAATATACATTCATTCAGACACATTATATTAATACTACTGCAATTTAATGACTTATATAAGGTAGGCAAGCAGGTAGGAAAGCACACACACACAACTATAACAATTTGATCTAGTTAGTAATGGCACAAGAAACTAAATCACTTATGTTTTGTAGTGAAAATATGTCAATCATATATGTTTTAATGTTGAATCCATAAATTTTTTGTACACTGTGAAGTATAGGGCAATAGTTGAGAGGTACAATAAAATCCAAATGCAAAAGATGTTATAGAATTTGACTCTAATGGATTTGTGTGACGATAAATTAATGACAATCAATTTTGTTTCAATGAAGTCTTAGCCTTACCCCAATAGAGGAGTACCTTTAGCCTATGCTATGCGATGGATTCTTAGCCATGTCCTGCTTAGGCGGATGCATCCCTTCCACAAAAGACATATACATATGTAAATGCAAGGTTTAGTAGAATTCATGAGCTGAGAGTGAGCACTAACACAAACCTAGCAACTGAGAACTAACACGAATTCAATGACTGAGAATGAACATGAATCCAACAAGTGTGAAGAGATCAAACTAACGCAATTAATTGTTGTGTTAATCAATTTTTATTTGTTTATTTAGATGGTTATTTAATTTTCGTTTTTTTGTTTTTGTTTTGGTCGATATTAGCTGGAATTATTTTTATTATTTTTTGAGGAAGTGGCATACTTACACATCACCCTCATATTGAACTATAAAATGTGTCTCTCGACACAATAATTTCTTAAACTTAAAAAAGTGAATGGTATAAAGTAGGAAAATAAGGTGGATATAATATGAAAGTGATCCAATGTGGAAAAAGTAATTCGATGTAGGTACTCCACAAAACCTCTTTCTCATAAATGTTACGATTTTACAAATGTGAATATAAACCATGAGTTAGGAAAATTAATTAATTTTAATTATATATGTGACATATAAATATTTAATTAAGTTATTATCATTTAATTTGTTTAAATAAATAATAATAAAATTATATTATTAGTTCAAATTGTAGCATATTTAACTTAGTCAAGATATTAAGTATCATCGTATCATATCTAGTTATTTTGGACACTTAAATTTAAGATTTTTTATTTCAATTCATAATACTTAATCACTCAAATTAACTTAGTACATTTATTTAACAAATATACTATATCATGGAAAGCATATTTAAAAACCATTTTATTAAACCAAAATATTTAATAGTAAACCATTAGTTAAATATGCATCCTAAGTTATGACAACAAGTAGACTATTCTTTTGGAGAATTTGGTATCTACGAATAAATACTAATTCCCTAGATAAGTAACCATATCTAGAACAATAGTTTAAAGTATTTTAGTCTTTCCCTATAAGCAATAGATAAGATGAGAAGACCTACTTGTAGTTCTGCTTTCCTCTTGTCTCCCTTGTATAGATCATGTCGCTCCTTCCCGTACTTAATACGCTTGAGAAGTACCTGTAAACACAACAGAAAACAAAGAATCGAGCAAAGCAAAAGATCTATTGAATATAAGTGAATGGAATCAGATACATTTCACACATATAAGTATTATAAAACAATACAAACATATGGGAGAAAGGTTCAAACACTTTATTGAATAGAAGAAGGAATTACAACCATTGTGTCTGATTCAAAGTCATTCCTCCAGCTTGGATCCCATCCACATCACATCAAAAGCATGACAAACTTGTAGCATTACAATACTTGCTTCAAAGCAAAATCTCATAGCAACATTATCTCCTTACAATTCAACATAATCCAGCCCCTGATCACTTAGATGAATGGTCAATTTATAGGGAGATGAAGGAGGTTTTGTCATAAATGGTAGCATTGGATGGCCTTCCATACTTAGAATTAGTTCCATGGAGGAAGGGATGAGAGGACAAGATGCATCTTAACTCATTCCTCATCCATTTTCGTGCTCATAGGAGTTGATAAGTGAGGGAAGCTTCTAGATGACTCCAAAAGATAAGAATATTCCCCAAACCCTATGTGAATTTCGCTCAAACTCGCCTAGTGCAGGTGAAAGGAAGCCTAAGTGCTCTGCAGAGCACCCTGACATGGACTTAACTTCTCTGCAGTGCACCCTTACATGGGCCTACATGCGCTGGTCCCTCTAGAGGCCATTTCTGGATGTCTTCAAGTCATGAAACTGTCTGGGAAGGAGGCATTCAAAGGGGTGACTTGTTTAGGGCATGTAGCAACTGAAATTAGGTTTGATGAGCCCTAAAACATTGATCTGGATGATGCGATTGATGTGCCCAAATGGATCTGCAATAGTTGCCCCCTAAAGCATGAAGTCGAAAAAATGCCAATGTCGAATGAAATGCTTTATGATGTGATGAGGAGGTATCGAAGTGGAAGGTGACCTGCATCAATTACAATACATATATCATGATTTTTTATTTTTACATGAATCGCTGAGGGAAGGCATACCCATGCTCAGCTTATAAACTTTCATTACATGTACATAAACAATCGTCTACAGATATAGACCCATGATTGGAATGACTATCAATGTAAAGCCATTGTACATATGATTTAGTACTCTTGAAATCGCAGCTCAGATGGATGAAACTAGATCCGGGGTCTTCTATCTCATTCAATCGTTCACTCAAGTACAAGTCTAACCATGTGAATATGTGATCTGAAGTCGAACATGGGAAGGCACCATTTGATTACCAGCCAATGATGTAAGTTGTTAACAGATGCGAGAGAAATCACCGATAATGATAATGATCCTCAAGGTAATGCAGTACATTCTTCATGGTGTGAATGGATGATTTGATGTCAAACACCATAAAAGTATTTCGATCAAAGGCAATTGATGTTAACCTATTTCCAGAAGCGAGAAGCTTGCCATTGATGCATGCAAGCCTCAAGGTACTGGAAGGGTGTTTCTAAGTCAACTTCTTGGATAATGTGCTGATGTCAACAAGAAGCGACTCATCACAGGAGGGCCTTGATGTATCCCACATCAACGACACGAAATGAGTATAGTGATTTTGGAGATGGAATTTTGACTGACGACACAAGGTTTAGGAATGACGGTCATGAAAATGAAGGTTTATGGTATTGCAAAGGATGAATTTTGACTGAATGACTTCTCTTGAACATGTTGGCGGCACTGAAATGAATTGGTAGCGTTGACCCAAAACAAAGTGATGGATGGTATGATAGACCAATGGTATGATAAACATCAAGCTGATAACCCAACCCAAATAGTCACGGTGATGGAGTGAAAGTGTCATGTTCAAGAGTGGTCTGCTACCATAAAGAGGTTTTCCCCTTTTTCCCATTTTCCCCAATCATTGTTGACCAGTACCTCTTTATTTTTATCAAGCTTGAGGAGGATAACATATTCTTGTTGTATAATTCCACCCTTCGGGTGAATCCATCGCTATTTGATGTTTTAACGAGTCTAGCGAAGGTGAAACTCAGTCTTGTCTAGATGGACAAGTTTGTCGCTATTTTATGTTTTGACGAGTTTAACGACAAAGATAACTTAGTTCTTGTCATGTTTAGAGAGTTTGAAAAGGGACAAAAAGAAAACTCCACAAGTTCTTTTTTGTAAATTAATCTCTCAAGCCCGAAAAAGCATAAAACAATACGAGAGAGATGTCGTTTCCAATCTGTTAATGAGCTGAAAAGGACAAGCGCTCAACAATCTTTTCATATTTAGAGAGTATGAAAAGAGTTTAAAGAGGACTCCACTTTGAGGAACGAGTGGTGTCTAGGGTAGCAACTAGTTCTAGTGATGTTGGAACTTCTCAAAACATGTTGATTTATGTGAAGAGGCTGGCTAATAAGACCACTCATTGCAACTGTTCCTCAAAAAGGGTAAAACAACCAAGTGAAAGTGTATGATTGGCCAAAGGGATGATGGCGATGGGATGAAAATAACCAAGGTTCATATGACGGAAGAGGCTGATAGAATGGCAATCACGAGGGTTAAAAATGAGATGGGTTCATTTTTGGATTTAGTTTCATGTTTACACAAGCTTGAAACGACAAACTATGCTTGGATTCAGTTTCATTTTTACACAAGCTTCAAACGAAAAACTATGCTTAAATTCAGTTTCCTTTTTACACAAGCTTGAAATGAAAAACTATGCTTGAGATTAGCTTACATGCCCCCAACATGATGAAAGGGAGAGTCTCCTGTAAACAGATGGAAGTCGCTGCGATGAAGTAGGACGGTTATCCAACACCTTTTTGGCTTCGTCCAGATAGGGACAAAGGTGAATGGGGTGATTCCCTTCACATAACCTACATGGAAACTTAACTTTACCACTAGGTGCATGCCCCCAAAGCTTCATTACATTCACCTAAGTAGATTCCTTGCGGCTATCAGGTGGATGGAATGAAGGTTCACTTACGAGATCAAGTGAAAGACTTGATTGGGATTTTATGAGATCTACTCAAAGTCTTGACTTGGAACTTTACTCTAGGGGACCTTGTTTCATTTTTTAATGAGCTTGACACAAGACAAGGAACTATGCTCATGGGAGTTGTTTCATTTTTTAATGAGGCTGACACAGTAAAAGAACTATCCTCATATTCCTTGTTTCATTTTTTAACGAGGTTGACACAAGACAAGGAACCATCCTCATCCTTGGTTTCATTTTTTAACTAGGTTGACACAAGACAAGGAACTATCCTCATATTCCTTGTTTCATTTTTTAATGAGGTTGACACAAGACAAGGAACTGTCCTCATGGGAGTTGTTTCATTTTGTAATGAGGTTGACACAGTAAAAGAACTATCCTCATAGACCCTTGTTTCATTTTTAACGAGGTTGACACAAGACCAGGAACTGTCCTCGTATTCCTTGTTTCATTTTTTAACGAGGTTGACACAAGACAAGGAACTATCCTCATGGGCCTTTGTTTCATTTTTTAACGAGGTTGACAAAAGACAAGGAACTATCCTCATCGGACCTATTTTAGTGAGGTTGACACAGTAAAAGAACTATCCTCGTATTCCTTGGTTCACAACTCATAAGAGGTCATGAAGGAGAGATCTGGTTCCAATGCCCCCTGTACATGATGTACAACATCACTGAATTGATCGTCAGTTGATGTAGGTATGGAATGGGATGCCACATAATTGACCCGTGGCGGGGATCATACAATTTGTACAAAAGGACCACTTAGGGAAGATGGTTGACTGGAAGCCATATTTGGACCAGGAAATCAAAGATGGTCAACGGTGACAATTCTTCCTTCATGCAGGAAATAAATAACTCGAAAGAGTGTTGAAACAATAGCTCCCATCTCATAAACATAGTCACGCCCTAGAAGTAAATTGTAATCTAAGGGGCCTGGGACTACAATCACACTCAGATAAACGATTTTTCCTCCCAAAGTGATAGGTAACTGAGGGAGGATCCCTAATGGTTTACTGGTTCCTCTGTTAAAATCTAACGGATTCTGGGTAACAGGCACAAGTGGCGGCGAACCGAGCGCTTGCCAAGCAGTGGAGGAACGGATACTTACTGATGCAACTTCATCTATAATAGTGCCAGATACAATCATATTACAAACATGTACTATGATCTGGAAAGGCACATAAGAAGGAAGACGAAATTCTGCCAGTCGATTCCAATCAAAGGAAGTGACCAGACTACTTTGAGGGGGTACCGTAGAAAAGGGAGAATTAACCCCTTGAGTTACGAGAGCGAGAGGATTTTCCTCCTGTCTTGATGGAACAGGAGGACTGCGCCCAATCTCATTAGAATCTGAAGAAACGAAAAGAACCTGAGTGGTATCATATTCTCTCTCTTCGGGAAGGTACAATTAACTGAAGGTGAAATTGGGTCAATTGTTTCTTCGACCTGTTGATTTGGGTCGGGTATAGACTCATAGGATTCATTTTTAGAGAGAGTGGGTTTGACCGATGGTTGATTTGAGTCAGTCAATTCATCAACTAATGAAGGATTAAGGGAAAGTTTCCTGTAACCAGATGGAATTTGCTATGGAGAAGCAGGACGGTTATCCAACACTTTTTTGGCTTCATCCAGATAGGGACAAAGGTGAATGGGGTGATTCCCTTCACATAACCTACAGAGAAACTTAACTCTACCATTATTTCCATGAACTTTACTACCACTAGTTGATGGTGTGTCACCAACATAATCTCTAGAAATTGATGGAACAGGATGATGTGAACAAGATGACCATTCTTCTAAGATCTGAGGAATATCAAGACAATTTCTAAGAAGATGAAACAATCGAGGAAGAAGGTAAAGGGTCAACTTTAGGATCAACTGGAGGTTGATTTTGTCTAGTTGGAGGGGTACTCGATTGCGGAGAAATAATGACATTTTGAACCAAGGAGGTTGAAAACAACCATGCTAGCAAGACAATGGTAAATCCCAGAAGGGACAATGTAGCCATATAAGGAGCACCAATATTTCCGAAAGGAGGAAAAGGACTAGGATTCCCATCAAAAGGAATTCCTTAATCGGTGGACTCTGAATTTGTCGCCATATGTTTCAACCTAAGATCAACTAAGGAGTGAGTGTGGAGGATGTTATCCACAGTCAATTAATTTTATTTTAATAAAAGTAACATAACAAAACTAAAAGGGATAATCTAGGCAAAAGGTTTACCAAGCAACTGTGAACTGCAGAATACCTCCCACAAACCAATAAGTACGGGCAGACAATCTCCCCAAATGCTGTGTTCGGTGTATCACAGTGTACAAATCGGCCGACTCGGTTACCTAAGGATGGATAACAACCTAGTGTTGTCTTCCCATATATACCCAAAGGTACATGGATGCCCAGTCCATATAAGCGTTGTCTAATGCAAAAATGCACAGTGAGAGCATTCCCATATACTTTACGTACTGTAACACCGCCCTATATACCCAAAGGTACGTGGAAAAGCTACGACATACTCACGTACGTGAAATGAGGTATCACACTCGGGATGTATTGCAGACAAGTTAGCGACAACTGCTTTGTTTTACGATGTCAGAACACATCTCTAGCCTAGAACCACTAAATGTTTTTCATTAGGTGACAATGCTCCATTAGGTAAATTAGATAAATTTTAAGTTGATCTTCTTTAGAATTTTCCTTTCAAGGTTCACCACGTGATGTATGTTTTCAATTCCTAAAATGAAACTAATATGATAGGCATTGTTTTCATTCAATTGAACAATGAAAACCTTAGCTAGTAGGGATAGAGCAATCAAATATTTGACAAAGAGCAAAGAGCACATCTAATGAAATTTCCCTAGCTATTCCTTTCAAGCATTCACAAACTACAATATGAACGATGCAAGTTTTTCATTTCGAATCCCTTAATTTTATGATGAACGAAAAGGAAACTATGCACATACAATCAATCAATCTTTAATAAAAACGAAGAATTTTACGAAAATTCTGTTTCAAAGGAAAGGAAGAATTTACAACACTTTCTTTCGAACAAAGATTAATCAACTATATTATAACTTTGACTATAGACTGATAATGACAAAGAAAACATTTAAGAAACATTAATCAATCAAGTCAAAGTAGGGCTAGACAAGGAGATAGAAACTTGTTCTCTGAGACATAACATTCATTGATCAATCAACAAACAAACAAACAGAGAAAAGTTGGCAAAAACACATTCCAAAGGTGGGAAACTGACCCTAGGAGGATCAGTGCAGCCCTAAATGGGAGACAGTGTGCTTCAGAGCATTGTCCCTAAGCCAGGGGTGCTTTGCAGCGCATTGTGTCCCTCACAAGCCTGCGCTGGTGACAATGAGCCATTTCAAAAGGCAATTTGACACAGTTTTGACCAAATTTTCAATGCAAAAGAGTTGAATTACAATCTATGAACACAAGTAAGGTCTGCAAGGATGTCCTAGGAGGTGGATAAGCTACTAGGAAAGAGGATCTTCCCTAGCGGAGTCACCAATTTGTTTTGGAGAATTTGGTATCTACAGATAAATACTAATTCCCTAGATAAGTAGCTATATCTAGAACAACAATTTAAAGTATTTTAGTCTTTCCCTATAAGCAATAGATAAGATGAGAAGATGAGAAGACCTACTTGTAGTTCCGCTTTCCTCTCGTCTCCCTTGTATCAATCTTGTCGCTCCTTCCCGTACTTAATACGCTTGAGAAGTACCTGTAAACACAACAGAAAAAAAAGAATCAATCAAAGAAAAAGATATATTGAATATAAGTGAATGGATTCAGATACATTTCACACATATAAGTATTATAAAACAATACAAACATATGGGAGAAAGGTTCAAACACTTTATTGAATAAAATAAGGAATTACAACCATTGTGTCTGATTCAAAGTCATTCCTCCAGATTGGATCCCATCCACATCACATCAAAAGCATGACAAACTTGTAGCATTACAATACTTGCTTCAAAGCCAAATCTCATAGCAACATTATCTCCTTACAATTCAACATAATCCAGCCCCTGATCACTTAGATGAGTGGTCAATTTATAGGGAGATGAAGGAGGTTTTGTCATAAATGGTGGCATTGAATGGCCTTCCATACTTAGAATTAGTTCCATGGAGGAAGGGATGAGAGGATATGATGCATCTTAACTCATTCCTCATCCATTTTCGAGCTCATAGGAGTTGATAAGTGAGGGAACCTTCTAGATGACTCCAAAAGATAAGAATATTCCCCAAACCCTATGTGAATTTCGCTCAAACTCGCCTAGCGCAGGTGAAAGGAAGCCTAAGTGCTCTGCAGAGCACCCTGACATGGACTTAACTACTCTGCATCGCACCCTTACATGGGCCTACATGCGCTGGTCCCTCTAGAGGCCATTTTTGAATGTCTTCAAGTCATGAAACTGTCTGGGAAGGAGGCATTCAAAGGGGTGACTTGTTTAGGGCATGTAGCAATTGAAATTAGGGTTTGATGAGCCCTAAAACACTGATCTAGATGATGGGATTGATGTGCCCAAATGGATCTGTAACAACTACTATTCCCCATTGTAGGTGTGAAATCACTATGAGAATGTAGAATTTAAAGGGATTAGATATTTGAGGGGAGTAGAGATCAAAATATCCACCCACCTAGAAACTAACCCATGTGGGATCACATGTAAAGGGTATGTTTGAGGCAATGGTTTCTAGATTGTTCTATGGTGTAAGGTTGCCAAAGATTGGGTATCCCAAAACTAACAGTGAGGATAATAAAATTAACTTTGTATGTCAACAATGTGTAGGATACACATGTAAATAATATTCCACATTTTTTATATTATTGCACTTGCAGGCCATAAGTTTACTAGTTTTGGATCTATGTTGTTTATAAAAGTCTAAAATTTATTTATTTTTAATGTTGGATTCTCTGAGGGTGAATGGAAAAATCTCAAAGGCAAAACTAGATATGGTTTCACAAAATTCAAAGCGCTCCTAGAGAATTGGGCCCTCCACGGGCTTTCCCTCTTGTGGGGAATTCTAATATTTATCTCTTTTTACGTGGGTGGCATACAAGTTCGTGTTGTTTTAGTCCTGTCTCTTTGCTTCTGTTAGTATTCTTAGCTCGTTGTTTGATGGTTCATGTATTTGGACAAATTATGTGGTATTTATTCCTGGTGTTTGAGTTTCTCTGTAGGAGGTTAATGCACCACTTTTGTGTTATTGGTGTTGATTATCCATTCCTATCATGGTTCTAGATTTCAGGAATTTATAATGTTATTGCTTGAAAGAATAACTTCAGCGTAAATCACATGTAGACAGACATTTGTCGATGCGTTTCGAGCCAACAAGTGTGGTTCATCGTCAGGACAAGTTGAAGAACAGATCCAGCTTAGCATGTTAAATAGTCTGAGCAGAGACTCCAACGGCTAAATCGACCAATCGGCTAATTTTGACCTTAGGACCTAGGTCAAATTATTATTCATTAATTTAATATTATTATTATTTTTAATATTAATACATAAAATATTTTTAATGGTTAGTTTTAAAAATTAATTAATTATTAATTAATAATTATATATATATATATATATATATATAGATATTAAAGTTATAATATTAGGTTATTAAGATAAAAGTTAGGATTAAAAAATAAATAAAATACTTTTAGTGGTTAGTTTAAGAAGATAATTTACTTATTTATTTAAATTATTCAATAATTATTGTTTATATATATATATATATATATATATATATATATAAAATAATAGGTTGTTAAGGACGAAAATAATTTCAATGGTTAGCTTAAAAGGTAATTTATTTATTAATAATCTTAGATATATATATATATATATATATATATATATATATATATATATATATATATATATATATATATTAATTACAATCATAAAGTTAGGGTTAAAAAATATAAATAAATAAAATAATTTAAATGGTTAGTTAGAAAAGGTAATTTATTTAATTTAATTAAATTATTTATTATTATATATTAATAATATAGTCTTAATATAGGTAATTTTTTTTTAATTAAATTATTTATTAAATATAATTAATATTATATTAGTAATATAGTCTTCATATTAATATATTAATAATATTAGTAGTCAAATTATTATTTATTAATTTAATATTATTATTATTTTTAATATTATTATTATTATTATTATTTATGGAAATAAATTAAATCAGGTAAAAATATATAGATAAATAAAATATTTTTAATGGTTAGTTTTAAAAACTTTAATTTAGTTTATTTATTTCAATTATTTATTAATAATTATAATTATATATATATATAAAAGTTATAATATTAGGTTATTAAGATAAAAGTTACGATTAAAAAATAATAAATAAAATATTTTTAGTGGTCAGTTTAAGAAGATAATTTACTTATTTATTTAAATTGTTTAATAATTATTGTTTATATATATATATATTTAATTAAAATTATAATGTTATTGTTTGTCTGGATTCCTTTTGTTTTATCTTATCCTTTGTGGACATCTCAGTTGACCCCTATTATTTTGTATCGTGGTACTCCACCACTACTAGAAATAACCTATTGTGGACCTTTCCTACTACTCTATCTCTGCCTATTCCTTCTCGGGCCACCTATTTCACCATGCCTTGAGCTTGAGGATCTACTAATAGAAGAGGACGAACAAGCTCAAGGCTTCCACCAACGTCCAGAGCACAATAACGAAAAGAACATTCAACAAAAACGTACATATGTTTAATCCCTAGGATAAGAATGGAAATTCATGATGTTGAGAGGGAAACCCGAATATAAAGAAGATTCATTTTATATGTAGAGGTAGAGGAGGAGGTTTGGGAATGTATCCTTGACACTAGAAGCATAAGGACTAGGAAAACTAGTTACATGAAGATCGTTGACATTTACTGACAACTGAAAACAATTATGGGGAAGGTACTAGTCAGATGCTTTGAGGCTCAACAAGACATTCTACTAAGTATACATGAAGTTCTTCTACATCGGAGAAGACTAGATGAAAAATTCAATGTGCTGGCTAGAAATCTTGCATACCTTAAGTTTACTGACTCCATGGAAGATATAGACCCTCTTGATATCATACAGGTTGACACTCCCTCCAATTAAATGAGATTTCTAGTTTAATTTGTTTTGTTTCATCACAACAACCTGACAAATAACACAGGAAAGGAATAAAATGAATTACATAACAATTTATTAGAATCTTTTATTTTATGCTATCTAGTTAACTTTGTGAGTATGTTTAAACAATTATAGATAATAAAGGATCTATTTCTATACTATTGGTTTGGTTATCCTAATGAAAGACTAGCTAGCACAAAAAGGATATTGTTCACTTTTTATATGAATTAATACAAATTGTTGGCTGAATCACAGAAAAAAGGCAAGTAGACTACTTCACTAACTCAAATATACAAAAAAACAAAACAATGTATAGAGTACACATGTATGTCTACTTGTAAGCAAAGTCAATTAAAATCTTATGATAGTCTGAAGTATAATACATTTTCCATTTTTTTTCATATAAGGATATCACTGGATTGTATTTATATTACTATGGTCCTTAAGGAAAATCTCATGGATAAAACTAAGGGATGCTTCCCCATACTTGTGGGTAGCATCTCTAGTAAACTTGTCACTATTAGGCCTCTGTTTTGTCTTGTTTTATATCCATTTTATTCGGAAATCCCTCGTTCTTTTTCTTATATTGTACGGTTATTGTTGATATTTCGTGTATTCTTAAAAGCAATAAAGTAATATTTATTGTGTAATACATCTCCCTTGTTTTAACAAGATTTGACATTTAAGCCATTATTAATGATGGTTTTTGTGTTTGCAAGTTTAAACATGGTCAATTACCTTCTTACCTATATGAAAACGGTTCCTGCAACACGCATCGAATTCCTGCACTAATTCATTTCTTACAACATTCCTGCACCAATTCAGTTTTTATAGCATTCCTGCACCAATTCATTTTTTACAGCAACATTCCTGCACCAATTTGGGGCTTTCATACATTGACACATTTTTGGGAAAATATGAAAGAGGTTTTTGTTCAAAATGTTGTTTTAACACTTCCACATGAGTCAAGATACACCCAGGTCATATGGATTTATATTTAGGGAATAATTAATGCTTCAGCCCTGAATTCATAGCAATTTCCAGATTGCTGATTTCCTCCTCTATTTTCATGCATATTATAGCGAATATTAAAATTATGAAACATGGGTTTTTTTCCCACGATAGGAAATTGAGTAAAATGCGAGATGTTTTCCAAAATTCATAATGGTTAAGAAGATACAAAGAGTTATTTGGAGGAAATTTGTTAAAAATACCAATTTTTGCAGAATTCCATAATGTGCCCAAATTTGGAAAATTTGTATCAAATCTGCATTCTTTCAATGGTGCAACTATTGTATTGATATTATATTGATGATAATTAGTTGGGATTCAATCCCCATATTGTTTGCATAGGAATGGCTTGTCTAAAACTAAATTTGTAATGTAAAAAATGTTATAAGAAAAAGAGTTATGCAAGTGTGAGCAGGAGGAGGAGAAAACTAGTATTGCACTTTCGTGTTGTTGGATCAAGTTTAGGGGGGTCTTCCCCCTTCCCTATTATCAGTTGGATGCTAGATTCAAAGCTTTGATGTAAAATTGCAGAAAACATTCAAGTTAATCCAAGGAGCTACGTCTGTTGTTCATTTCTTGTTCTAATGTTTTATGTGATGCATTTTTTGAGCACTTGACTTTCCAGATCTCATAATAGGGAAATGAGCTCATTGGCTAGGGCCCAGCCAACCCAACTCGTTCTCCCTCTTTCGTAAGGTGTGTTAGATATATTTTTTTATATAGGGTTTGAGTAGGAAGTATTTCATTCTTTTATGTAATTAATAGATTCTGTCTTCTTCATAAATCGTGTGTGATTCGGATCCAAGGTGTGCACGTGTGATGTGTTTATTTATTGCATGTCGTGACAACACTACTTTCCTTTGATGCACTGTGTATTTTTCTTTCTGCAAAAGGGTGTATTTTAGTTTACTTGCACTGATGCGTTTTTATTTCACAAGTGAAGGTTACTTCAATGAGGGTTTTACTTCTGCAACTTAATTTATTTTCTGCAAGTTAGTTTGTTTTCCTTATGCAAATCATGTTTTATTTCTGAGTATAAGTTACAAGCATTCTAGCATAAAAGTGAAACTTAAGGTTAATTTATTTACATCTCCATGAGATTTAATGAAACACTTTTTGCATTGTACGGATCTGTACTTGTCCTCATTTCTCTGTGGAAGTAATCCAGTTTAAGATCAGAATTCAGTGAAGGGACATTTTATAAGAGTGCAGATCTCGTTCATATGACAACATTCATCTTTGAAAGAAAGCATGCCTTGTATTTAGATTAGATGATCATTTTTCACATGAAGAAGTTTCCTATTGTAGTAAAGATTTTCCTTTGACTTTTGAAGTATTTTTCACTTCCGTATGAATGATTAGACAAGGAGTCTTTTGATTATGTGCAGTTATTTCCTTTGCCCTGGTTTGCCTTGCAACCAATTTCCAGCTAGCACACTTTACATTTTATACAAGTGGTTTGGAAGCTCAGTATAGGAATACTGATCTCTTAGTACATAAATCTTTGTTTCGGTACATGAACCGATACCTTGGTACAAGAACAGAGTACTTTGGTACAGGAACCTAGAATTCTTGTATGAAGGCCAATATACTCAGTGCGGGAACAAAACATACTTCCGGTGCAGGAACATCATTTTAGTACAGGAACATCGTTCCAGTGCTAGAACACTATTACGGTGCAGGAACGTTGATTCAGGCCAGGAAGGAAAACTTGTAACAATGACAAATGCACCTAACAATTTAATTATTTCCTTGTCTTATGACTGCATTGACATTTAGTCTTAGATATCTACCTTTTTTTTCTGTCATTGATCAGGATTGTTTATATTGATTTGAATTTCCTTTCCTTAAGTTTGTGACAAGTATTTTTCTGGATTGAATCCAATTTTCAGAACTAAAGTCTTTTTCTGGCATTTCCAGTGCTGCGCCTCTAAGTTTATGAACTCCCAGATTGACCATTAAATGTTAGGTTGTTTGTTACGCCCAACAGTCATTATAGATTAGTTTTCCTAACCCAAGGGGATATCAACTGAGTTCTTGTCGGCATAAAAATAGGCTAATACCCAACAACATTGGAAAAAAATGATTGAACGAACTCCTTGGCTTGTAAATGTTCTAAAACACATTGACCCACCCTCAAGCACTTAAGAAAAAGTGAGATTGGTTGTACTTTGATATCCTTAATCAAACCCTGAAAGGAAAATATGTCATGATTGGAATTTGAACCTAGATGGAGATGATAATAATTTTTCCTTGTTACAACCCAAACTAAATCTAAACCTAATTCACACTCAATTACATTTATTAATGTATTCATAAATATAAATGCATGATAAAATTATTATTTACATCCATATGTTATCCCTCAAATATCTAGAAATACAAGAAACCATCTTACTAGAAATACGAGAAACCATCTTACAAGGGCGCACAAGATGCTCATGAATCTAAAAACTACATAAATATTACATAAATTAAGGTCACAAATTGGTTTTAGCTTGCACAAAATGCTCATGAATCTAAAAAATTACATAAATTAAGATCACAAAATGGTTTTAGCTTGAGCATGTATCTTGGATCAACGCCATCTAAACCTAAAAAAATTCATATTTTAACATATAGCTTGAAATACTAACTACATATGAGGTCACATAGTAAAAAATATTCAAAAACACATACATGACATGGAACTTGTCTTTTTATAAAAAATTGATTGAAATCACCAATTCAATTCCCCACCCAATCAAGGCGATAAATTAAACATGTTAAAGATATAATCCTGCCAACCTTAAAAAAATATAAACACAATTATAATCTAATTTTCTTTCTATATAGTTCATTCATTGTTTAATTATTTTTGTTCATAATTATACAAATATATGTTAATTAATACACTTTATTTATCCTCCAATTTATATGTTTGTATTGGATTTCAACTAATCTAATTTTTAATGTTCATATTTTTTAGATGAAAGTACTATCCCCTGATAACACTAAAGTGATATGAAAATAATATCCCTTGATAGCACTAAAGTAATAGAAAATGATAAATGTGGAAGTCATGTGGATTTTGTGCAAACATTATACATAATTTTCCTAGAGGTGTATGACATGGAACATTATAAAATTTGGTTGATATGGATGAGAATCCTATCTAGTCACAAAACGTTGAGCACATCTACTTGTCGGACGTCTACCACATGGAAAGTTGATTATAAGGTGAATGTAGTAGAGGATATGCAATTACATGGAAATTTTATTATTTATGGAACCATAATTATTATCTTTACCATAAAATGAATACTTTTAAATCAATTCTAATAAAAATGGTGTAATTTTGTATTTTCTTTATTTATTTTATTAGTTAAGACCTAACTAAAATACTTATTTATTTAGGAGTTAATGCAACCCACAACATTCCAATTGAAATATTATGACAAATATTTTGGCTAAGAAATTTTGAGGGGTACTTATTTTTGGGTACTTATTTTGCTGAAGATACTTAAAATTTGCAAGTGATGCCAACCACTATGGCAAGTAATAATATGTATAGTTAACATTAGTACAAGAATGAGCTAAAATTTTAATAAAGATATTGATAATATTTGATGCAACAAATAATTATTAAATTTTTTCCCTTGAATTAATATATCAATATAATAATAATATGTGGAAAAATTAAATATAATCGCTATTATCATTTAATTATAAAGTTATGACCAAATTAAATAATAATTATTGTATGAGATTTTTATATTTAGAGGAAAAAGTTTGTTTGTTTGTTTTTCTATTTTTTTTTTTTAAATAACATATTGTTTTAATATAAATAATTGTTGCACTTGGATGTACTCTACAACCCAATAGTATACGAGAGAGATGTTATAATATAAAATTAAGTTAGTTTTGTTTTTTAAATATATGTCTGTTAATTAATGAAAATTAAAGAATAATATTGAATATGTTGACTCAATTAATTTTTTTAACAAAAAACACATATATACAATAATAATAATACTATCCATCATAAAAAGAAATTAAGCTTGAAAAAAAAATCAATAACACTGAAAGAGTATAAGGTTGGTTTAGCCAAATTCAATTAAGATATCCACAAAATATAAGAGTATTCAATTAAGAGTATTAACAAAATTCAATGAAGATAATAATATTGAATATGTGGGCTCAATTAAACTTTTTAACAAAAAGCACATATATACAATAATATTATCCATCATAAAAGGAAATTAAGCTTAAAAAAATCAATAAAACTAAACGAGTATAAGGTTAGTTTAGCGAAACTAAGGTATCCACAAAATATAACAGTATTAACAAAATTCAATGAAGGTATGCTTATTCTTCACTTAAGTGGATGTTATGCATTTAGAAAATTTGGAAATTTATATATGACGTAGAAAAGTTAATTGTCTACTCAAGATATGGACTTGCATAAATTTTTGGTAGGTAGTAACCACTACTAAGTTGACACATTTACACTTTTACTCCTACATGTTAAAGCATTGAAGAAAACATAAATAATGGTAGGTAGTAACTCCCTGTAGGTATATTTATTTCCATCTTATTTCTATTCATTTTTTATGGAAATACTTGCTTAAATTATGGTGGGTTGTAAATGATGGTAAATAGGTTATTTACGTGAGTATGAACTATTTTCAAGGATTTTAATTATGAAGCTTAACAATGAAAAATCATTGCACAAATATTTAAAAATCATGGCATAAATATTGCAACTACATCTAGAAATTATGGCAAAAAAAATAGAGGTAGTTATCCACATGGCACAAAGGCTATACCTTCAAAATTATGGTCCAATCAAATGTTTGAAAATTATTTTTTCAATAATATTGAAAAATAAATATTTTTTTTCAAAGTTAAACATTATAACTTGGATTGGTCAATGCTAAACTAATAGTGGTCCTTCCATGGCAGGGACTAATAAGTTTATTTTTTGTAAATTCTGCAAGGCTTCACATTGGGACAACAAAATCACCTTGCTATACAACTTACCAACACACCATTCCTCGTTAGAAATTACACAAAAAAATATTAGATTAGACTTTGTTTGTAATGTAAAAAATCGCATAAAAGTATTTGGGAAGCCGTGAAATTGATTAAACACATGCCAACTCTTATTACATGTAAAATGTTGTATGGAATTGGAATACTTACAAAACTAAAATGCCAATTCTTATTACATGTAAAATGTTGCATGAAATTGAAATACTTACAAAACTAAAATGTCTCTTGAAAAATTACATTGGCATGATTGAGATAAATCTTATCAAAGTAAAAAATAATATGTAATTGATATCACAATTAAAAAGCTTTTGTGTGAGTTGAATTTTCTCAAAGTAAAAAATCTAGAAATATTTTTAACATATAAATTAATATAAATCCATCTTAACTCATGATATACCAAGTGATGAGAGATCAAAACTTCTATGACAATCTTCTAAGATGTAAACTTCTTTTTAATGCAAAATTAAAAAAAAAAATTACATCTTAAAAATTTTTAAAACTAAAATAAATTTATATTTGTTGATAATTCAATTTCATTATAAAATTACTAAAACATACTATATATATATAAAATATGAAATGTAAAAATAATATTAAAATAAACCAAAAGTTGAAATACTTCCAATGTTTTAAAATATAAATAAAATAGAAAATGATAATCTAAATTTGAAATATGGTGGAAATCTTACTTCACAAAGCCTCTTTCCCATCAAGCCAAATAATTTGAAAGATAATAAATTAGAAATAAAGTGAGACGCATCACGATCAAATTTAATTATTATAGCTTATATGTAAATTACAATTTTTTTCTAACATTATTTTAATATGATAAAAATGTTTAACTTCCATATTATATTATATTATATTATATATTATATATATATATATATATATATATATATATATATATATATATATATATATATATACTTTATTTTCAAGATTTGCTAAAGATATTGAGCATTACTATACTATGTATATGTATGGTCATTTTATATATTTATATTTAAATATAAAAATATTTATTTTAATTCATAATATTTAATTATTAAAGTTTTATTTTTAGATTTTTTAATTAATATATTATATTATAAAAAATATATTTTATATACTTATAAGTAAAGTTGATAATTTTTTTTATATATTCTAAAGTAAGGTTTTTATTTGATTGTATTTTTTAAATAAAATATTTTAGAAAAACTTAAGGATGCTTTTCAAATGTGTAGGAAGTATCTTTAATAAAATTGTTGTTAATATAGACTAGTGTATATAATTCATGGGATTTAACCAAATTTTTGTTAGCAAAATACTAGATGAATGCTTAAGAGCATTGCCAAAAACTAATCGAGTGATTCTTTTTGCTTGTAAATGTATGGAGGTTTTTGAGATAATTGGCATGTTTAAATTGTGGCTTGAGTAGTCAATCTAGGGGTATGTGATGTCAAAATCACCAAGATTAGGTGGCGCACCAGTACTTAACATGAATGGACTTTTTCTCACAAAATTTTGAACCAATAACTTTTTCACCACAAAATACTTTAACAGAACACCCTGTAACAAATCTATTCTATACATAATAAATTTTAATTAAATATTATATTAATAAAATCTGGTAATTAAAATATATTTGATAAAACAATATCTTTCAATTAAAAAAAATCATAATGAAATAATGCTATAAAATGTGTGTGATCCACTTAAACATAAAAATATGTTTTTTTTTAACATATAATTTATTTGCAACGTAGAAAATATCAAGAAAGAAATTTGAATTTCATTAATGGACTTGATAAATCTTCGAATAATGCATGCACCTTTACTGACCCTTAAACACATATATGAATTATTTTGGTATTGTTTTTCTATTTTATTTTCCAGTAGTTTCCTCGTTGAGGCGTTGTGTTGTCATAGCTTTCATGCTGAATTATTGTCACTGAAGATATCTGAGAAACAAGTGTCATAAGCTTAGCATTATATATCTAAGTTTCCAAAGAAAAATAATAATTAATTCTTTCATTGAGAAAATTACGTTAATCTCAACAAAGTTTCTTATTTAAATTAATTTGTGAATGGACTGATTTTACATCCCAAACCCATCACTAAGGATTAAGAAATATGTGAACACGTCATACAAACACTTCAGATCTAAACTCCATCATGCAATTTGATTTGATTTAGTGGAGTCCATTATAGTTTTGCATTATATGTTTATATTAGATATATGTCTACGAAAGTTAAATTTTGAAAAAGTAACATCATGATATGCTACCTTTCTAGAAACACAATATATATATATATATATATATATATATATATATATATATATATATTTTGAATTGGTAAGTGATATATAAGTTGTATTTTTATAATATCAACAAAATAATAAAATATATAGTTTTTTTAAAATACCATTTGGTTTGAAAAATAGAAATATATATAAAAATAAAAGGAATACAAGTCACCAAATATTAGTATTTCATAAATATTTTGTATCTCAGTTTGATGTTAAGTGATTTTTTTGGGAGTTAATAGGATCTACATGTCTCTTTATTGCCATTAAATATTAATATATTAATAAAATAAAATGTTTAGGTTGGAATTAGATTTAGAAGTATGTAATATTTTATTGTAAAATTAAGTAAAATATTTACAAAAACGACAATATATTTATATTTTATAATTATTTTGTATATTAGGTATAGTTTGTTGATGATGATGATGATGGTGGTTAACGTCCACTGAGACCAAATTTTGGTTTACTGGACCTAAAGAAATGAATTATTTAGTTTGGTTTAAAATTTTATTCCTATGCTCAAAAAGCTTGGAGAGAAGCCTCCCGAGCTCATTGTAATTTTGACAACATAAAAGGCTAGGAAGGTCAGTATTGCAACAAAGATTTTGAAACTGAGATCTAATGTGGTTGTATGCAGGGCACTCTAAGAGGAAGTGATTTTCATCCCCGATGTTTGTATTCTCATAGAGATGGCAGAACCTTTCCATCCATGGTGTTTTAGGAACTGCCCAATGACTCGTTTCACTATGGAGCTCATGAGAGTTCATTCTAATCTTGCCTATATTAATTTTCTTCTTTGAGCTAGTTAAAATAGAGAGATACTTTTGATCTTCTAGGGTGAGGTTGATGACCTTCTTATAATATCTTAATTTTCTTTTAGCTGCTAAATCTTTCTCACACCACATTTTTTCTTTGAACTTAGAAGTAACAATATTTTTAATGTTATTAATGTTTTGCAATGCAACATTCTCGTCAATCTCCCAATGGTTTAACCAGGCCCTGATGTCTTTATACCAACCTTGTTTGAGCCTTAGGTGGTTTTGGCTGGAATTTAAAGCTAGCTTAGGAAGTCTATGGTCTCCTATGTTATTGAGTTTGTGCTTGTACAACAGAAGCCTAGTCATAGCTAGGCTCTCGATAGGGGAAAGACCCACTTCTATAAGGAGAATAGGATAGGGTGTGTTGCTTTTAATTTTGAGGTTATATGTTATAAAACGCTTCTGGATTTGTTCAATCTTTCTCTAGGATTCTCTAGAGATGCTACAACCTCAAACCTCACATCTAAGATTATAAATATGGATTGATTTTAAGTGATTTTTTTGGGAGTTAATAGGATCTACATGTCTTTTTATATTGTAGTTAAATATTAATATACTAATAAAATAAAATGTTTATGTTGGAATTAGGTTTAGAAGTATGTAATAATTTATTACAAAATAAAGTAAAATATTTAACAAATATGACAATATATTTATAGTATTATTCATAATGATTCAAACTATTAAAATGTATGGATATTTAAATAAAATATATTGTCTCTAATGATTTTGTTAATAAAACAAAGGATAAATTGAATCGTTCTTCATATTTCTCTTCCAAATCATATTTATATATATGTTGGTCTTGAGGTGTCTGATGATAAATTTGTATTACTCATTATTGTGATAAAACCCTATACTACTCAATATTCTAAAGAAAACAAAATGGGAAACTTAGCCCCTAAAATATCTCAAATCGATGATAATATCATTCTCGTTTTGGAAATAAGTCTAGTAATAATGATTAAGTTGAAGATGAAGAGTTCCTCCTGGTCAAATCTAAGTAAATTAAAATATTTTGAACGACCTTGCCCATAATTTCTTTATAGATATATTTTTTTATATTTACTAAGATGAAGATAATATAATAATGATGACAAAATATTTTTAAAAATTAGTGGGTTGTAGGAGTGTTATGACCTCCACATCTCAAGATTGTCGATAATCATTCTTAATCAAAGACATACAACAATGAAGTGCAAGAAGAGGATACACCCTTCTTACTAAAATCAAACCAAAATTAATTGGGCAATGAAGTTTTAATAGGAAGGTGATATCGTAAGATAATGCCCTAGTAATAAGAGGAAAATCTCAATTTTTGCGAAAATATTAGCATGAGGCATATCTCTCTTATACCTAATAAGTTTGAAGATCATGGAGAGAAAGACTCTCTCAAGAGGAGACTATTTATCCAAGTCCAACTATGAATTATTGACTCTCAACCTCATGTATACTAGAAAACACCCATATTCTACATCAAACTCCTACAACTAGACCGCTTTTGCACACTTGAATTTTCGTTACTAGCCAAAATCGTGACCCAAAGCTCTCATAATAGTTTCCAAGGGTAGCGCCCTTAACAACCTATCATTTTCATTTACAACGGGATAAAAAAGAAACACCATGTTTCGAGAAAACTTCAAGAACATTTGGTGCATTTAATTCTTGTTATGTGCAAATTTTTTTTCCTACATGTACACACTACAATACCAAACAAACACAAACCTCAACCACCTACATGGATCATTGGATCTATTCAAATAGCATGCACCCATAGTGATTAGAAACCATTACATCTACAAGCTTATAATGGTTAATGGTTACTAAAATGAAATGTTTTTTTGAAATATAATCGATTTTGTATTTGATATTATATATATATAATATATATATATATATATATATATAAAGAAAATATGTCACAAAATAACATAATAGAACATATTTTACTCTTCTTGAACACTTTTATATGATACAAAATTGTGTAAACCATTTTACATCAATATAAATATATTATGATTTAATTTTCTTTCTATATGGTTCACTCATTGTTTGTTTTTTTTTTTCATATTTTTTTTACATATAACTTAAATTTTCTAATAATTTTGGTTCTCCTATAGTTTATATATATATATAGATTGATTGTGATTGTATCACTATTCTAATTTTTATAATTCATTCCACTACATTTCACATAAAATTAACTAACCACAAAAATGGATGTGTCTTTAAAAATACTTAAATTATAAAAAAACATTAACAACACCCTGCTTTTACTAACCTAACAAACCACCTCTTGAATCAATAAATTAAATATATTAAATATAGTATTTAAGAGTCAAAGATTTAAATATAAACAACATGATAACACACTCAAAATTGATAAATAATTTAACAACAAAAACATTACCATAATGAATAAATTACTATTGTAATATAAACACTTATTTATTTATTATATATTTTTAAACATATATATATTATAGAATGACAAAAATATTTTAATTGATTTTGGGCATGCTAAGATGACCATCATACAAAAATACAAAAAATGAGTAGTTGCTGAAAAAGTAAAGTATTGCCATAGGAGAATCTGAATATGTGCAAGCAAGTGAGAAATTAAATTATCCATCAATCAATTAATTAAATGATTGAGAAATTAAATTATCTATCTATTAATTAATTAATTAACTTATAAAACAATTTTCCACCGCAAATACTATTTACTAAGGGACACATTAGTTTCAATAAACCTAAAAGAAAAGCTAAGATAGAGTGATATTAAAATAATGTAGAAGTGAAGAGCTAATGCATTACAATGCAATGAAAGGAATAAGAGTAATGATTTAAAATATATGTGATCAAATAAATAAATATTCATAGGGAATCTATTGGTCAAAGTCTCGTTAGTGCTTATGCTCATTTAAAAATATATAATTTTTTAGGCAAAAGTGACTCCTCTAAAATAGGAAAAGGACTCTAAAATAGGAAAAGAAGGAGGGTATAAAATAGGAAAGTGATTTAATGTGGCAAAAATAAGTGGACGTAGCTGCTCAAATAAATATTGAAGGGGATCTATAGGTCAAAGTCTCGTTAGTGCTTATGTTACTTCGTTTAAAATTATATAACTTTTTATAGGAAAACACGGAGGATCTAATATGAAAGTGATTTAATGTGGAAAAAATAAGTGGACGTAGATGCTCCACAAGGGTTTTTTTTTTTAAATACATATATGAGATAGATATCACATGTTTAGAAAAAAAATGGTTTTCTTTTTTACTTAGGAATTAAAAGTGAGGTAAGAGTGAGATTGTTGTTATTGAGTGAATTCATAGTTATATTATTTAAAATTGTTTTTTAAGTTTAAAGTTATTATAAAAATAATTATAAAGAATTAAAGTTTAAAATGTTATTAGTGTAGATTTTAACGTGGGTAGAAGAATGATAATCATTTCGCCCAATCATCTAAGATAATCTTAATTAATAATTTATTATTATTATTATTAATGAGTAATAATTGAAGTAAATTATCACTGTAAAATATGGTATATATGTCTTATTCAAGGTAACCAACATTAATGTATCACATAGTTATATTGAGACTTTTATTCCAATTCACAACATTCAACCTCTCAAGTTAACCCACTATTTTTCTTTAACCAATATATTATATCATGAAAGACATTTTTAAAAATCATTTTATTAAATCCAAAATGTATAATACAATAGTGTGTTGGCATGATCGCAGGTTTGTTTGTTGGAATTGATGTCGACTTGCTAGTGGTAGCCCTTATGATCCTGATGGTTTGTGGTCAGAATGAATATCTACTAGATATGAGTTACCATTGACTTGATGTTGAGGTGTTTGGCCAACTAGGCCCTCATGATCTATGGAGCGATGTATGGCCAACTAGGCCTTTGTGATCCTGACTTGATGCAGAGGTGTTTGAAAACATAGTGCCTTATGATGGTGTCTATGACACTTCTAGAGGAGTTGCAGGGTCTGAAGAAGTTGTAGGAGGTCTGATAAGGGTTTGGAGATGCTTGTAAGTAAGGTTATGGGCAGAAAAGGAATTGAATATAGAGTAACACAGGTAATGAAAGGGAAACATGCATTATAACTCACCCTAATAGGCTTGTCACCTATAATATAATGCACTTCCTGAATATACAGGGTGTGTTATAGCTTGTATCGAGAGAAAATGAAAAACAACCACTAGAAAACCAATGGATTGCCCATGGTAATACAGAGAAGCTTCGATGTAGTGGTTGATTGAGTCATAATTGATCATTAGGACATAACTATTTATATATAAGTGATGGACAAAGGTTGGGTTGATGGTTAGAATACATTCTCTTTCTCAAGAGAGCATAGAAACCATGAATAGTGAAATGGGACATGGTGATGTATACCTAGTTTAGATTGTAGAGATTATGGCAGAGAGGTAGAGTATGGTATACACATAGTTAGGAGACAATGTAGGTAGAAGATCTGTAGATGATGGAGTATTATACTCCCATGCATTTGATTAGAGTTTAAATGATTGGTTTTCGATAGAGGTTGAGCTAGTGTGACGATGTGCATAGATTGATGGAAGAACAAAGTTTATTGGCTTTGGTGTTTTTATATAGCTAACATTACACTTGCAGCGCTTGATTAAAATAGACAAGGCTATTAATATATTGTTTGAGATGCCATATGGCTGAGTTTATATGTCAATAAATCATGAATTCCATATGTATGTGAGGCCTTGTATATTGGTGTGATTTGTATGTTTGAGTCATGAGTGGTAGAGTTTCTTTATAAATAAAGTGCTTGTATATTGTGAGTTCTAATCATTTATATGATGCATTCTATAATGTGGTATTTTTCATGAGTTGTTGTTAATGTTATGTTTTATATTGCTAGGTGAGAGAGTCTTGTTACTTATTGTTGAGAGGTTCTGAGATACATGTTGTTGAATTGATGCAAGAGCAGAGATTGGTTGAGAGTTGAATTGCAGTAAGTGGTTGATGTATTCAGATGATGTTGCTTTTGGGGTCCAATCTAAAATATTTTGAAATGTGGCCCTAGAGAGTTTGTGGAGGTTGGGGCCTCCGATAAGTGGTGGATTTCTAATATAGTAGTGGCTCCTTACTGGTGGTGGCTATTAAATAATTGATATGGAGTTGGACTTCCTAGCTAAAGCTAGCCAACAAACTATAGTAGGGGTTGTGGTTCCTAGTTGGTAGTGGCCAACTGAATGATGTATATCAAAATTGATTGAAGAAATGATAAAGAAGAGAAGTAAAGTAACAACAACACAGTGGTTTTTCCAAATAGGGCTTTGTTAAAATCTAAAAGTTCTATGCAGAAATTTAAAAATTCTTTGCAAAAGCTTGAAAGTTCTATGCACAAAACTTAATGTACTTTGCTGAAAATTGAATGTATTTTATAGAAAACTAAATAGCACTAAATGTACTTTCCATAAATTTGAATGTATTTTGAATAAAATTGAATAGAATTGAATTTACTTTGTAGAATGCTTAATTTACTTTACAGAAAATTGAATGTTCTATGTTGTTACAATTACTTAGAATGCAAATTTCTTCTTCAAATTTTTTCAGATCAACAATTTTAGATAGAACATAGACTTAAGGTTCATATGAATACATCCAAACAAAAATATGAGACACTGAGATTTGGTCCATAGACCAGGGCAAAACTCCTCAAGGGGGAAAACCCAAATGATTCTTCTTCTATTAGATTTCTTCAATTGTTTAGAAGAGTACAGAGAGAGAGAGAGAGAGAGAGAGAGAGAGAGAGAGAGAGAGAGAATGAATAAAGTCACCAATGTTTGATCAACTTGTAGCTGAATTGCACTTGCTCTTTGCTTGAAGATCTCCTCCTTCTCTTAATCAGATCATGTCCTTCAAACTTGCTCCAACTCTTCCCTTTCTCTTGCTCTTCACTAGCTCCCACACTTCTCTCTCACACACTCAACACTTGCTCTCCTTGTAACAACTCTGGGTTAGAAATCATGTAATAAAGTTAATAAAGGAAAAATAAGACCAAGGTCATGGGACACGTATTCCAAGTTGAATGTTGGGAAAAACATCATAGCAGGTGTTCATTTGGTTTATTATGGCTAAGGGAAAATCGGAAAAGGAAATGACAAAGGATTTGGAAAAACAAGAGGCATTAATTGGCATTTTATTTATGAAAATAATGGAAAATAGGAGAAAAGGAAGGTGAAAGGTCATAGGTTTCATGTGAGGAGGAAATTGAAGGAAAGTACTGGAAATTGAAGAAATTAGAGGCCTCAATAATAAAAAGGCTTATGAGGAGCTCTCTCTCCATTCTCTCTCTCTCACTTAAAGTATTCTTCGAGCACTATAACATTGGATAAAGGAAAGCAAAGGAGGGACAATGAAGGAAAAGGAAAACAAAGATCAAGTAAGGAAGAGTTGGATCAAGCTGCTACAACAGGATTACTTGTAGGTATCAAGTTGCAAGTATGATTTCCTTTCTAGTTTGGCATGCATGGTACATGCATGTGTGTATTTGGTTCTGTTTTTGTCATTGGCATGGGTTTTTCCAAGTGTGACAATGGTTTCAGCCTTGCCCTTCCATTTCCAGATAACCATGGTGTGATGGGGTTCTTTTACTTGGTTGAGTTGGATTGTTGGATGGTTTCGAAACTGAGTGGGGCGGTCTAAGGAAAATTCCCAAAGGCCTAGGAATCCCTTGACCGGTAAATGGTTGGATACACGGTAAATCTTGAGGGTGGAAATGGGAAATTCCTCACGTTTTAGGTGGAGATATCTAGAGGCATCCATGCTTATTTAGGGCCTAGTGATCCCTTGACTGGTATATAGTAGAATTGTGATAAAGCATGATAGTGTATGTTTATTGTTTGGGCCTAAGAATCCCTTGACCGATATATGGCAGCATACACAGTAAAGCCTGGTTGTATAAATGGGGATTTCAGGCCTAGGAATCCCTTAACTAGTAATGGTGGGATACACAGTAAATCCCGAGGAAGCCCTGGTTTGTTTTGTTGTGAGTCCCACATTTATGCTTGGAATAAGGCACGGGGGTGATTGGCTAAAATAAAGATTTGGTTCAGCCCAATATATGGTCAGGTGGTATGTGGAAGTCCCTTGGTTGGATGTTGCCTATGTTAATAAGAGCTCTTTTCCTCTTGTATTTTATGAGTAAATGTACTTGTATTATGTGGCTTTAATGGATATTTTATCATGGTTATTATTTTGGTTATATGCTAGCTATAAGCATGGTTTTATGAAAAATCTTAGTCATGGCTCTCATCATGTTTTGATTAGTAAATGAATGGTTAATAAATGTATGACCTAATAGATGATAATGTAGCTATTGTGAGAGGGCATTAGACCTTCTTGACAATCTTCAAATAATTATGAGCTCCCTATGTTCAAATATGTGATTATGACCTATAGATTACATGTTCATGATGTGTTTGATGGAATTTCTGTCATGGTTAGGCCTTGCTAGGTCAAGTTCTTATCCAAGTTTTGTATGGAGGTTTTGTATTTATGTCATTCATTTTTTTGGAAAGTTTCATCAAGTTCTGCGAAGTGACCTGGAATCTAGCCCTGAAAAGGTGGCTTAGATCTTGTGGACGCTGGCACAGAACTGGCTAGAAAAGGTTGCAATTGTTGGGTTGTGTTATATTCTTTCCATGACTAGCCCACGTAGTTAATCGGGGGGGTTAGAGGGGGGGTGGAGCCCCCCTTCGTTGCGCCGATTGTGTAGCTGGGGGGGGTCACAGGGCGTTTGAGGTGTACCCGTAACCCCACTTTATGGGGTCTAGGGCAGCGCCTCGAAAAATTTTGGTTTTGGATCCTATGTTAGGTTGGACGGACCCACCTATGGTTTTGTGCATGATTTTCGCACATGTTTTTTGGACGCGATGGTTTTTGGTCCATGGTATTGGACGCGATGGTTTTTGGTCCATGGTATTGGATGCTTCGGCATGTATAAATATGTATTATAACATTGAAAGGAACATAATGAAAAATCAAGCTGGTAGTCCCGGTTTTGGGATCCAGGGGAAAATCTCTATGTATATGTGTTTTGTGTGTTATGCTCTCGCACTGTTTATTTTTTGTGTTTTAGAATTCGTATGCAGGTAATTTTTGCACGGGGTTAAAACCTACATTTGGTATCAGAGCAGTTTTGGCTTCAAGGGGATGCCTTTGTCGCTGAGGGGTTTCGCTCGGGCCCGTGGTAGACCCTGTTCAGTGGGAGATCTGTGAGATCGATTTTGGTGGTAAAATAAGATGGCGAGAAGTGGAAAGATAGAGATCGAGAAATTTAATCGTCAGAGTTTTGAGTTGTGGAAACTCAAGATTGAGGATTTATTGGTGGATAAAGATCAGTGGCTCGCGGTAGATCCAAGTACTAAACCAACGGGAGTGTCCGATGAAGAATGGAAGAAGTTGGATTAGAAGGCAAAACGCACAATATGATTGTGTGTCTTAGATTCAGTATTGTTGAATGTATCAGGGGAAGCTACGACGAAGGATTTGTGGGACAAGTTAGGGACTTTGTACAAATCTAAGTCTTTGGTGAATAAACTGTTCTTACGGAAAAAGTTGTATAACCTGAGGATGAAAGATGGAGACTCGGTGATAGAGCATCTGAATGCATTTAATATTGTGGTAAGTCAGTTAGCATCTGTTGATATTAAAATTTCAGATGAAGATAAGTGCATTAGTTTGTTGTGTTCTCTACCAGATTCGTGGGATAGTCTGATTATTGCAATAGGTAGCAATGCAACTACCTTGCAGTTTGATGAAATAGTCTCAGCCTTGCTGACGAAGGAGATGAGACAGAAAAATATGGAGAGCCAGAATGGTGATGCCTTGTCTATACGAGCACGGTCCTAGAACATAAACAAAAATAATTCATCGAGTGGGAGATCTAAATCTAGAGGAAGATCTAAATCTCCAGGAAAACCTGTAAAGGTGGTGTGCTGGAAATGCGGAAAGGAAGGGCACTTCAAAAGGGACTGTAAATCTAAAGCTCCTGATAAAGGAAAGGGATTTGATGATGCTCCTTCTGTAGAGGCGAAAACCACCTCAGATGAAGGTGGGGATGTGTACTTGGCTTCTTGAAGTACACATGTAGATCATGAGGCATGGTTGATTGACTTAGGTGCATCCTTTCACTTCACTCCCCATAGAGAGTGGTTCTGCGAGTATGATAAATACGATGGTGGTGCTGTCTTCTTAGGGGATGATAGGAAGGCTAGAATCGTTGGTTGCGGAAAATTAAAGTTGAAGTTGCAAGGTGGAAGGGTTAGAACACTTCCGAGTGTTTTGCATATTCCTGCATTAGCCAAAAATCTGATTTTTGTAAGAAAGTTGGATGATGCAGGTGTAAAGACAGTTTTCAAGAAAGATACCTGCAAGATGGTTCGGGGAGCACTGGTATTGATGTGGGGAGTTCGGATTGGAACTCTGTACAAGCTGCAAGGTAGCACTGTTGTTGATGGGTGCAACAGTTTTGTGGTTCCTGAAAGTGGAGCTGAAAATCTAGTGGTCTTTTGAGAGAAGACCATGCTATGGCATCAAAGGCTTGGACATATTGGAGAGAAGGGCCTTTGAATACTTCATGGTAAAGGTATGGTAGAAGGTATGAGTAATAGCTCTCTGGATTTTGATTTCTGTGAAAATTGTGTATAGGGGAAGGAGAATCATGTGAGTTTCCCCTCTGGTGGTAAGAGGGCGAAACAGATATTAGAGTTTGTGCACAGTGATGTGTTTAGACTTGTGAAGGTTCCATCACTGGGTAAGTCTGTGTACTATGTATCATTTATAGATGACTTCTCAAGGAATACATGGATATATTTCCTTAAGAAGAAATTTGAAGTCTTTGACAGGTTTAAAGAATTTAAGGCTCTGGTGTAAAACCAGATAGAGGAGAAGAAAAAGGTGCTGAGGATAGATAACGATGGAGAGTTTTGCAGTAAGGAATTTGAAGAATTCTGTAAGAAGTGTGGTATAGCACGGTAGAAGACTACTCCATATACACCTCAGAAAAATGGAGTTGCAGAAAGAATGAACAAGACATTGATGGAAAGGGCAAGAAGCATGCTCAGTGGTGTCGGGTTAAAACATGAATTCTGGGCATAGGCGGTGGAGACAGCATGTTACCTGGTCAACAGATCACCTTCATCAGCGTTGGAGGATAAGACTCCACAAGAGGTATGGACTGGTAAGGAACCCTCTCTTTCACATCTGAGGGTATTTGGATGTGATGCATATGTACATGTTCCAAAGGAGAAATGAACCAAGTTGGATAGTAAATCTGAAAAGTGCATCTTTATTGGGTGTAAGGATGGTTTAAAGGGTTATAAGCTTTGGAACCCAGCAACAAGGAAGGTTGTGTACAACCGAGATGTGGTGTTCAGAGAGGTGAAAGATGTTATTAAACATGAAGTCCAACGAAAGGAACCTGAGAAGATAGAGTTTGAGCTGAAGGAGGAAGAATCAGACTCTACAGCAGAGGAGGAATTAGAAGATGAAGAGCCACAAACTCCGGGTGTAAGAAGATCAGTTCGAGAAAGAAGGAAGCCAGAAAGTTATAGTTCATTTTCTTTCTGTTCAAATTTTGCTTTATCTATTATTGATGATGATCCCAGAACTGTGATGGAAGCAGTAGATTCAAAGGATGGAAAACTCTGGAAAGAGGCCATGGTTGATGAAATGGCATCTTTGCACAAAAATGAGGCTTGGGATTTGGTGGAGTTGCTGGCTGGAAGGAAACCCATTAGCAACAAATGGGTGTTCAAGAAGAAGACAAATGCAGAAGGAAAGGTGGAGAAATACAAAGCTCGGTTGGTAGCAAAAGGCTATTCCCAGGTGCCGGGAATTGATTTTTGTGATATTTTTTCTCCTGTTGCCAAGGTAACTTCTATTAGATTACTTTTATCTGTTGCTGTTGCTTTTGATTTTGAGGTAGAACAGATGGATGTGAAGACAACATTTCTTCATGGGGATCTGGAAGAGGAAATATACATGAAGCAACCTGAAGGCTTTGCAGTGAAGGGTAAGAAAGAACTGGTATGCAAGTTAAAGAAGTCTATGTATGGGTTAAAACAGTCACCAAGGATGTGGTATCAGAAATTTGATACATTTATATGGGGACTTGGCTTCACTAGAAGAAAAGCATATCACTGTGTGTATTTTAAATTAATTGGTGACTGTGTTATTTATTTGGTCTTGTATGTGGATGATATGTTGCTGGTTGGAAATGACAAAGAAATTATCCAGGATTTGAAGACCCAATTGTCCTCCAAATTCGACATGAAAGATCTTGGTGCTGCAAACTATATTTTGGACATGGAAATTAAAAGAGATCGGGAAAAGAGAAAGCTCTGGTTAAACCAGAGGAAGTATGTTGAGACAATACTGCAGAGGTTTAATATGCATGACAGTAAACCGGTGAAGGTTCCTATTCCTGTAGGTGTGAGGTTATCTGCTGAACAGTGTCCCAAGACACAAGAAGAGGAAGAGGACATGTCCCGTGTTCCATATGCAAGTGCAGTCGGTAGCCTGATGTATGCAATGGTCTGTACTAGACCAAACATTGCACATGCAATGGGAGTATTGAGCAGGTTTATGTCAAAACCAGGGAAGGAGCACTGGACATCAGTGAAGAGGGTTTTCAGGTATTTGCATGGCACTAGTGATTATGGTTTGTATCAGGATTGGACAGAATGTTGGATATTCGTGGCTTTGTTGATGCAGACTGGGCTGGAGATCTAGATCAGAGAAGATCTACAAGTGGGTATGTGTTTAACCTATTTGGAGGTGCAGTCAGTTGGATGAGTACGAAACAATCTGTAGTGGCACTATCAACTACAGAGGCAGAATACATGGCAGCCACTCATGCAAGCAAGGAAGCAATTTGGTTGCGGAGATTGTGTTCAAGTATGGGGTTAGTACAGGGAGCTATAAGGATAGACTGTGATAGTCAAAGTGAAATTTTCTTGGCAAAGAACCCCACATATCATTCAAAGACAAAGCACATTGGTGTTTAGTATCACTTTGTGAGGGATATGATAGAAGACAAAAAGGTGTTTTTGGTAAAGGTGGACACTTTGAAGAATACTGCAGATGCATTGACAAAATCTGTGAGCTTTGAGAAGTTCTCTTGGTGTAGAGAGACAATGGGCATTTCAGGGCTGGAAAAATGACTAAGCTCTCTTGTGGCCCCCTGTGGAAAGAAAACAAGTGGGAGAAGGTTGGGTTGTGTTATATTCTTTCCACGACTAGCCAACGTAGTTAACCAAGGGGTGGAGCCCCCCTTCGTTGTGCTGATTGTGTAGCGGGGGGGTCACAGGGGTTTGAGGTGTACCCGTAACCCCATGATTGTGTTTTAGAATTCGTATGCAGGTATTTTCTGTACGAGGTTAAAACCTACAACAATCGTTGGGAAGCAGGCCTGTGGGAGCGAATGGATGGTTTTAGTTACATGGAGGCCTTGTCATGGGAGAGAATCAAGGTTTAGTTTAGTGAAAGGATAAGTTAACTCAGGGGTTGGGTACCTGGAGTGAATGGTTAGCTCCTGGGGGTCCTGTAGTACCTGAGGGGGGTCAGTAAAGTCTTGGTTTGTCGACTCCATTTCCTTAAGGTGATCTATGAGGTTGAGTCATATCATAATAACTCTTCATCACATATTTACTTCGGTGAACCAGTAAGATTAAGTGTGGGAGGAGAATGTTACTCTCCTTCTTCACAATGAACATGCTACTGTCAATTCTCACTTTCTCTTTCTTAAATAGATGAGAAAGGAGAGGAGTTGCAAAATGAATTCATGCCTTTAGCCAATAATAAGAGAATCGAATTCCACGAGGGCGGAGTTACTTGAAGATAAGTGTAACTCATCCCAAGAATAGAGAGAGAGCTAGACTTGTCTTAAGGAGTTACAATTCAAATTAGGGAGAGGAGAGTTACACTTAAACATGGGAGAATATTTGGTGAGAGTTACAAATCGAATTGAATGAGGGAGTTACACGTGAATTTAATGAGGCAGAGTTACACTTTTTCCATACATTAAATTAGTGAGGGAGAGTTACATTCTCTTAAATGTGGAGTTACTATTTTATTCCAAGAGAGAGGTTTGATTTTCCAAGTAAGAGATTCTCAATTTAATTTACTTATTCTATGAAAGAATAGTTTTTATTAATCCATTACAGGTGAATGACTTTAGACTATTTTATAAACAATAGTATCACAATAGTAATAATACTAGTAAGGATAAATATATTAGTTCTTGACTTGTATAATCATGATTGATTTGATTCTAAAGTGGATTCCATAGGTTAATATCATCCTTGATCATTTAGACATGACTTTATTTTTTTGGAATGTCACTTCCAAATTGAGCTGTGACTTACAATTTTTTGAAAATCATAATAGAATTGTCAGAAATGAAATTTTATTATAGGTGGTTCAAACATAATTGAAAGATATGATTTATACTAAGAGAAATTCATCCATGAGCTACAAAACTTTAACACTCCCTCTTAGTTAGGGAGGAATTTCTTTATGCATCAAATATCTCTGCTTCCTCTAATCTCTTTCATTCATCTCAACTCAACTTTGCTCTGTAACATCTGTAACAATGAAATCACAATCTAAAGAAGAGTCATCCACTTGTCACGAATTTGGAAAGGAAAGTATCATCACATGTCACATAGACAAGTAATACACAACCAATTTTCATCTAAGAATTTAGGTGATAGAACACAAACATCAGATAGACAAGACTCGAACAATTCACACAAAAAATAATCAAACACAACCAAGTGTCAAGTGGTAGAACACCTGCATCCTAGAAAAGTCACACAGATAAGTCTAACTCTGCCTATTGGCTAGATAGGTTGTTGTTCCCACGTCCCAGACTGTGGGTCAGATGCATACTGAGGTGTACTCTTGTGGAACACACTACAAAAGAGGTCCCCCCATCCTAAGGAGCTTTCTGGCAACATTCCCTAATCTTGTGTGCTCTAACAGGTGGGAAAGGAAGCTCAGTGTTCTCAATCAGTTGTGACCGCTTCTTGGAAGGGTCACGTCCATAATTCCAAGTTGCTCTCTAAAAACCAAGAAATTTCCTTTCGGTAAAGACTTGGTAAGAATGTCAGTGATATGATCATCAAAGGAGATGTGATGAAGCATCACTGCTCCTCTCTGCACCATATCCCGGATACATTGATACTTGATCTCAATATGCTTTGAATTATCATGAAACATAATATTTTTTTCAAGACGAATTCCACTCTTATTTTCACAATATATATAACTGTTGTGTTTGGAACTTTCTCAAATAGTTCCCCAAAAAACCTTCTCAGTCAAATTGCCTCACAACTAGCCATGCTAGCAACAATGTACTTAGCTTCAGTTTTACTCAGTGCAATAAACTTCTACTTTTTTCTCATCCAAAAGATCATGGCATATCCCAAGATAAAAAAACACCCAAAAGTGCTCTTTCTATCAATAGAGTTACCATCCCAATCAACATCAATATATCCATGAAGTATTATATTTTTAGCATTGTATTTCAATCCTAGATTGATAGTTCCATGCAAGTATCTTAATACATGTTTCGCAGCAAGCCAGTGGGAGTGAAAGGGATTAATCATATGTTCACTTAAAGTTTTTACAACAAATCATATGTCTGGCCTAATGTTTCCAAAAAACATCAAAGCACCAATGAACTATCTATACTCTGTGGGATTTTCCAAACTAGGTCCTGTAGCTTTGCCACATAATTTCTTAAAGTTTATTTCCATAGGAGTATGCATGGAATTACATTCTACCATAACAAATATTTCAATAATCTTAACAACATATTTTCCTTGAGAAAGACAAATTTCACTAGGTATTTTCCATACCTCTAAACCCAGAAAGTAATGCATAAAACGAAGGTATTTCATTTCAAATTTAGAATCTAACTCCCTCTTACACTGGAGGATAAGAGGTTCTCCTCCTGTCAAGAATAAATCATCAACATACAATACCAAAATAAAATGTATACCTTGGTTTTCCTTGAAATATAGGTTTGGGTCTGCACTGCTTCTTGTGAAACCAAGCTTTATCAGATATCTATCAATGTGGGAATACTAAGCTCTTGGAGCTTGCTTCAGCCCATATAAGGGTGTCTTCAGTCTGCATACACGAGTTTCTCTGTCATGCTCTTCAAAGCCTTGTGCTTGTTCCACAAATACCTCTTCCTTGAGCAAGCCATGCAAGAAATCTTTTTTTAGGACCATATGCTGAAGAGTCCATCCTTGACTAGCAGTTAAGGCAACAACAAATCGAATAGTAGTATATCAAGCTACAGGTGCAGAAATCTCATCATAATCTATTCCCTCTTTCTGAGAGAAACCTCTAGCTACAAATCTGCACCATCTGCACCATGTTTAATCTTAAACAACCATTTGGAAGTGACAACAAATTTACCTTAGGGTCGATGAACCACTTCCCAAACATCATTCTGGATGATGGACTCATATTATTCAATCATGACATCTTTGCAGACTTGTTCTTTTGCAGCTTCTTCAAAGGTGCATGGTTATGCATGAATGATGTTTCTCATGGTAGCAAGATACCCTTGAAACCAACTTGGTTTCTTACTTTCTCTGAACATTCCTCTTGGGGAAGCATGTTGTTCAACATATTGCAAGGTATCTCGCAACCATAGTGGTCTCTTTCTGGCAGGAGGATCATGTGGTGGAGGATCTAGATGATCCATGGAACACATTAGATTATGAGCAAGCTCATTCTTAGGTTCCGGTTCAGACTCAGATGCAGGCTCTTTTTCATTAACAACCTGTCTTTCAGCAATGGCAGGAGGAGGAGAGTCTCTTGCTTTTCTAATTGTTGCATATTCATCAAATGTTATATCTATGCTAAAATCTATAATTCTTTGACTAGGTACATAAATTCTATAAGTTTTTGAATTATCATAATATCAAACAAATGTACCTTTCTTACCTAAAGCTTCCATTTTGTTCATTTTCTCTGTTGGCACATGGAAGTACATAGGACAACACAAGATTATCAAATGATTCACTTCAGGCCTTTTACTAGTGAAGACTTCTTCAAAATTCCTAATGTCTAAGGCTCGATGAGGAGTTCTATTTTTCACATAAACAACAATATTTGTAGCTTCTTCCCACAGAAACTTTGGTAGCTTTTGATCATGTGACATTGTTCTGGCTGCTTCCATAATGATTCTATTATTCCTCTCAGCCACACCATTTTTTTGTGGATTTTACAACACAATGGTTTCTTTCTTGATTCCGATATCTTTGCAAAGATCATTAAAATCATTGGAGGTAAATTCTCCCCTATTATCAAATCTAAAATCTTTGATTAGATTTCCAGTTTGATTTTCAATCAGAGCCTTGAAATATCTAAACATGTTAGAGGTTTCCCCTTTATTTTCTAAAAAAAATATCCATGTCTCGCGAGAAAAATCATCAACAAAAATCATGAAATACAAGTAGCCACCAAGAGAAGTAACAAACATAGGTGCACATAAATCAGAATGTATGAGCTGAAGTACCTGACTAGTTTTTGTTTTACTTGAAGGGAATGGTCCCTTTATATGCTTTCCACTTGCACATCCTGGGAAAACTCCTTCAAGATCCATTCTAATCAATGGCATTCAAGAAACCATCTTCCTTACATGAGGTAAGGATTTGTAGTGTAGGTAAGTGAATCTTCTGTGCCATAGCTCACACTAAAAATTGGTACCATGGATCAATGCATGAATGGGTTTATCATTGACTTTGTAAATCCCTTCACATATTGATCCAAGAGTGAAGGCTTATCTCACACTTGACTTCAAAGGCCAGGTTAGAACTTTTCCATTAATAAAAACAAATTTCATTCCTTTATCTTCTAGAGAATATATGGATACAATATTCTTTTACAAACCAGGTACATACAATACTTCTTGCAGAAAATTAGATTTTCCATCATCTAATTGAAATGAAACCGAATGATAACCTTTGACTTGGTGAGTATAATTATCTCCAAGGATAACATTTAAATTAGTATCTCTCTCAACTATATTAGAGAGTGCTTCTTTGTAACTAGTAAAATGTTTGGAAGCACCACTATCAACTAACCAACTATTAAATGAATTTGTAGAAGAAAAAGTAGAAAGAGAAGAAGCAAGAAAATATTCTAATTGAGTTTCCGCTGCATTATTTCTATACCTTGTATTTCTTGTTTTCTTAGTATGACCTTTGCTTTGATTTTTAGAAGTTTCTTTTCTATAATCAAATTTGTTTTTGAATCTAGGCGATGCTCTTCTTCTTTCTTTACAATCACGAGCAACGTGACCATGCTTTTGAAAATTAAAGAATCTAACTTTTAAAATTTCTAGATTCCCTTTCTTTCATTTGAAAGCAATTTTTTTATTACCTTTCTTTATATTTTCATAGGCTAAAAATGTAGTATGTTCTTCTTCTTCATGATGTGAAATTCTCCCTCTGGAGATCATTTTTGCCTCCTCTTGGATACACTTTCCCAAGAGCTCATAAAATGTGGGAATAATGTTGATATTTCTTTGATTTCACCCTTTTTATGTTTGGATTTGACAACAACACTTGAATTCTTTGGTGGATCATCTATTGTTCCTTCAACATATTCCAAATCTTTTTGTTCTTCAAGAGCGATATCTAGAATTTCTTTCCATGTTCCAAAGTTTGAAACATCATTCAACTTTTCCTCTACCTTGAAGTAGGGCAAAGTCATATTGATAAAAAAACTTTGGCAGCAAGTGGGGTCTCTTCAAGTGATCTCCGGTCTTGGACTTCTCTTCACCAAGGCTTTGATACCATGTTAAAATTTGAAAGTTCTAAGTATAAATTTGAAAATTCTTTGTAGAAACGTGAAAGTTCTATGCGGAAAATGGATTTTACTTTGCAGAAAAATGAATGTATTTTACAAAAAACTGAATGGAACTAAATGTACTTTGTAGAAAGTTGAATATATTTTGCATAACACTGAATGGAACTAAATGTACTTAGTATAAATTTGAATTTACTTTGCATAAAATTGAATATTATATGTCATTACAATTACTTAGAATGCAAATGTGTTCTTCAAAACTTTTCATATTAGCAGTTATAGATAGAACATAAATTTAAGGATGATATGAAGATAGCCAAGCACAAATATGAGCCACTGATATTTTGGTCCAATGACTATGGTAAAACCCCTGAAGGGGGGAAAACCGAAATGATTCTTCTTCTATGATTTTTCTTCAATTGTTCGACAAAGTACAGAGAGAGAGAATGAGAATTAATAATGTCACCAAATTCTGATCAACTTGTAGCTGAATTGCACTTGCTCTTTGCTTGAATATATCCTCCTTCTCTTAATTAGATCATGTCCTTCACACTTGCTCCAGCTCTTGCCTTGCTCTTGTTCTTCACTAGCTCTCACACCTTTCACACACACTCAACACTTGTTCTCCTTCTTCACAATGAACATGCTACTCTTGAATCTCACTTGTTCTTGCTTAAATAATGAGAAAGGAGAGGAGTTACAAAACAATTTCATGTTTTGAGCCAATAATAGGAAAATCAAATTCTATGAGGGAGGCGTTACTTGAGGAGAAGTGTAACTCATCCCAAGAATAGAGAGGGAGGTACACTTGTCTTGAGGAGTTACAATTCAAATTATGGAGATAGAAAGTTACACTTAGACATGGAAGATATTTGGTGAGAGTTACAAATTGAATTGAATGAGGGAGTTACAAGTGCATTTGAAGAGGAGGAGTTACACTTTTTCCATACATTGAATTAGTGAGAGAGAGTTACATTCTCTTACGTGTGGAGTTACTATTTTATTCCAAGAGTATGAGATTCTTATTTTAATTTACTTATTCCATGAGAGAATTCATTTTTATTAATCCATTAAAGGTGAATGACTTTAGAAAATTTTATAAGTAATAGTATAATAATAATAATAATACTAGTGAGGATAAAAATATTAATTTTTGACTTGTATAATCATGATTGATTTGATTTTGAAGTGGATTCCATATGTTGAGATCATCATTTATCATAGACAAGACTTTCTAGTTTTGGGAAGTCACTTCCAAATTGAGATGTGACTTACAATGTTTGGAAAGTCATATTAGAATTTTCAAAAATGAAATTTTAGTATAGGTGGTTCAAACAAAACTAAAAATATATGATTTCTTCTAGGAGAAATTCATCCCTGAGCTGCCAAATTTTAACAGGTTTTCCACTTAACATCTAGTCTCCCTATGTGATGTTATTTGTGTCTCCTATGCATGATTATATTGATTTCTTACTATGGTTTGTTTACTTAGATATGCTGATGATATGATATGTAGTGTTTGAACAATTTTTTTTGCAGAATTTTTTTAAAGTTGTATATTTTCTATCACTACTAATTCACGCCCCTCTGACCTAGTAGTGACCTGGTTTGCAACATAGTAAACCATGGAAAATTTCCCACAATTAATTTCCTACATCTTTAGTTAAACCCTAGCCATGCATCTAAATGACATGATGGATTTAGGGTTATGATGGTTTTCTCCTCCAGTGTCTTCACTTCTAACATATCAACATTCAATGCCATAATTTGAGGAGGCTCGCGGGTTCAATGTGTAGAAATTTTGAATAATATGACACTTATTCAACAGATATTATCCCGATTATACACTATTGCGGAAAACATGCATAATACATAACCTCCTCTACGTTTATCATCAATTTACAGAAGCAGAAATAATAACATGCGCACATAGAAGCATCAATCGCACATATCAACATAGTATTTTCCCGAGGAAAGCATCTCGCTAAAAACCCCAACTATCTGTATATTATATTGATTGAGAACATGTAACAAACATAGTACAATACTCCTCACAAGTATCCAGCACTATCTCCACCTGTTACACACAAAACTAGCTCAGATTTGATCTCCAAATCTCCCCTGCTGCTTTTCCTGCCTCCACTGCACAATCCCGCAAGAGAATGAATGAGAATGGCTGATCCAAACTCCTATTTACCTTGTGAAAATCACCCACACTGTAAATCACGTGAGCACAAGCTATATTTCACTTGGTATTGGCCCACACCACGCAGAGATCATTGGCATAACTCAATCCCATGCATGTGCACAATCTCATGCACAACTGATAGCAATCTCAACCTCTAACACCTATCTCCACTGAACTGTACATGCACTAAGTTAACTGATGTATTCTTCAGTTGCATTATGAGTTAATAATTAGTGAATTAATTAATAACTAATTCACACAACTCATCACTTAGTCTATTGATTTCTTAGACTAAATACAACTAGTTCAACTAAGTCAAACTGAACACAACTCCATTAACTGCTCATCCAACTCCACAGAACTCAACCACATGAGTTCTAACTGATGTCCTACATGCAATAGCTCAACTGACTCATAAAGAAAGTGTATTTCCTTCTGACAGCTGCATGTGCCACATCTGTAGCTCAAACTGAAGTGCTCCAAGAGAATAAGATAAAGTTTATAGTCTAAATATTATTATGAGACAATAATATTTGACTTTTCTATTTTTGACTAGCAGTCTAAAAATAGACTCTGATCACTCCTGCTGTGATCCAAAAATAGACTTTGCGCCATAATTTGCCTGTGGGCCCACTTAGTGAAGGCGACTCCTTTCCACTAAGCTCCATCATCTTGTTGCATTCTCAACAAGCATTTCTTGTTGCACACTTTTCAACACTCCTTCTCAACAAGAAAGGCTTCCTCTCAAACCCAATCCTGAAACTCTGGAATGTTCTGCATGCAACACATCTGCCCGGTCCACTTTGCTCCAGCAACACTTGGAACAAAAACACTCCCAACTGACCACTCTGTTGGGCTAGGAACATACTTTGATGCTGAAGCTCTACCTGCTGCTGACAAGTGCTCCCTATCTAACATCTGCGCTACTGCAACATCTCCATGCATCTCACACCATTGCACACCTCTCTGTGCCACCTAGCACTGTGCAAAACACTTGTGCCTCTCGCATTGCTGCAACCTGCTAGCTATGCGCTGTCCTGGGATTCCCTGCACTGTCGCTCTCTTTGCCGCTCCATCCGCATCTGTCTCTACCCAATCAGTCAGTTCTTGCTACTCCACATCGAGGCTCCCGTAGTAAGGTCTCATCCAAGAGGTTGGGTACCTCAAGGATCTTGCCCCTCCTCCTTGGGACAATCAATCCACATCACCCCACCTCCTACCTGGAGGTATGGCTGCATGTGATCCCTCAGCCCACCTGGCTCGAAGTTTCCCCCTACTAGAGGTCTATGCATGAGTAGATGTCTCTACTCGATCTCCTCTCAGCTTCCCTTGTTGTGGCTGCTCCACAACCTCCTGAAGCTGCTGCACCAATCGTGGATCCTCCACAATCATCTGAGACTTCTTCTGGCTCTGCATGTTAAGAGGTAATATACGCTCCCACTCAACCACCAAGTCTGCATCAGTTGCCTCGCTGCTCAAGGCTTTGCATGCATCTTGAACCTCAAGAGCATACAGGTTCTTGACCCGTGAACCAATTTGCTTCACCTATCTAGTGATGATGTGTCTAAGGAAAACCTTTCCCTTACTGAAGACTACATCATAGCCTCTGTCTTCTAGCATCGCTATCGACTCCAAGTTTCTCTTCAGTCCTAGTACATACTTGACATCAGTCAAGGTAAGGCAAGCTCCATGCTCCCTCTGAAAAATAACCGTGCCTACCCCTGAGACACTATACTTCTCATCATTACCCATCCCTATGAGTATCTGGAGATCTTTCTCCTCCAAAGTATTGAACAAACTTTTGTCACCAGTCATGTGGAAAGAAGCTCCACTGTCAAGAAACCAACCACTTCCCATCATGGATGAAACCATGCATGCGAAGAGTGTGAAATCCAACTCAAACTATGAAGCAAGTGCCTCACCTTCAGATCCTTCCCCGGATCCCTTCTTGGATTTCTTCTTTGGGCAATTAGTAGCATAATGGCCCAACTCATGACAACGAAAGCATCTCACCTTTGACTTGTCAACCTTCTTCCCATCATTGGAAGAACTAGATTCGGAAAGAGAAACCTTCCCCTTCCCCTTCTTCACCTTACTCTCTAAGGCACAGTTCTCCTCATCATGCATAGATGAAGAACTGTCTCTGGTGCGCCGTCTAATCTCCTCTTACACAAGATCCGACCAAAGTCTCTCCCATCCTGGAAATTTCTCCCTTCCATTCACCGAGTCCTGGTAGGTATGCCTACTCTTAGGAAGGCCAAGGAGTGCTAGACTCACCATATCCTCATCCTCAACAGTTACCCCCACACTTCCCAGCTCATCCTGGCATTGGGTGAAATTCGTGAGATACTGGGGCATACTGTCTCCATTCTCACACCTAATGTTTCTGAGTTTATCCTTGAGCGCCATTCCACCAGCTCAAAACTCAACTGGTTCTGATTTAAAAATTCGTGAGAACAAAGTATTTCTTGTACAGAGTCGACTATATGGGCATTCACCAGATATCTCACCTTCCAAAAGAAGGATGAATCCAGAAGCTACCTGGCCCGATTACAGACTCTGCCTGAAGAAATAAAATGTAAACACTTTCTGAATAATAGATATGATGATCAATCCTCGCTTTGATATCCTGTAGAACTTTTTCTACAAATCAAAGAGCTTTGATACCATGTAGAAATTTTGAATAATATGACACTTATTCAACAGAGATTATCCTGATTATACACTATTGCGGAAAACATGCATAATACATAACCTCCTCTACGTTGATCATCAATTTACAGAAGCATAAACAATAACATGTGCACATAGAAGCATCAATCACACATATCAACACAATATTTTCCCGGGGAAAGCATCTCGCTAAAAACCACAACTATCTGCATATTATATTGATTGAGAACATGTAACAAACATAGTACAATACTCCTCACAAGTATCCAGCACTATCTCCACCTGTTACACACAAAACTAGCTCAGATTTGATCTCCAAATCTTCCCCGCTGCTTTGCCTGCCTCCACTGCACAATCTTGCAAGAGAATGAATGAGAATGGCTGATCCAAACTCCTATTTACCTTGTGAAAATCACCCACACTATAAATCACGTGAGCACAAGCTATATTTCACTTGGTATTGGCCCACACTATGCAGAGATCATTGGCATAACTCAATCCCATGCATGTGCACAATCTCATGCACAACTGATAGCAATCTCAACCTCTAACACCTGTCTCCACTGAACTGTACATGCACTGAGTTAACTGATGTATTCTTCTGTTGCATTATGAGTTAATAATTAGTGAATTAATTAATAACTAATTCACACAACTCATCACTTAGTCTATTGATCAGTTAGACTAAATACAACTAGTTCAACTAAGTCAAACTGAACACAACTCCATTAACTGCTCATCCAACTCCACAAAACTCAACCACATGAGTTCTAACTGATGTCCTACATGCAATAGCTCAACTGACTCATAAAGAAAGTGTATTTCTTTCTGACAGCTGCATGTGCCACATCTGTAGCTCAAACTGAAGTGCTCCAAGAGAATAAGATAAAGTGTGTAGTCTAAATATTATTATGAGACAATAATATTTGACTTTTCTATTTTTGACTAGCAGTCTAAAAATAGACTCTGATCACTCTTGCTGTGATCCAAAAATAGACTTTGTGCCATAATTTGCCTGCAGGCCCACTTAGTGAAGGCGACTCCTTTCCACTAAGCTCCATCATCTTGTTGCATTCTCAACAAGCATTTATTGTTGCACACTTTTCAACACAATGAGTTAGATCAACTATATGTGTTAAAAAATTAATGAAATCCCTAAGGCCGTAGTGCATGCCAACCTGTATGATATAATGGATTTAAAGTTGGACAATTATGGTTTAGTATGGAAGTTCACTATATATGGTTCTTAACTGGGTCTTCAAATCTCTAGACAGACAAAAATTGGTACCCTCTCATTAAAGGGATAAATTTCAGTCTCTTTTTATGGATACAATTTTTCTAACTTTCTATTTTAAGAAAAGGAAGATTAGGATCTTATCTTCAAAAGTGGTACATATTTATGAGGGATCAAGATCTCTACCTAGATAAGAGGGTCCTAGTTTTAATATTGTGAATGACGCCCCCTCTATAGTTTCGGTGTGGGTTAAATTATCTCACTTTCCCCCACACTATTGGAATGAGGAGACATTTAGAAATATCATGAATGTTTTTTGGCATTACATTAATTGGGATGAGCCATGGTATATGATGTTTTCTTGTTATCAAAAATATTGAAGTGGATCTAAGAAACAATTTACCTACAATTGTTAATTTGAATCTAGACAATTGGAACTTCCTCCAAGAAGTTAATTATGTTCATCTTCCCTTTAAGTAAAAATTATGCATTAAGTATGGAAATTTTTCTAGGTATTGCAAAAAAATGGAGGAACAACAAAAGTAGGCTAAAGATGGGAAACAAAAGAAACAACCAAAGCATAAAGGAGGCCTTTCTTGTCAAAATGAAACAACAAAAGTCATAAAATTGAATGGTGTTGGTTAAAAGGATCCACTTTCTCCTCATAAACTACCTTCTAATGAGGATCAAGCCTTATATTCAAATGAAAACAAGGATCCAATCTCTCAAGGTAATAAGCATGAAGTGTTGGAAAAATTGGAGAAAGAAATAGAAATTACAAATACATCATATCATATGGAGTTCACTCCAAATAAGAGTATTAATGGAGGGAATGAAGACATGCCATCATTAGAATATGTCCCACTTAATGAAAAACTTGACGAATATGTGGATCGATAGAATAATAAGTCTTCCTCTTTCCAAAAAATTAAAAGAACACTCAAGATCCTTCTTCTCTGGATTAGTAGATGAAAAGTATGGATAAAAGCTAAAGAAATTGACTAAGGAAGAATGCATAAAAATGAAGAATGGAAAGCCAATGGGGATATCAAGAATGAGTAGGTGGCTAAGGAAAAGGAAATGGTAACTCAAACAATAATCAAGGTTTATTTTATTAAAGAACCAAGGATTTCAAGGACAAGAAATGATTTGATCCATGCCTAAGGTGGCTCAAAATCAACTAGTATATGATGAAACTTATCTCCTAAAAATATGGGGACTAGGTTTAGAAATAAGATTGGTAGAAGTTAAAAGTCTAATAAGAAACTAAAAATCCATAACACTAGGAGAAACAATTTGGGGATCAAGAAGTCCTCCAAAATTATGGGAATATATGGTATAGGTGTGGGGTGCAAGTAGTAAGCTCTCGCAATGCCTTAGGAGGTTTTTGTATGGTATGGTCTTCATCTATTTTGCAATTCCTTTCCAGCCAATTCTATCTCCATCATAGATTATCATGCTAAAAAAAATCCTACAAACAGTTGAATATTCCCTCATGGTTAGCAATCATAGTACCATATTTGGTCTTGTTGCCATTCTGTATTTTTGAGGTTGAGGGAGTAAGCACATAGGACATCATCAAAACCACTTTGGAGGCTAGGATCTAGCCTGCCAGCTTCACAGAAGGATCTCTCTATTTAATTTAGATTTGTTTTAGTGTAAGTTTTAGGCTAGTTATGATTGTACTTGTTTGTTTTGTTTGAATGGTTTGGTTGATTTGAGTGTTATAATTCCATTGGGCTATGGAGTCTATAAACTAAATTGGAGTTTTGCATCAATTTTTAGAGGAGTTCTCATAGGGCAAGCTAGGTTGCAATAACTGGATCTTTTCAGAAATTAAATGAATTGTGGAATAGCAGAAGTGTAAGGTTCAGTAGAAACCAAGGAGCAATTAAGAATTCCTTGATATGACTTCAGTGGAAAACATTAAAATTATCAACAGCCAAAATAGGGTGCTCTAATTAACAAATCCTATTTATCACAGTTTCTGTTGATTAATTCAGAAATTTAGAATAATAGAGAAAGGAAAAACAATGTTTAAACAAATAGACAGAAGAGACACATCACCATTTATTACACCACATGAATCCTATGAAAGGTCCTTGTATTATTGATGCTCTAGTGCTTTGAAAATTACAATATGCAGAAGGAAATTACATTTAGAAATCAACCCTTAATACTTCAAACAATGAAGTATTTATAATGAAAATTGCGAAAATCCTTTACAAAATCATTGTCAAACCGAAAGTGTATTATTAGCCTGATTACAAACAATATCATCTAATCCTGGAATAAGAATAGGCCACATAGGCTGTTGAATAGAGAGGTGGCCCTATTTTGATGGTTTCGGTTGCTGAGTCAACACGAAATTATCTGCTTTGCTGAATTGACCCTCGTGATGGTTGTTGTGCTGACAACTTGTTTTACTACTCCTGAATTATCCTCCAATCTAGTAAATCGACCAATTCTTCCCATCTTCTTTCATTTGGTATAGTCAATTTTATTACCCCGTGGTAGATTTCATCTACCTTTGTGTATTTGGCGAAGGTTGGCTTGACAGTAAAAATGTGTTTTACTTCATTCTGTACATAGAAATTATTTTCCATGGTTTCTGAAAATGCCTTTGTTGTCATGCTGCACTTAACCCCACTGACCTTGATGCTGCTTCTAGCCACTTCTTTCATCTTCAGGACACTGTCTTCCTAAGTGATCTATTTGTCATTTATAACATAAATACTGGGCAGTGCCTTTTGGATTAATGCTTACATTCTGTTTGTGCACCTGTTTACTTGCAGCTCCAAGGTTTCACACCTTTCTTCCAACTGATCAATGAGAATTCTCATTGTCAAGACTTTCTTGACTTCCAGAATGGTGGTAGTCCTATCACTAATCCCTACTTCTTCAAGTTCATACTTTGACTTTGAGTTTAAGAACTTGATTATGTTAGAGGCTTCTATGGGCATCCCTCCCAACTTTTCTGTTCCTTGCACAATAGTTTCTGTAGCCTTTTCTATCAGTCTTTTCTGCTCAAATATGATTTGGATAGAAGGCCAAATTTCATTCATAGAGTCCATTATATTCATCCAAATGGTTTCCTTGGCTTGGGCCAAGGTTTGACCAATTGAAGTGTCTCTCTCTACCTGCTGCAACTTCTCCAACAATATTCAGGATTTCTGCATTTCAGTAACCCGAGTTGCTTCTGCTTTGGCCTTTTGCACTTCTATATCCTTGAGTTGCCACTACAAAGTCTCAATCTCCTTTGACTGGAGTGACATGTTCTCTAGTGTCTTTGTTACTTGTTCAACACTCACAGTTTGAGTGGAAGAAGTGGTTTTAGTGGTTGCCCCTGTGATGGGAGCTGAGAAATAGGTACGGAATCCAAGGGGATAATGGCCATCTTCAGACTATCTTCCTTCTCCTTTATCATTTTCTCCATCTCTCCCTCCATCTGCCTAATTTGTATATTTTGTTCTATGATCAATTTCATCATATCTGCTTTATGTGCTTCACCTTCTTCAATATCCCTGGTCATTGGATCCTCTGTGGCTGGAAGCTTGAGCTGATTTCTTAAGGCTACAATGTCTAGGTTCTTCTTTTTAATAATATCTTCAGCGGCATTGACATCTTTAGGGCCATACCCTATCTTAATCACCAAGTCTTCCAAAGACTTAATCCTGTTATCTTTTTCCAAGGAGGAGACTTTCTCCATCTTCAACTGTGATTGGACATTTGCAAAAGAACCCTGCAATTTAGAAAGTGACATAGTAGTGTTAGTCAAAGTGGAGGATATCATTTCACTATTTTTCTTGTGCATCTCCATTTGATCGATGCTATGTATGCCCTTTGTGTTGAATTCAAAAGTGGTGTTATTGTAGTCTGTTGTTGATTTTGGCTATGGAATCTGGGCCTCAAGAAAGGCCATCTACATTTTTCCATGCTCTGTATCAAAGACTGACAACAACCTACTCTGTGAGCTGGAGGTCTACTTCCAGAATTGGTTATAGGAGCTATTTTTCAAAATCTCATTTCTGAGCTTAATTTCCCTATACCTGTCAAAAACTGTCCTCTCTTTTTCTGTTTGGACATTTTGTGATTCTAGCTCAATTTCCTTGTGACCTTGTGAAGATGAAGGTTCAGTAAGAGATGTTGTGAATTTGCTAGTTGCATGTGGTGAATATGTGATGATGATGGCAACTTGTTCTTCAGTTTCTTTGTCCAATTCTACTCAAGGAGTTAACTTTTCTCTCTCTCTATAGTTGATCCTAAATTCTTTAGCTTCACTCCCAATTGTAGATGATGATCCTTCCTCCCTCCATCTTTTTCTTAATTTTTCCCGAGGAATGGGAGTCTATAAATTGGAAGTAGAGACAAGTTGTTCTTCATCTTCCTATAGGGTGTTTTCTGTCCACTCTAGCTAATTGGCATACTAATCTATTTTTGGCCTTGAAGTATGAATGTAAGGAGTATTTTTTTCTCCACTTTGAGCTTTGAAATATTGCCACAGGGGTCATAAGACCATGTAAAGCTCAGACTAAATTTCATTTCTTTAAGCATTCTCTCCGCCTCTTCACCTATTGTCCTTGTGTTGCACAAAAATGGGCCCACCTATGTCTTTATTCTAAACTGTGACTTCTTCTTGGCCACTACCAAGTGGATGTCAGCGGAATTCAACATCTCTATGATATATTCTAAGGCAAAAATCCTCATTGGGAGGTATTTGGGGAGTTTATAGGGTGCCAATTCACATCCATACACCCTAATTTCTTTGTAATTTTGGTATAGATACCAATCCCCAGTCTTTGCCGGATCTATCAATTGCAGAATTCTCTTGATTTCCTCACTGATCCTGGGTTGTACTGCATTGTTCAGAATGTTCATGGCTGGATGAAAAAAATATTCAATGAACTGCTTATAGGTGAATTCGTGTTGTTCTCTTATGGCCAATGAGGTCCAAATGATTATCGGCTGCTAGTTTCCTGCATCATCAAGCTTCTGCAATGAAAAACTAAATTTTTCTGCCTGATAATAGAGGAACATATAAATTAAAATAGAGGTGTAATTGAACACCTTTTCTGTAGGAAATTTTATGAACTGTTCATGGATACTATCAGCCAAGAATTGACTAAAGTTGAACACCAAGGAGGGCTTCCTGTCTGTGGACAATATGGAGAGGAATCCTAAAATGGGATCATCCACTTGCTAATTAGAATAATAGCCTAAAATGTAAGAAATCATGGAAATAATCTTCTTGGCCTGATCAGGGAAGATGGAAAAAGGATATGGAGGATTCTTTTTGGGTAACTGGGCATTCTATGGCAAGAAAATCTCAAAGATTCTGGCTCTGGTGGCAAAGTCCAGCTTTTGATAAAGCTGGATGAGGGATTCTAGGGAGAAAGGAGCAACATTTTCCACAGTGGGGCTTGAAATTTCAAGGGGAAAATATAATGGGGGAGGTTGGACTCCCAGAGCCTAATTTCATTGGTTTTGTCTGTGTGTTTATCTTCCAGCAAACGATATAACTCAAGAAAATCACAGTCACATTGGGCTTCATTTATCCTATAATCCCTATCAGCTAAAGGTATATGATCTAAATCTACAGAAGGGGGAATTAAAGGATTAATAGGCTTATCTTGAGTCTTAGTTTTTGGAGGCATGACTGTAAAAATCTGAGAACATGATGAATTTGTAGAGGAGCTTACCGAGCACAATATAATAATGGGTTGTCAGGTGAAAATGAAAGGGAACTGTCAGTTTTATGTCGTGATGTGGCTGTGGAATTGCTCTGATAGAGATTGTTGTGGGAAACTATGAATAACAGAAAAAATAGTAAAATTCAAGAGAGCGGCAGAATGAGCAATAAAGAAAAGAAAGAGATGGGTTCAACAAGTTTTAAATGTTGCAGCGAATCGCCCTGTTGAAATGGCGTGAGACTGTTAGGCCTAAACGGTTACCCGAGAAATTGAATTTAATGTAGAACGATCATTTTGGCCGGGAAGGCATTTAATTGGTTTAACAATTATGCAACATGGCAAATGGAGAAAGGTGGAGGAAATGTGGTGGGGTGCAGTAGAGCGGATGAGGGAAAAGTGGTTTCTGGAGGGTTAGCGGGCGGTTTTTGGTTTTGGTGAGGGGGGGTGCGAAATCACGAGGATGCAACACGTAGGGGATGGGACCCAACTAGTGAAACAACTTTTCGGACCCCCCCAACGGTAAAGGAAGAATGGAGGAGGGGAGATGAAAACGTATGAGGTCTGTTGATCATGTGCAGGATCAAATCCTGATGCTTTCAAACTGTCGAACATTAACCATAAATGACAAAAGAACTTTGTCTGCTTGCACCTTTTGATTTTTGCTTTCCTGGCTTAGGATAAAGGGAATATGAAACATATGAAAGACTTTACCCATAACGCACATATTTTCCTTTTCACCATATCGTTAAAAGTTAGGATTCAATTACATATACATATATTTGCAAAAAATGATCAAATCTACCTACCCATGAGTAAACTAACATTTTTTATTCTGTCCTCTAGGGTGCACATAGACTAGCAGACCCAGTTTATTTTCTTTTATATAGAATGAAAAACTACCCATCCCTTATTTCTTCTATCGATCCAAATTAAACAGTGGGATCGATGCCATTTTCTACCTAACTAATGATTTACCCAGATTAAATTGTTGGGTAAGCCATTATTCTCTAACTTAATTTACAAAAACTTAAAGGAGTTTAAACATAATTACACTGTATGATTAAACTAAAAACTAGTGATTGTGGAATTTTGAACAAGATGCACAACCTTTTATTTTTCAGTAATGAAGCAAAACTATCTATGAGTAGTGGCACTTAGACTTGCAACACTTTCAGTATTATTATTTTTTTACTTTTCTTTATTTTTGTGGGGTTCAATTTTTCCTTCTTTTTCAATCTTTTTGTTTTTATCTTTTTCTTATTTATACCCTCTTTTCATTTTTTAATTCTTTTTTGTTTTATTTGGAAATCATTGGTAGATTGACAGGTATTTACAAAATAAGATTCCTGAGATATAATACTTAATTACCTCGAGATCCTATCAATTATAAGACCCTAACAGGTCTGATATGTAACACCCTCCTTCCCACATCTACCCAAGTAACCAACCAAGCGAGGTAAACATGTGACAAGAAGTTACTATGATATGATTTGACTCCCTATGTGTCAGTTAAGAAAGTGGAACTGACGGAACACATCACATAGACCTTCCACATCATCAACAAAACTCCCTAGAGCCATCCCAACCCCTGAGACCAACTAAAGTTTTAGTGCATCAAACCCCTGGACGCTCCTTTGATATGGACAAGGTTGTGTTTGGGAGGCTCCAGAAGCTCCCATAGCAAGGGTAAGGGAGGTTTCAGGTACTTTTTTCCTAAATGTTATGCCCGTGACTTCAGGATTTGTACCACTTTTTCAGGCTCAGATATCAGGTCACTTCTCAGAACCCAATGAAAACTTTACAAATGAAATTTCACAGTGGAACAAAGGTACATTTGTAAAAACATCAACAAGGACTAAACTGGACCCCTACTAGCCATGACAGACATTTCATCAAACATGTCACAAACATGAGAGCTACAGGTCTTAACAATAGAACTGAGCATGGGGATCTCATACTTATCTGAGAATAACTAAGAAACATCGATGCATCAACACATTAGATTTAATTTCATCTATTAGGCCATATATACATTGTTCATTCATTTACAACTAAAAACATGATGAGAGCCATACATAGCCGCTATCATAATACATGTTCATAACTAACATAATAACAATATAAATACCAAGGAAACAACAACAATATAATCCACATATAAACCAATATAATACTCATGAATTAACAAGGAGAAATAACCTCATATTGATGATGCAAAGGCCAACTAGGTTTGGGACTTCCACGAACCACCTGGCCATAGACATGGTTGAGCCAAATCTCTCTTCAGCTAGTCACCCCTGTGCCAGATTCCAAGCATGAATGTGGGATATCATGGAACAATCCATCAAAACCAAATTGGGGCTTCCAAAGGCCAAACCACCTCAACCCATCAAACAATGATTCCACCTCATAGTCAGACATCAAAACCATCACCAGATTGGTCTCTACCCAAGCCTTCCAGGGCTCTAGAGCGTTTGTTCCAACTAAGGCTTCCAGGACTAGTAACTAACCCATGACTGTTGCTGAGCTCTAAAGCATTTTTCCAACTAAGGCTCTAGAAACTAATAACTCAACCCACAACCTTAATGAACATGAGAACCAACCAGAAAACAAAAGGGAAAATGAACCCACAATGCCATGGCTATCCAAGAAATGGCAAGGCTAGGAAAATCCATTGTCAATATAGGCAATCCTCCATGCCAATGACATATCATGACCAATAAACCACATGCATGCCAAAACTAGTGAGGAAAACATACATGCAACTCAATACTTGCAAGAAAAATCCGTTGTACTAGATGTTGATCCTGATGTCCTCTTGCACTTTCCTTCTCTTCATTTGCGTTCTTGCTCCAAGCATTCAAGTATGCCACACTCTCTAAGAGTGCTCCAATAAAAATCTAAGTGTCCAAGAGTATGAGAGAGGGAGAATAGAATGAGAGCTCCAAAACTAAACTCACAAAATGTTATACTGACCAAGCTTGCCCACTGATCCTCATAATACTTTTGATTAATGAGGCCTCTATTTTCTTCAATTTCCATTATTTTCCTTCATTTTACTCATCACATGCAACCTGTGACGTTTCACCTTCCTTTTCTCCTAACTTCCATTATTGTCATAAATAAATGTGCCAAAAATGCCATTTTACCTTTCCAAAGCTTTTTCCATTGCCTTTTCCAAATTCCTTTAGACATAATAACCAAAATGAACACCCACTAAGATGTTTTTCCCACCATTTAGATTGGAATATGTGTTCCATGAATATATTTTTACATGGATTTTTAATCAGGGTTGTTACAGAACCCTCCCTCTTGGGGGAACATCGTCCTCAATGTTTAATGACACCTATAACCAACAAGACCGCTAAAAACAAAACATACTTCCCATGGAGCTTTATAACATAGTTGCTTGCAGTATTTACAATGACCATCTACTAAAACATGACAAACATACCATTTACTAGAGCTTTATAACACAACTCATTACAATATTTACAATAACAACCACATATACTTAAGAACATTTCCTTCAACCAACAAATAACCATACTATCTATGGAGCTTTATAAAACTCGATACTCAACATTTACAATTAAATATACACATTTTCTCAACCAACAAATAAAAGGATAAGATGCCTATATCAATCAACAATGGGATCTATAGGCTCACACTTCCACCCTCAAAAGTAGTACTAGGATTCACCTCCTTCCTAGGAAGTCTAGAATCCACTCTCAAAGTCAAAGTTGCATCCAATGTCTAGCACTAAAAGCCTGCGCCACTTTTCCTTTCAGTGAACAGTTACCGGCTCATTGTTCCAGGGAACACTCCCAATGTGCATCTAATTCCATATAGAAATGCTAATGACAAAAGAAAATCCATCCCCTACCTTCCTTTCTCTACTACACAGTCCCTCGAGAAATCCAGTCACCCCCTTTCGTGCAGTCACACACCTTCCAAGTTCCACTGGAAACCCCATCTCGGGAAGTCCATCCCTCGGCAAGGTTTCCTTGCACTGGAAGGTCCAAAAACCAAGGCATATCCCTGCCTCAAATGATCATACTGGTCATAAAATTCTCATGGCAATCAATGGATACTATTGGGTACTAGTGTCCCACGATGGCCCTACTCTTGAATGCTTAACCAACATACTACCACATGTTCTAATTTCTTTTTCTACTGTTACTAATGCTTCCTATCAGTTTCAACCACCCAACTAAGCTTTTCATGCTTTCCTGTACCTGTTGAAGGCTTGAAAATCATTGCCTCAACAAGGGGAATAACCACCGGGCCAGACCTTGGGACAACTCCTTTTCTGTTTAGAATAGTGGCTCTGACTGGGGATGATGGGACCAGTTTCCCAATCTATTTTTATGCTTGTGCTAATGGGATGATGTTTTGAGATTTTTGGAATAATACCTAGCCTCAAACTAATCTAATTTAACTAATAATCATGTGGAGTTTATCCTAATAAAAAATATTTATCTAACTATAACTATCCCGGAGGAACATGATATATGCGATCTAAAATGATGTCTGAAAGCAATTGATAATAAAGATCATTCAATTACGATAAGAAGTGAATCTGTTTAACAATGATCGTTTCGTATAAAAAGTTAGCCGAAACAATATGAGAGATATATCACATTAAAATCATTCATGTATTTAGCATAAACTATAAATCATCATCATACAATAGTGCAATAATGGCAATAAAAAATTCAAACTTTCATACATAAATAACTTGAAGATAATGTATTGCTTGACGCATAAGTAAAAAGAAATAAGAGATAAAAGTACCATTTATAATATGTTCTACTCATTTGCTCCAGCAATATTGATCTACTTTCAAATCATCCAACATCATCTAAGAGTACAGAAATGCAATTTCAGTAGAAGATGTCAAATTCAAGTAGAAAATAAATATTGTTCCATTAATTTCACCAGAACTTCCTCAAAGGGACAGAAGTGCATGTTCTGAAGAATGTTTCTAATAAAATTTCTGGACCCCTCTCTAAATGCATGAGAGGGGTTTAAATATTAACTTATGAAACTAAAAATAGATTATTACAAAAAAGTTGAGGAGGTTTAAACGACCTGCTTCAATTTAAGCAAAATAAAACAAAAATAGAGATGTGCATAATGACTAATCCTACATTTGATCTTTCAGATCGCAAATTTCTAGCATGGTCTTGAGTGTAGGTTGGTCGAATTCGGCTTTCAGTTGTCCTGTAAACATGGCATTGACGAGTGTTGGCACCATTTTATCAGTAGAAACAATTAGGCATTTCAGGGTCATCCACTGGCTGTGCGGTTTTACCAGATATTGCCAATATGCCTCCCAGTTTAACCTGGTCACTTTCCTAATTGCTTCTGTTCTTTCTTCTGCTGCCTGTTTCCACTGTAATTCAAGTTGTTTTGCATTCGGAAGGAAACTAGGGGTGGTCTCTTCCACAAGATTAGCACTATGCAAATTTTCATTTACACTTTCAATGACGCTGCTTTACGTTGTTGCTGCATTCTTTGTTGCCTGTTCTGCCTCTTTGAGCCAAGAATCCCAACTCACAAATAAGATCTCCTTATGTGATTCATCCAGTTTGGGCATGTCGGCTCTTCTCCCATTTTCAGAATTTTGCCAAGTTATGAAATCTGAAACCTTTTTAAGAATTTCATCATATTCAAGTCGCATTTCCACAACTTGGCTTGTTAATTTGTCGCTTATTTCATAGTGAGAGTTCCACTGCAAGATTTTTTGGCATAGTAATTATTTTTGGTATGTGAGCTGGGAGTTGAGGCCGAGTGCTTCAGTGACAAACTGATTAATCTTTGGGTCGTCCTTACGCAGATCTGTTATTCTCTATATCTATGCTTCCTTACCTGCCAAGCTGTTTTGATGTTCTATTTGCATTTGTTGGAACTCCTGTTGTAACTTAGCCAATTGTATTTCTTCTTGTTGGTTGGTTTTGGCTTGCTGTAACTATTGTTCGAGTGACAAAATTTTGTATTATTTTTCTTTAAGAAACAATTATACCTTTGTTTCTTTGTCAATGGTTGTCGTAGCGTATGCACCTGCGAACTGCGAGAGCCTGGTGAGGTTGGCCGATGAGTCGGTGGATGAGTCTTTCCAGAGGACATCCATCGACTCATTGTCTGGAGTAGTAGTAGTTGTGAATTCCAATTTTATTTTCTTTCTTTGTCTCTTAACAATGACCTTGTGCTGTGGGCTATAAAATACATCAAGAAGGGGAATTTCTTCTATTCTCAAAATAATCTTAGAGGTGGGGGTAACAAGAATGTGTTCTATTTCTTGAGTATTCACAGTTCCCCTTGTTATAATTTCTGGAGTTGTTTCTTGATGTGTCACTTGCGTCTCAGTGCTTGTTCCTCTGTGTTGAGTTTTTTGTTGAAATTATCCCACTCCTCTTCCAAATTAATTACCCGAGGCTTTATTCGCTGTACAGAGGGAGTATGGGTTTCAGTCTTCTTGATGGTCGAAGTCTGTTCATCTGTCTTTGTTGTAGACTAGGCTGTATCCTTGATTGATTCCATGCTCCTGCTTTTCCTATTTTATGATGACTTCTTGGA